>OX419582.1:3989710-4565344 GCA_948473455.1 Teleiodes luculella
AAAAACATTTCCGTGATAAAAGGTAACCGATAATAATTAGGGTTCTTTCTCAAAGTATATTCTATTTTTGTGCCAAGTTTCATCGAAATTGGTTCAGTCGTTTCGGAGCCTATTTAATTGGTAAAAATATTTTTGGTAATTTTTTTACACCTTGGTTGGGTTACAATAATATTGTTGGAGTTTTAGTATAAATGGAGTTTTAGTGTAGATTAGTATAGATTGTAATTAATAATAAATAACTCTTTTTAATTTGTCCTAAAAAAATCTAATTAGTCCGTCAGTTAGATTACTAAAAAATAATGTACGCGTTTTTTTTTTTGTCTGGGAAACCAAAAATGCCGACGATACAGCACTTTGAAATTTCCAATGACGACACGCCGCCATACAAATTGTACGGAAAAAGTGACGTCATAGTACTCTTCTTCGACATTTTAAAACGACATATCTTCGTGAAATTGAAAAAAAAAAAACGTGTTCAATTTTTTTCGATAATCTAACTGACGGACTAATTATAATCGATTTATTTTTTCCAGGACACTTCTCTTCGATTATCGTGGTGAAAACGGCCTCGTAGCCTAGTTGGTAGTACGTCTGCCTACGAAGCACAAGGTCGCGGGTTCGAATCCCGCCCAGGGCAAACATTCGTGTGATGAGCACTTGTGTTTGCTTTGTGTCTGGATGTTGTATATTTATATATGTATGTATATCAGCTGTCTGACACCCATACCCTGTACAGGCTTTGCCTAGTTTGGGGTCAGATGGCCGTGTGTGAGATGTCCCACATATTTATTTATTACTTATTAAATGTTTAATGTAATTAACTTCAGAATTGTTTCTAAAACTAGATTTTTCCATTAGGCCTTTTGTACACTGTTTAAATTTGCAGCGAAACAAAAGGCGATGCAAACATTTATGCTGTCGGGATACTGCAACCGCTCCCCTAGCATGACTTTCCACGAGAGAATAGACATAAATTTGTCGTTCGTATAGGGGTAATGTACCACTAGCTGACCAGTCAACTAAAACTGACAACCACTCAAAAAAAAATTTTTAATTCATATATGATTACTAGCTGATGCCCGCGACTTAGTCCGCGTCAACTTTGAAATTAAAAGAATTTCTTTATAAACGACATTAACCGTTTTTCCGCCTTCTGCTAGGATAAACAGGTTGTTTGGGTTACTTACCCGCGAGCAAGCTACATTAACTGGCCATGGGAAAAGCAGTCAGACCTTAAGTCGACACCAGCAGCCTTCAGGGTCTAACCTTGGGATTTGTTTATTGTCATGGCGAAGCAAACGGCTACTGGAAACTGCGTGCGCTTAAATTCAAATGGGAAATTATTGGGGATGAGTGGTATGCGGGGAATGAAAATAGTTTCTCCTGAGCCGAAGCCAGTGAGAATCTGAGCTTGGATTATATTTCTTTGTAGTGCCGCCGTTACCTTTAGTCGGGTTCCGTTACATAATTTAGGGGGAATGAGGTTCCTTAGCAGCATATCGGTACACCGACTTTAAGCGCAATTTTGTGCGCAGGAAGACCACTTGCAGAAAGCGAGCTCAGAAACTCAACTGGATAATGTGTGGCATCTTCTTGGTTAAGAACACTGTTATACGATGTATAAACCACTTCATCCCCAACTAATTCGGTTATTTTTTTTTTTTATTAATAGCAGCGGCCTGGTCACTCCTAGGAGTGAGTATGGCACGATCACATAACCAATAATTTTCCTGATTTGAAATACTTGACAGGTCACCGAATACAGAACCTATGAGTTCATCTTCCGATGAAACCACTCTGCCAAGTATTTCTGGTAGCGTAATCCGACCGTCTTCTTCAGGGAGAGTTCCCTCTCCAAGTTTTAATAAAACGTTTGAAAATTCTTGGTCATTTGAATTACCACCGATCTTGACTTTGACTTTGAAGTGTTTGCCGAAAATCTCCAGAAAAGAGCAGTGTGACGTTCCCCATTGGCCTTTCATCTCGCCGAATGTCTCGTAGCGTTCTGTCCACACCTTCAATGGTTTTTTGTTTGCCATTGTACATTCATCCCAAACGATCAGACAGCACAACGATATCGCGTTTTAATATTGAACAGCGATATCTATGGGAATTTATGAGTACTAAATTTCAATATTATTTCAAAAAATATATTAGGTACTTTAATTATGACTTAATTTAACTTTTATTTAACCACAATCCGAGCATTTGTAGTTTCTGTTAGACATGGACGAAAGAGATTTTGCAAATTAGCAATCAGGTCACCTTTTTTCTGCATTCATTATTCATTAATTGTCCCTCGTAATAATGTACCTAGGTACACACATAGTACACACATAGTATTTTTTGTATTAACTGCCTCTGTGGTGTAGTGATTAGAGCGTTTCGCTCACAATACCGAGGTCCTGGGTTCTATCTCCGGGGGGTAAAAAAAACACTTTTTAAGTGTTTACCTAGTTGGTTAGGACATTGCAGAGTGAATCACCTGATTGTCCGGAAAGAAAGATTATTCCGTGCTTCGGAGGGCACGTTAAGCCGTTGGTTCCAGTCACTATCTGGTGGTCGTTACTGATCCTAATCTAGGATTGGATCCGGGAATCCAGAGGTCGCAAAGGTCAGATGGCAATCGCTTTGTGTAAAAATCAGCATACTCGTCAAATCCCCTACATTAGGTAGCCAACTCCTTTGAGATACGGGAAAAGGCTAGGAAGATGAGAGATGCCTACTTGTATTTCCTACGTTTCTGCCTATTCAGTCGAATAAAAAATGATTGATCAAAATCGGTTAAGAAACAGCCCAATTTAAATTTCCTGTCTACCCCGTAAGTGGGGTGGCGTGATTTTGGGTATCCTTATTGTAAACCTGAGTAACTCTGAATAGAATAAAAAAGTCTCATTAAAATCGTTGCAAGTTATAAAGTAGGTTTGAATTGGAATGAAAATATAACCTCTTAAATATTTAAATAGACGATAACTTTTTTTCTACTTCACCGATTTTGATGAAATAAAGCCTATACACTGCCCTGAAATATGTCAAATCAATTAGCGAAAACCGCATGAAAATCCATCCAGTGGTTACGAAGATGTGCTCGAACAAACAGACAGACAGACAGACAGACAGACAGACAGACAAAAAATTCCAAAAAAATTTATTCGTGTTCTGTTGGTCTTCTTCTATCGCCCTGACTCCATTTTAGTCAATTACTTTCAATGTACAGACAAACGGGGTTCTACTGTTTTATTATATGTATTGATTATTTTACGTTCATTTTTGTTTTATTTTATCACTGTCTATCGCTTCCTGCTGGTTGAAAGAAAGCCGGTCAGATCAATATCTATCAGGTCATCTGTTGGTACATGAACTACCCTATTGGAGGAAATTTCAATATGGGGTACTTTGACAACTAGGTAAGGGATAATAAATTTGGCCATGCTACGAGGGCTGTTGTGTAGTTTGATTAATTAATTACTGATATGATTTCAGGCAGTAGTAAACTGTGTAATCACAGTCATGGAGGAAACTAAGGAAATAAGGTGTTGTTCGTCGATAAAATTTTAAGGTGATCTTCGGTAGGTGTTTCGAAAAAAACTCCTCCAAACCCTGTCGAGCTATTCCTTTACTGATATGTTCTGTTTGGCTGTAAAAGTAAAAAAAAACTTACTTTAATATAAAAAGCTCCTTCCTTCCTATCCAAGATAGCGCGAAAAGTTCTTAGTAATAATATAAATTCTTAATATTACTATAATTAACTTTTTAATTAATGAAATCATAATTATAATAATAAAAAATATCAAATAATAAATTAATACAATGAAAGTTTGACTATATTAAGAAAGAGTGTTGTGGTATTCGTTGTGCCGTATCATTCTGTCGCGATGCATAAAATTAAAAAAGATTTTTTTTTGCAAATATAGTCAGTTTTTACTTTTATTTTTATTTTATTTTCTTAGTTTTTACTAAGTATTTAAAATAATTCTTGCCTCCCTAACATGACCATTCACGCTTGATAGACATAATTGTATCATGCGTATCGTGTTATACTCTTTGAGGATATATTTCGATATGGCGGGTTTCTTATGGTACTTTGACAGCTAGGTAAGATTAGTTTGTCACATTGTTCATGCCCCCGTAACATGCAGTGCTATGACTAAAGTTCGTCACACATTTAACTGTCAAAAAACCCGCCAAACTGAAATATCCTTCAATAGAATAAGAGAATACGCACGACAAAATTATGTCTGTCACGCGTGGACCGGGCATGTTAGAGGGGCAGGATTGGTTTCGTTGGATTCAGAGGACGCTGAACCCTATATGGTGGACATTTGTTGTGAAATGTCATGCTTGCTTATCATGTGGATTTTGACGTTAACCTTACTCACAGATCCAGGTGTCAGAATAATTAAGCCGCCTAAGGTTTCTGACACGGCTCGCATAACGACTACATCTGTTACATAGGTTACGTATTTCGATAGAACTTATTTTTAACCCCCGACGAAAAAGAGGGGTGTTATAAGTTTGACGTGTGTGTCTGTCTGTCTGTATGTCTGTCTGTGGCATCGTAGCTCCTAAACGGATGCGCCGATTTTGATCTAGTTTTTTTTTGTTTGCAAGGTGTCACAATCGAGAGTGTTCTTAGCTATGATACAAGAAAATATCTTCAGCCATTTGAAGATTATTGCCTATTGGCTTCTTTATAAATAAATACTTTCTTACAATTTTACATAGTCACTATGTAAAATTGTAGTCGTAGTTTTAAGTTCTGATGTCAATAAAGAATATTTGTATTGGATTGTATTGTATTATCACCTCTTTTATTTGTTGAAAGGATCAAGTAACCGTTTTGTGTCGGGGGTTAAAAATAATAATTTAATGTTAATATTTTACCTTATTTTAGGACTTACAAGGTGGGTTGAGGCGAAGGCGGATTTGTCTCCAATGGTCCGTCACTGGATGGGTCTCCTTGTCGACGAAATTTTGTTGCGCATTTTTCTGGCCTCTCTGGTGACGTAATCGTTATTATTTAATTAGTTTACTCCAAATAATTTTGTAGTCTCTGATGGTGTATTTGTAAAAAATAAAATACCTAGTTTAAATAAAAAATATTCTGGAGTCTCTGACATATCGTGAATCTTAAAAATTGTAATAGCTGATAACAAATACTTTCAAACTTTGCAGGAAAATGACGGGACCACACAGTTTATTAATATTATGTAGATTAACCTATTTGATGAGTTGAAACAAATTAAATACGTTACCGTGACACATTTGCCGTCGGTTGCTAATTTTATGGAAGTGGCGAGCGTTCTTTGAGATAGCGGCCATAGTTTCTGTTATTTTTATATACTTTGCCAAATCTGTAACAACTGTAATAATAATAATAATAATTTATTTCAAATTTCATTGTATGTACAAAATAATAATCTAGACTAAAAATAACAGTTGTAGCAAAATAATTTACGTTAGGGTAAATAAATCCCTGTATTATGGGCAAAAGAGAAGGGCTTATACTAACTTAACAAATAATAATTTAATAGTAACATCTACATTTTAAAATAGCTAAGTGCAAAATAAAATCATTTAAAAATAATCTAAAACAATTTTAATCTTAGTATACTCGTACTAATCAATACATATAATAAAACAGTAGAACCCCGTTTGTCTGTACATTGAAAGTAATTGACTAAAATGGAGTCATCAATCAATACATATAATAAAACAGTAGAACCCCGTTTGTCTGTACATTGAAATAATTGACTAAAATGGAGTCAGGGCGATAGAAGAAGACCAACAGAACACGAATATTTTTTTTTTAATTTTTTGTCTGTCTGTCTGTCTGTCTGTTTGTTCGAGCACATATTCGTAACCACTGGATGGATTTTCATGCGGTTTACACTGATTGATTTGACATATTTCAGGGCAGTGTATAGGCTTTATTTCATCGAAATCGGTGAAGTAGAAAAAAAGTTATCGTCGATTTAAATATTTAAGAGGTTATATTTTCATTCCAATTCAAACCTACTTTATAACTTGCACCGATTTTGATGAGACTTTTTTATTCAATTCAGAGTTACTCGGGTTTACAATAAGGATACCCAAAATCACGCCACCCCACTTAGGGGGTAGGCAGGAAATTTAAATTGGGCTGTTTCTTAACCGATTTTGATCAATAATTTTTTATTCGACTGAATGTTATATAGGCAGAAACGTAGGAAATACAAGTAGGCATCTCTCATCTTCCTAGCCTTTTCCTGTATCTCATAGGGGTTGGCTACCTTATGTAGGGGATTTGACGAGTATGCTGATTTTTACACAAAGCCTGACCTTTGCGACCTCTGGGTTCCCGGATCTAATCCTAGATTAGGATCAGTAACGACCAACAGATAGTGACTAGGACCAACGGCTTAACGTGCCCTCCGAAGCACGGAATAATCTTTCTTTTCGGACAATCAGGTGATTCACTCTCCCATTTGAATTTAAGCGCACGCAGTTTCCAGCAGCCGTTTGCTTCGCCATGACAATAAACAAATCCCAAGGTTAGACCCTGAAGGCTGCTGGTGTCGACTTAAGGTCTGACTGTTTTTCCCATGGCCAGCTATATGTAGATTGCTCGCGGGTAAGTAGGTAACCCAAACAACCTGTTTATCCTAGCAGAAGGCGGAAAAACGGTTAATGTCGTTTATAAAGAAATTATTTTAATTTCAAAGTTAACGCGGACGAAGTCGCGGGCATCAGCTAGTAACTTCTATGTGTCTACATCGGATAAATTTTGAAATTTTACACACGGAAATCTGACCCCAAACTAGGCAGAGCCTGTACTATGGGTATCAGACAGCCGATATGCATACAAAAGAATAAGCAACATCCTAACACAAGTCAAAACTGAGCCCTCGCCTGAGGTCACATGGGTCGCCACTGAAGTATTGTGAAACTTTAATCTTCTATACTAGTTAATAATAATCATGATCAATACATAATTATAATAAAACAGTAGAACCCCGTCTGTCTGTACATTGAAAGTAATTTGACTAAAATGGAGTCAGGGCAGTAGAAGAAGACCAACAGAACACAAATATATTTTTGTCTGTCTGTCTGTCTGTTTGTTCGAGCACATCTTTGTAACGACTGGATGGATTTTCATGCGGTTTTCAATAATTGATTTGGCATATTCCAGGGCAGTGTACAGGCTTTGTTCCATCGAAATCGGTAAAGAAAAAAAAGTTATCATCGATTTAAATATTTAAGAGGTTATGTTTTCATTCCAATTCAAACCTACTTTATAACTTGCACCGAATTTGATGGGACTTTTTTATTCAACTCAGAGTTACTCGGGTTTACAATAAGGATACCCAAAATCACGCCACCCCACTTAGCCGACTGAATGTTATCTAAGCAGAAACGTACAAGTAGGCATCTCTCATCTTCCTAGCTTTTTCCCGTTTCTCAAGGGGTTGGCTACCTAATGTAGGGGGTTTGACGAGTACCTATGCTGGCTTTTACACAAAGCGATTGCCATCTGACCTTAGCGACCTCTGGGTTCCCGGATCCAATCCTAGATTATGATCAGTAACGACCACCAAAATCATAGTGACTGGGACCAACGGCTTAACGTGCCCTCCGAAACACAGAATAATCTTTCTTTTCAGACAATCAGTTGATTCACTCTGCAATGTCCTAACCAACTGGGTAAACACTTAAAAAGTGTTCTTTTTTACCCCCCGGAGATCGATCGAACCCAGGACTTCGGTATTGTGAGCGAAACGCTCTTATCACTACACCTCAGAGGCAGTTAATACAAAAAATACACATAGTACCTAGGTACATTATTACGAGGAACAAATGAATATGAATGCAGAAAAAGGTGGCCTTATTGCTAATTTGCAAAATCTCTTTCGAAACTGCAAATGCTCGGATAGTGGTTAAAAGTTAAATTAAGTCTTAATTAAAGTACCTAATAGATTTTTTGAAACAATATTAAAATTTGGTATTCATAAATTCCCATAGATAACGCTGTTCAATATTAAAACGCGATATCGTTGTGTTTACGTATAGTCCGGTTCGCTCCAGTACTAAATGAAAAAATTCTATCTGTCATTCCTGTAAATGGCAACGACTCATACCGTTGGATTCGTCTTGGTGTCCTGAACGTGGAACTGTCGGTCGTCAAGTTCTAAAGTGGTGGAGGGAGGAGGGGAGGGGTAATCAAAGTTGGCGAATTTGTACTTTTGTTTTTGCGCTGTAATTTGAAAACTAGTGGACCGATTTCTTTGTTACTGGTATTATTTGAAAGTGTATAATATAACCTAAAAGACGTTCTTATACATCGAATACGCCAATTCAGCGGTTACCGCGCAATAATACGAAACATTGAAAAAAGAAATTTTGTATAAATAATATCACAGATTACGCTAAATCTTTAACGTTTTCGTGGAAACAATGTTTACTACTTTAATTTTAAAACAAATTACCTAATCAAAAAGGTAACAATAATTACTATATGATTTTTGGTGCCTGAGCTAGAGCTAATTTACGAAACGTAGTCGTAGGATCACTATACTACGAGTACGCAAATATAAGTAAATGAATGAGAAGAGATGGGTAAGTAATCACCATATTACTTTAATTATATATTTCAAGCTTACATTTTTCAAATAATACCTTGAAAAAAGACTTTACGTCGAAATAAAGAGGATAATTTTTTTTTGTTTTTCACTATTAGTAGTTTTGAATTTGCCTGTAGCATCTGACCCAAGGTACGTGACAAGATAAAACTTTTCTCAGGGGTAGATATTAGTAATACCTACCCATGATAAAAAAATAAAAGAAATCTACGTCGAAATAACCCGAGAAACATTTTTTTAGGTTTTCACTATAGTATTTTTGACTTTCCCTGTAGCATCTGACCCAAGGTACCTGACGAGATTAAACTTATGTCAGGTGATAGATTTTAGTAATCTCTTTCCATGATAAAAAATTAAATGAAATTTACGTCGAAATGACACGGAAAACAGTGTTTTAGTTTTCACTATAGTTGTTTTAACTTTGCCTGTAGCACCTGACTCAAGGTACCTGACGGGATAAAACCTACATCAGAAGATAGATATCTGTAACACCTACCTATGATAAAGAAATAAAATAAATTTACGTCGAAATAACGCGGAAAACAATCTTTTAGCTTTTCACTATAGTAGTTTTGACTTTGCCTGTAGCACCTGACCCGAGGTACCTGACAGAATAAAAACTATGTCAGGGGATAGATATTGGTAATATCTAACCATGATAAAAAAATAAAATAAATTTGCGTCGAAATAACGCGGAAAACATTTTTTTAGTTTTCACTATAGTAGTTTTTAATTTGCCTGTAGCCCCTGGCCTAAGGTTCCTGACAGGATAAAAACTATGCCAGGGGATATATATTGGTAATATCTACCCATGATATAAAAATAAAAGAAATTTAGGTCGAAAAAAAAAATAAAAAATAAAAAAAAAATTATGTTTATTTTAGACAATTCAGTACATACAATTACGTGTTAGTACAGTTTAATTTGTAACAATTAACGCGGAATACAATTTTTTATTGCGTACTCGTAGTATATTGACCTGCGACTACGTTTAGTTAATTAACTCTAGCTCAGGCACCATAAATCCTATAGTAATTATTGTTACCTTTTTGATTAGGTAATTTGTTGTAGAATTAAAGTAAGCAACATTTTTATCACAAAATCTTTATAGATTTAGCGTAATCTGTGATATTATTTAAACACAATTATTTTTTATTATGTTTCGTATTATTACGCGGTAACCACTGCATTGACGTATTCGATGTATATGAACGTGTTGTAGATAATGTTATACCCGTTCAAATAATACTAATAATAAAGAAATCGGTCCACTAGTTTTCAAATTACAACGTAAAATCCAGCGATCTTTGATTACCCCCCCCTCATGTCTCCACCACTTTAGCACTTGACGACCGACAGTTTCACGTTCAGGACATCAAGACGAATCCAACGGTAGGAGTCGTTGCCATTTACAGGAGTGACAGATGAAACTCAAGTTCTAGAGCACTTTTAGTCTAAAATGAACCGGACTAGTAGCCTGAATAGCATAATTATAATATTTAGTATTCCGAAATCCCTATAGTTGTCGCTGTACAGATCGGTGGTAATTCAGATGCCCAAAATTTCCCAACGTCTTATTAAAACTTGGAGAGGGAACTCTACCTGAAGAAGACGGTCGGGTTACGCTACCAGAAATACTTGGCAGAGTGGTTTCATCAGAAGATGAACTCAAGTTCTGTATCGGTGACCTGTCAAGTATTTCAAATCAGAAAAATTCTTGGTTATGTGAACGTGCCATACTCACTTCTAGGAATGACCAGGCCGCTGCTATTAATAAAAAAAATTAACCGGAAGTTGGGAATGAAGTGGTTTATACATCGTACGAGTATAACAGTGTTCTTAACCATGAAGATGCCACACATTATCTAGTTGAGTTTCTGAGCTCGCTTTCTGCAAGTGGTCTTTCTGCGCACAAAATTGAGCTTAAGTCGGTGTACCGATTATGCTGCTAAGAAACCTTACTCCCCCTAAATTATGTAACGGAACCCGACTGAAGGTAACGACGCTACAAAAAAATATAATCCAAGCTCAGATTCTCACTGGCTTCGGCTCAGGAGAAACTGTTTTCATTCTTCACATACCACTCATCCCCAATAATTTTCCATTTGAATTTAAGCGCACGCAGTTTCCAGTAGCCGTTTGCTTCACCACGACAAAAAACATATCCCAAGGTCAGACCCTGAAGGCTGCTGGTGTCACTTAAGGTCTGATTGTTTTTCCCATGGCCAGCTATATGTAGCTTGCTCGCGAATAAGTAACCCAAACAACCTGTTTATCATAGCAGAATGCGGCAAAACGGTTAATGTCGTTTATGAAGAAATTCTTTAAATATCAAAGTTGACGCGGACGAAGTCGCGGGCATCAGCTAGTAAATCTTATATATAAAATTCTCGTGTCACAGTGTTCGATTCCATACTCCTCCGAAACGGCTAGACCGATTCTCATGAAATTTTGTGAGCGTATTCAGTAGGTCTGAGAATCGGCCAACATCTACTTTTCATACAAGTCAAAGTCGAAGTCAAAGTCAAAGTCGAAGTCAAGAGCGTATTCAGTAGGTCTGAGAATCGGCCAACATCTACTTTTCATACAAGTCAAAGTCGAAGTCAAAGTCAAAGTCAAAGTCGAAGTCAAAGTCAAAGTCAACTTATATATTAAATTTTCGTGTCACAGTTTTCGTTCCCATACTCCTCCGAAACGGCTAGACAAAGTCATAGTCAAAGTCATAGTCAAAGTCATAGTCTAAGTCGAAGTCAAAGTCAAAGTCAAAGTCGAAGTCAAGAGCGTATTCAGTAGGTCTGAGAATCGGCCAACATCTACTTTTCATACAAGTCAAAGTCGAACGAAGTCAAAGTCAAAGTCAAAGTCAACTTATATATAAAATTTTCGTGTCACAGTTTTCGTTCCCAAACATCTACTTTTCATACAAGTCAAAGTCGAACGAAGTCAAAGTCAAAGTCAAAGTCAACTTACATATAAGATTTTCGTGTCACAGTTTTCGTTCCCATACTCCTCCGAAACGGCTAGACCGATTCGAAGTCGAAGTCAAAGTCAAAGTCAAAGTCAAAGTCATACAAGTCAAAGTCGAACGAAGTCAAAGTCGAAGTCAAAGTCAAAGACAAAGTCGAAGTCAAAGTCAACTTATATATAAAATTTTCGTGTCACAGTTTTCGTTCCCAAACATCTACTTTTCATACAAGTCAAAGTCGAACGAAGTCAAAGTCAAAGTCAGTCAAAGCTAAGTCAAAGTCAAAGTCAAAGTCAAAGTCAAAGTCAAAGTCAAAGTCAAAGTCAAAGTCAAAGTCAAAGTCAAAGTCAAAGTCAAAGTCAAAGTCAAAGTCAAAGTCAAAGTCAAAGTCAAAGTCAAAGTCAAAGTCAAAGTCAAAGTCAAAGTCAAAGTCAAAGTCAAAGTCAAAGTCAAAGTCAAAGTCAAAGTCAAAGTCAAAGTCAAAGTCAAAGTCAAAGTCAACAAAGTCAAAGTCATAGTCAAAACAACAACAACAAAAATAAACTCAATAAAAATAAACTCAAAATAAAAAGATATACAATCAAATAAAATCTATATAATAAAACTGTAGAGGTCAAATGTTTGTAGAAAAAAAAAGTCGAAATCCGAGTCAGGAGGATGTAAGAAGTGAATTAGAACATACCCAGACAATTTTATTTTTATTTGTTTCTCTGTCTGTTTGTCTGTTTGTACGGGCTAATCTCCGAAACTCCAAATGAAATTTTGCATGGTGGTATCTTATATCTCCAGTCAACATATTAGATACTTTTTACCACGGGAAAATATCAAATCCTACGGGAAACGGTGCACGGAAAAGTCGAAAAACAACGCGGGCGAAGCCGCGGGCGGACAGCTAGAAAAAAAAAAAGCAACAAATCTAAAAGCAACAAATTTCAATAAAATTAAAAAGTATTGTGTCGTGTGTTGTGACTTACTAAATATGCCTCCAATAATTAGGCGGTACGAAGTTCGCCGGGTCAGCTAGTATATATATATATATTATTACTAGCTTTCTGCCCCGCGGCTCCGCCCGCGTTAAAAAGAATTCCCGTGGGAATGAGGTTTTTTTTTTATTTCTCTCCGTAAGAACCATCTTTGGACTTCAACGAACTTACTAAAAAAATAATTGGTAAAATTGGTTTAGGCGGCGTTGTTGAGTTATGCGCTTACCAACACATTTTGCGATTCATTTTTATATTATAGATTATTATTTTTTTTATATATATTTATATTAGGAGGAAAGATTTGATTATTTGAATAGGCTCCGAACTTACTAAACTGATTCAATAGGTATAACTATTAAGTCGCATTTATATGTACCTATATTAAGGTGAAAAACGAGGGGATAAACAGCGCAAGATGACGTAGATTTGTGTCAGTCACGTGGTCTAATGGTTAGATCTTGTTTTCTTAGACCATGTTTGCTGACCATAGGACCGTCAATAGAACAGCCAACACCGCCGCTGCTGAGATCAACCAGCGATCAGCTCATTCATGTACCAGCCACACGAATAGCGTCATCTAGTATTACTCGTAGTTCCATTGAATTTCCGTCATATAAGATGTACAGATTAAAAAGCGTTTCAAAAAGCGTAAAAAGCGTTCCACCTTGCCTCACCCCGCTTTCCAATCCGTACATACCCGAGTTAATTATAACGTATTTATTGTTCTTCTTATATACTAGCCTAGCTTAACTGTTGGGTAAAGAGCTTCCTTTTCTTTCACTGCTTCCTATCTTGATCTACTTATGGCCAGTCTTTTTAGCTAGGACTAGAGACAAGCGACAATTTTATTGAATTGTTATACGTATGTTTATTTTCTCTAAGTAAATTAGTATTATTTCTACCGCTACCCAAAGCCTGCTCTCAACCACTAAAGATTGCTGCTGCTGCTGCTAAAGCTGGAAGAAAATGTTTTACGCATTTTTGTGCAATAATTTTTTTTGATTCATTCAATACAATTATTTCCGACCCAGTCCCACTTAGGTTTGGCAGTAACCTGAATGGCGTTGGCAATCTCAGTCTTGGACCGCAGCATGGTACTATGCGTGCCAAATAAGAATAGGACTGGCGCCATCTTGAATTGACAGTCCGTCCTTTTCTTATTTGCCAAATAGTACACACATAGCACACAGTACTACCACACACACACAGTACTGCCACATAGTACTTACCTCTGTGTTTGTGGTCATTTCCCCTTAAAATATAGTAGGTAGCCAGCACATGCACAGTTAACGTTATTTCGTAGCAGTAGAAGCAAATTTGAGTGATTATTCCGAATAGTAAAGAAAATAATCTTGAAATCTTATACTTACTGATAATTAATACAGCATGAACCAAGTGCGGCTTCATATTTATTTATTTTTTCACTTTAAAATTCTTGTCAGAATTTTTGGAAAATATTACTTGTCGACCGTTTTTGCTTCAATTTATGTTTAATTTTTCATTTCTAATTTTTTTTTCAATTAGGAGATTTTATTGTGTTCCTTGCCCTCTTTGCGAGTCAATATTTTCAATTTTATGTGAAATATAATTAATATGTAGATACAATAAATTACCACAATGCTATTGCTTTGATGTATTTTTTGCTATATTTTTTATAACTATACTTTTATACTCTACAGTATAAGCTGACTACGTTTATCAATAATAATAATATAGTACTTCATGTAAAGTTATCGGGTACTAGGGTTACACCAATTTTGCGAATGCGATGCAAAAATTGTATTAAACAATCTACTTATCCGAACATTGTTTGTTGGAATAACACTAAACAACAATTCAACTTTAGTAAACTGCATAAACACCGTTGTCAACCGTACTCTTTAAAAAAGTCTTATCAGGGTACGATCCTTTGGTACAAATGAAAAAGATGATGACTTAACCCAAAAAAATCACTTTACTTTATTAAACAAGTTAACGTTTTTGAAATTTCATTAAAATACCTGATTTGGTTAACCAATCATCAAGATATTTAAGTACTCAGGCAGTAGTTACTAACGTCAACACTGAGCGGTCACTCCATACAGAAAACGCATTTTGACAACCTACTTCTTTTTGAATAACAACTGAATATCTACTACAAGTCAGTGGCGCTAACCGCTATGTAAAACACCCCCGAACACCACCGGCGGAGTCCCGCGGTGCCTGCGGTGTGCGGGGCGTGGGGCGCTATATCGGGCGGGCAACTCATTTTGGCGCGGGGGGTGAGTATCCTTTCTGTACGAGTTAGTACTATTATTTTCTTCTGTGACATCATGCCCATTTAAGAAGGTACCCTATTCTATTGACTTAAAGTACCTATTCAATATGACAAATTGTTTTTTCTATTTCTTTTTTATAGCATTAGCTTATTATAAATGACGTCCAACTAAGGAAGTTATTAACTACCGTTAATACTTATAACATCCTTGCGTCTAACATGTATCATGTTCAAGTTAATGCAAAGATTAGCTGTCACGAAAATTCCATATATCGCAGCAGATAGAATTTCTAGGTCATTGAATTGTTTTTAGGGTACCGAACCACAAAAATGAAAAACTGAACCCTAATGATAAACAACTTAGTTTGTACGGAATCCCTGCCAGGCGAATGAAACTCGCACTCGACCGGCTTTTTTACTGTTTTTTTTTTGTGCAGGAGGCAGCCCTAGTCAGAACTGCCATCAGTGTGCGTATTTTGAGATTATTTTTCAATTAACTTTGTCATAACCGTGGAGAAAGTTAGTAAAAGTGTCACGTGTTCGGACATAATAGAACCAGAAAATTTACCGGAATTCAAATAAAATGTCGCGTGATTTTCTGTTGTTGTGACAAAACAACGTTGCCTTTGCGCAATCGGTGTTGCCGCTCGCTTTGTGTTAAAATCGTGGAAAAATACTACTCAGTGCCGAGTGCGATTTTTGCAAGCAAAATAATTGCGCTCGATATCGAGAGCGTAAACGCGATTTTGTATGCAATTGAAACTACGCCATCTGTGGACAGTTAGCTGAACTAAAATTTCTCTATACTAAAGAGAGGAATTCCATGGCATAACGGCGCGCACCTGGAGGACCTGGACTACGCAGACGATATAGTGTTGATTTCGTCTACATTACCCGATCTCCAAACGAAGCTGAACGCACTGCTGGAGGAAGCTCAAGATAAGGGCCTACGAATCAATGCTAAAAAGACCGTCGAAATGCGGGTGCAGACAAGCAATGTCCAGTCTGTTATGCTTCGCGGTACACCACTGGAGTCTCTCGCTAAGTTCGTGTACCTCGGCAGTACCGTGACTGCCTGCGGTGGATCTGGTGAAAACGTTGATGCTAGGATAAAGAAAGCGAAAGGCGCCTTTGCCCAGCTCAGGCCAGTGTGGGACTCAAACGTGCTCTCCCAACGGATCAAGATCTCCCTCTTCAATTCAATAGTGAAGTCTTTTTGCTGTTCGGCTGCGAAACATGGAAAGAGACGAAGGGGTTGACACACAAATTGCAAGTGTTCGTCAACAAATGCCTGAGGTCCATCCTGCGTATATTCTGGCTGAACACAATAAGCAACGAGGATCTATTGAAGCGATGCTGCCAGGTCCCTATCAAGCGGGAAATCGCTCAACGCAAGTGGAAGTGGATTGGGCACACCCTGCGAAGAGAGGAGAACAACACCGCCAGAGTGGCGTTCACGTGGAAGCCGCGCGGGAGCAGGCGGCCAGGCCGGCCAGCCCACACGTGGCAACGCACCGTCGAGGCCGAGCTGCGAGCAGCGGGGTTGTGCTGGGGAGATGCTGAGCGCGAGGCACAGGACAGGAAGGGGTGGAGACTTCTCACGAAGGCCCTCTGTACCACTGGGGTACCATAGGACAACAAATGCACGTTTACGTTGTCGATAAAGAGCGCGTTTCATTAATAAAAAACTCGCACTTGGCCCTCTGAAAAATGTGACGAAATTTGACGAGCCAATCAGTTAATCAAATCGAACGATGATGTTTTGTCATTAAAAATGTATTTTCGTTCGTTCCAGTACTTCCAGTATGCCAATTTGGCGAATAAATGCGACCCCTCGGAGAGTTGTGAAGATTGATATTAATATAACACTAAATTAAAAAAATTAATAGCCCCCGACCCAAAACCTACTTCATCCTTTCAACAACTAGAAAAGAGCTGATAATCTTCAAATGGCTGAAGATATTTTCTTGGATCATAGGTAAGAACACTCTCGATTGTGACACTTTGCAAACAAAAAAAAACTAGATGAAAATCGGCGCATCCGTTTAGGAGCTACGATGTCACAGACAGACAGACAAAAATACACGTAAAATTTATAACACCCCTCTTTTTCGGCGGGGGTTAAAAAGACTCAAAAGGCGCGTATTCATGCATTCAAAAAGAAATCAACATTACTTTTAATTCTTTAAATTTTATTATATTCTTTATTTTTTTCTTATTTGACATCAGCCCACAAACTCGAAATGGGTTTGAAATCATTATTAACTAGTGCCTTTATGAGACAGACACCCCGCAATAGTTCTAGGCACGCTTTTGTATATTTTCCCTTTCTACTTTATGGGTATGCGTTGGAGATTACAATGCCTCAGACATGTCTTATTCCCCAAATCCTAAAATGCTTAAACTGAAATTAATTTGTGGACAAATTAACAATGAATAGTTGCCGTAGTGGGTAAATTTTTTATAAATAAACCCGTCGTCGTCATGGGAATCGACATATATACTCTGTGAACAACTCGAATTAGTTGACAATTATAACTAATGACTACTTGACTTTCAAACCGCAATTAGCTTTAGATATTTTTTTCCGTAGATGAAATAAATACTTTTATTTTTTCAATTTATTTGACTATATTTACGCTTATTTTTACATTAATATCGCTAATTCTACAATACAATGCAATACACATTAGCCTTATTGTATTACCTACGTACGAGAAGACAAAACATCGTTTTTAAATTAAAAATCTAAACGTAATAGAATAACATCGGCGTAACAAAAGTATTAGATCACAATAATATTACATATTTTTAAAATTTCTTCAATGACAAACGTCCAAAGATCCTATGTGTAAGTACTACGACGTACAACTTAAGCTCCTTGCAAAATTAATCTCACTCTTGAATCTTCATACATAAATATATCGAGGGCATCATTCCATAGGGGCGTACATACGGATTTTCGAAAAAATTTTTATTATGCCATTGGATTCTGTTTGAAATGGCGCACCAGATACAAAAACAGTCATTTTAGCACCTTAAATATTACTCCCAATATTGCTTAAAGTTTTATAGGCGTAACCTAATAACAAATTATAAATATCGAACCAGATAGACGTATACTAGGCGTAACCACCCAATTTTTAATATTTTGTCAAGCCAAACAGTAGTATGAACGTGTATGCCTTTTTGGTCCGTTACAAAATATAATAAAAAGGCGCGAGGGCGGAGGTGACCTAAACTGTACGCCCCTGTAATAGCTCATTGCTTTGTACAAAAGGGCCACATAGCGAATTACGAATCTACGAATAATTTTTACTTATTTTTTACTTTGTATACTTTAACTGATACCTTTAATACTTACTGTATCGGTTCTATGCGCAATGTGCTCCACCGGTCGGTGACTATGGTTTTCCAGTTTTCTCATCAATCCTGATACGATCGCACAGGGAAACTCCGAGCATAACCCTCTTCATCGCTTTTTGAGTGACTTTGAGCCTTCTTATGAGGCCTGTCATCGCAAGCGACCACGTCTCAGATCCGTAAGTCATCACTGGGAACACACATTGGTCAACGACTTTTGACACTGCGGTTTTTGGGACGAAAAGATTTTGCACAATTTCCCAAACGCTCCCAGCCGAGTTGGATTCGACGATTAACCTCATTTTCGAAGTTAGATATACCTAACTGGACTCTTCGTCCCAGATAGACGTAATGGTCTATAACTTCAAGAGCAGAGTCCCCAACTTTTATTGGAATCCTAGGTACTTCAGAAGCATTCGACATTACTTTTTGTCTTCTTCATGTTCATATTCAGACCCACTTGTTGGGAGACTTTTGAGGTCATAGAGCATTGCGCTGAGGTCCTCCAAACAAGGTTAAAGCCATGACCACAATATCATCGGAAAACCTAAGGTACGTAATGTACCTATTCATCATTAAAATTATAATTGATACCATGTCCTTCCCAGTCCAGAAGCAAAGACATCCTCCAGTGCAGCGGTAAACAACATCGGAGAGAAAACATTTCCTTGTCTCGCACCCCGCTGCAGCTGGATTTAACTAGAGTTCTGAGCCTGGAGTCAGACTGAGATGGTAGGATGGTTGCGTTCTGTTACAAACACTTATATTGGTAGTCGATTTATCACCTCTGAAGAGACCGTAGCACTGCCCAAGTCTCGATCGAATCGAAAGCTTTCTCATAGTCCATGAACGCTAAGCATAGTGGCTGGTTATACTCTACGATCTTGTATATAAACTGCCGCAACATGTGAATGTTCTCTATGTACTATAGCCTTTTCGGAAACCGGCTCGTTCCGGAGGCTAGAAGTCGTTGAATCTGCGCGCGAGATTAGTAACTGTCGAAAACGAGATGGGTCTCTAATTCTTTAAAAGAGTGTTATCATTATCACCCTTTTCGAAGAGGACCACCCACATCTGAGCAACCTGCGGCGTTGCTCCTTCGAGGATGACGGAATTAAAGTTTCTGAAGGGCTTTTAAGACCGGTATACTACCTGCCTTCAGAAGTTCAGCATAGAACTCCTCGATTTCCTTTAGTAGCTCAAGGTTAGATGTTAAAGTTCCTACCGTCCGCAGTCTTCAGCTTCGTCAATTGACTTTGCCCAACAGACAAATCTCTTGCGAACACTTTGATGCTTTTGTTACGCCCAATGGCCTTTACGATCCATATTAAATTGGCGAAGCTCGCGAGTAAGATATTTTGAGATCTGCCTTTTGAGCCGCCGTCAATCGTACCGCAGAACCGTATATCCTTCGTCTTTTTAGGGTTCCGTACCTCAAAAGGAAAAAACGGAACCCTTATAGGATCACTTTGTTGTCCGTCTGTCCGTCTGTCAAGACCCTTTTTCTCAGGAACGCGTGGAGGTATGAAGCTGAAATTTATATCAATTACTCAGGTCTACTGTCCCTTGAAGCTGTGAAAAAATCAAACTTCTAAGCCAACGCAATCAAAAGATACAGCCGTTTATGCCGCAAATTTTCGACACTTGCAAGGGAATCAAAACCTACAGGGTGCTTCCCGTGAACTCAGAATCTTGAAATTTGGTACGAAGCAACGTCTTATAGCATAGATAAAGGAAAAATTACGAAAACCATAAATTTTTAGTTACATCACATAATATATATTTTTTTAATAATTTTAACCTTACTACCCATTTCCTCATAAACGCGTAGAGGTATTAAATTGAAATTCATACCAAATACTCAGGTCTATAATACCTTTAAGCTGTAACAAAATCAAACTTCTATGTCAACGCAATCAAAAGAAACAGCAATTTAAGCTGCATATTTTGAAACTCGCAAGTACTCGCAAGGGAATCAAAACCTAAAGGGTACTTCCAGTCGACCTAGAATCTTGAAATTTGGCACGAAGCAACGTTTTATAGCACACATAAAGGAAAAATTCCGAAAACCTTAAATTTTTAGTTACATTACAAAATATATATTTTTTAATAAATATAAACTTATTACTTTTTTCCTCATGAACGCGTAGAGCTATCAAGTTGAAATACTTACTTAGTACTTAGTTACTTAAACGATAAAGAGATCTTTGTCTTAAATTTATGCTCCTCCATCTTTCCCCATTGTAATGTTATGAATTTCATTTTGCAATAAGATTACCATAGTTATGACTCGATTGTCGTAATGAAAGAACTTTGTAAACCTTGCAGGTTTGTACGGAACCCTCGGTGCGCGAGTCCGACTCGCACTTGGCCGGATTTTTTTATTTCCTCCTTCTTTTTAGTTTTAGTATTTTGGACCCCGCTGTATAGACAGATTCCACGAACCTGTCATTGTATTCGTCCACTCCCTGGCATAGTTTGGCATTCAAATCGGTTTTTCAGTTCGAAACAAACAATTTCTTTCTTTTGAGGGTACTCTTATTTATTTATTTTCATTAATAGTACGTTAAATACCGTTGTGTTTGGCGACGCGCCACGCTTTCGCCATATGCCACCGCCACGTTACTTCGGTATAACTGATGCCTTAGAGGCTGTATCTTTTTGGGTTAGTTGTATCATCGTTTAATTGAGTTGATGATCTTTTATTTTACGAAGGTTTTATGAGTAAGTGTTGTACGCCCTTGTTTTATTTTGATAGTTACTGAATTCAAGTTTGTGCCATAGGGGCGTATAAACAAAGAAACTGATTAGTTATCAAGTGTTTGGTGATTATTTAATAATATTATTAAAAGGCTATCAAAACATTCCGTAATTAATTCAAGAATAACAGTTAATATAATGCTTTTAATTTTTACGCCCTTTTAATATATGAAAATAGAGTAACAGATATTTGCCATAGATGTCGGACCAAATAGGCGTATGTGCAATATTTCCTAAAATACATTTTGAATCCAATTTCTATTCCTACCCAACGAACACACGTGAAATAATATATCCCTACTAAAAAAATCATTTTGACAGACTAATTTTTCACTGAAATATTAAGTTTTTTGTCTCTCCTGTAAAATTTGGTTTTTGCGCATACGCCCCTATGGAATGATGCCCTCGATATATATTAATTTTGTATTTCACGAAAAAAGAAACATAAAATCACAAATATAGCATTAGTTGGCATCGAACGCCGGAAACTCGGTATAGCTGTTTGCTAAGTCGTAATTCTGCAATAGCATCGTTCGCAACTCAAAAAATAAGTTAGGGTATTTTCGCATCGTTTTTCTAAATAAATCCTTGCTCAACAATAGAGCCTGAAAAGCAAAGCATTTAAATTATATTTTAGTTGAGTAAATTGAAAAGTATTGTTACCAGCTCGCATTATGTCCCCAAGTAGTGAGAAGTAATTTCGAGGTTGTGTGTGAATTTGATCAACCCGTACTGGGCCACCGTATTCACCCTGATATCAAGCCCATCGATGGGGATATAAGTGAGCAGCTGTTTACGTTAACCATATATTACAACGTCCATGCAAATATAAATACAATAACAAAACATGTTTCTAGACATTAAAGAACTAATGCAATACAAACGTCAATTTAGGAAGTCATCTGGTATGGTAATTATCTTTACCGTCTATGATCGTTATGATCCTTATCGGACGCTACAATCTTAGTCCAGGGTTGAAACTTACATGGCATTCTGTTACTGCGCTGACGGCAGAAGTGCGCAATTCTTTATCAGTGACTAAAGATAGCTCTCCAAAGTAATCACCATCTATAAGATGACCAGTTTCCTGCTGACTCACATTGTACACTGCCAGGACTCCAGCAAAAACGATGACCAGGCCTTCTCCTTGTGTTAGAGGCTGTAAAATTTTGCTTGCTTTTTATCGTGGTTAACCTACCCCGCAAACCCTGGTGTCAGAATCATTGAGCCACACCTAAGGCAAAAGATATCGCTCGTATGATGACTACATCCATATGGGTAGCCGGGCCCAACGACTTCACGTACCTTCCGAATCACGGAATTTCATTTTCGGATGATCAGGTGATTGGGCCTGTGCTTTTCAATGTATTGAGACATACATACACTAACCCTTTTAATACTTACCAAAATAAAATTACATCCCCAAAATTACAATAGCAAAAAAGATATATTTCCACTCAGTATGTGGCCCCAATGAAGAGTTGGTTCCTAGTTGCACTAATCCGGTGTAGTCCGGTATAGCTCAATACGTCTTGATTTCTAAGACAAAAGCTTAGGTCAATCCGAAAAGAAAATCTTAGTTACTAGCATACTATTACAAACACATAAGATGCAAAAGAATTTTATCCTACACAATGAAGTATTTTGTAAACCAAACGCTGCAGAACAGGACACGGTCGCTGTAACCACCATCTCCACAAATGGGGGCCCAGAGAGTCGCGAGCCTGCGAGTGTGGAGGGCCCGACCAAAGGACATCATTCACGTTTCATACAATGTTGGACCAAAAAAGTGAAAATGCCGGCCAAGGAAAAAAAAGTGTATTTTTCGGATAGAACACGTCGTAGTTTCTATTATTTACATTTTTTTTACATTTTCTTTATATATATTTTTTTACTTTTTTTTCTTAATAATAAACAAAAAAATGTCGATGAATGATCATTCTTATGCATAATAATACTTTCTTAATATATTTTTTAATTATATTAAACAAATACATACTTAATCTATGGGCCCACATGGATTAAGTATGTATTATTATAATAATAAAAAAATAAGTTAAACTACATAAAATAAAGGAATATAATATATTCAATACAATATGACTACATGCGCTGTGACATGCGTCAAAATAATACTTTTATAACAACATTTTTATTATTTAATTAATAGCTTCTAACATTACAACCATGGGGTGCACAGGATTGGTGTCATAGTGAAAGAATACAGTGTTCTACCCGAAAGTTATACTTTTTTCTGCTGGTCGGCACTTTTACTTTGTTGGTCCAAAATGAATGATACCCTTTAGGCCCACATTGTGAACGACTGTCCACTCCACTCACTCTTTCGAATCCTACTCAGTAAACGCCGTAAGACATGAAGATGATAAACCAAACCTTACCTACATTTTTTTAACAATCTTGGATTTAAATAGCGAACAATTAAAAGCTCACCAAAAAA
The DNA here is from genome assembly GCA_948473455.1 of Teleiodes luculella. Classification (NCBI taxonomy): domain Eukaryota; kingdom Metazoa; phylum Arthropoda; class Insecta; order Lepidoptera; family Gelechiidae; genus Teleiodes; species Teleiodes luculella. The sequence continues at coordinate 4,013,115 of OX419582.1, forward strand.
AAAATTACGCCTTAAAGGTCAGGTAAGTTTTTGTATTTTTTGGTGAGCATTTAAATACTAGCCTTTAAATAATGAAAATTACTTACATACGATACCACATCGCGTTCTAAATACATTTCATTCTTCAACAGCAAGACAATATCTTCGACGACATTTTCGGGCCATTCAGAAAAATAAGGAATACGTCTCACATATTTGTAATAACAACTTAGAGTTATTTCTTTGATGAGAACAGATGGTAAGAATTTGTACATTTTGTTGTGTCTCTCCACTGCTTTCAGTCGGCAATGGTCCAACATTTGGTAATCCCTCACTTTTTCACTGATCATATTCGAAAGTTGTATACTGCGCAACCAGTTTTCAGTTCTAATCTTGTGTACTATAATCTAAATGACAATATATCAAAGCAATTATTAATAATAAAAACAACATTAATAAAAATCAGTGAATACTACGCAAAACAAAAAAGTCAGTCATAAAATTACAAACAAGTCAAGTAAACAAGTCAAAAAATATTGTATTGGGCCATTCGTAAAGTTTCCATTACGCTGACCACGCTATCACGCTGCATTGCAAAATAAATTAAAATTCTAAAGAATTTGTAGATAAACGTATTTAATTGTACGGCAGGTTTTATATAGCATAGTATGATTTTTTTATATCAAAATTACTATGCTTGATCAGGAACATGACGCTGCTGGAAAGATGCTCTAAAGTATTAACACAATTTGCAGACCATTCAAAAGAGGAAGGTAGCGTATCTGGGTCACATAATAAGAAATGAGCACTACCAGATACTTCAAACGATTATGATGGGCAAAATGGAAGGGAAAAGAGGCGTCCCAAGCTTTCGATTAACTGTCATCGATCAAACGACAGTCGATATATTGCTATTCGATCTTGGGTAGGGAACCCTTTTTTTGGGTTCCCTACCCAAGATCGAATAGCAATATATCGACTGTCGTTTGATCGATGACAGTGAAAGTGAAGATCGGTGAAAGCTGGACAGGCGTCGCCACGGTCAAAGAACTTTTCCGTATGGCGAGAGATAGAGAGACGTATGAAGAGCTGACTGCCAACCTCCAGTAGTGGAGTGGAACCAGTAGAAGAAGATTAACACAATGTAAATATGCCAATTTTCCATACCTTTAAAAAAAAGCCTTTTTATTCGTCTACGTCTACGTCTGTTCTTAATTTTATTATAATGAAAGGGTCAGGGTTGAGATCATTATTGCCAGTGATAGTTCTCATATCTTTTATTATCTCTCAATAATAAAAGTTTCCAATCAGTCAGTCAACCATTGTTGCTTCCCGCAAAAGTTATGTTTAAATAGCAGCGTCTGAGACAATATTTATGGTTTTTAGATTTATTAACATACAACTAAATATTATTTCTAGTTTTACGTAGGTAATACTAATTCACTAACCTCATCTTTAAGGTATTTCTGTTGGTGTATTATTGCAAAGCATTCCATAAAAGCCCATGTGCAAAAAATTGAACTCAGTAGATGACACACCAAGCTACATATCTTATCCAGATAGTAGTCATGTCGGTACATCCCATATCCGAACAGCACCACAGATTTACATATAATAGAAAACTCGACACAGACGAAGAAGTAGTTAGGCCAATCCTTAAGCTTGATTCTGATGCGCATGATCATTGATATGTACGAATCTTTTGGGAATTGCTGGGTTTTAATAATCACAATCAAATTGAGAGCATCCGTCAGATCCAAATAGTACATCATTGTAAACAACGCAAGAACTACAATCCGTAAACACTTGCAGACATGCATTTTTGTGAAAGAGCTTCTTGGGCGACTCAAAAATGCAGATACTTCAAACAGTCGCACCATGTTGAAAATTCCAAGCAATTTCAAAGTGCACATGAACAGGTTTGCTTTGCATAGTGGACAAGTGTCAAGCCCATACCTCACCACCATTATAGTTTGTAAAGGCATGGCCGAAATGAAGTGGAAAAAAAAATTCGTGGAAATATAGTGGACATATCCCATCGTAGCGTCTAAAATAACATTCCTGGCAACTTTATCGGTATACCCGGTCTTGAAGTTTATTATGAAGTCTATTAAAAATATCATTTCTATTGCAACACCGATGACGTGTGTGGTTGCGGTTGATTTGCCGTATATCATTTTCGTGTTCAGATGAAACAACAATCTGTTAAGAATCATCGCAATGAAGATAAAAACTGTCCATAAATTACTGGAAGAAGAAAAAATCACACAATGGGTAAGTATAAAATACCTATGGGCGTGTTCATTTACAGAGATCTCTCCTCTTATAGCAACTTACAGTACGGCAGAAATTACACAGGCCTTGATCTATGATAAATAAGATAAAATTGGGTAGAAAAATAACTCAATCGGCAGACGAACTGAATAACACAATAAATTCTAATAAGGCTCCATTTTCTCTTTTTAGTCATCATCATCACCATCTCAGCCGAAAGATATCCACTGCTGGACAAAGGCCTCCCCCAAAGATCTCCACGATTGGTACGCTTGGCCCGCATCCAGCGGCTTTCTGTGACGCCACCATATCGTCGGTCTACCTTATCCATGCTACATCATAAAAAAATAAATTCTGAGGAAAGAAATAGGTACCTGAATTTACTAAGCGGATGGATACGACCCCTGTATCTTTGGAAGTGACGAGCTCTTTCTAAGCGCAATGCATGGGAGCTCACATAATAGATGCGGCATCTTTCGTCATTGTAGGATAGTAAAAACCAGGAGTGGAACCATCTTTTTAGCTTTGCGCCCCGACTGTTGCCTTTAATATCCGTGTCCAGAACATCTCTCTCCGTCATAACGTTGCAAGGATGTTCGAAATATGATTCGTGGAATGCTGCACGTACATGTTCTCTCATTTTTACTAGTAAAAAAATACTTCAGTAAATCAATTCATGCCATAGAATCTTGAACGGCTAGTTTATTATTATTCTTATTGTAGGAAATACAGATGATGACGTTATTGGGAAATAATATTCACAAAAGAATAAAACCACAACAAAACCACAGAACCAAAGAGAAAAATAACTTTATAACACACAGAACAAAACACAATATTTTTGCCAAAGAGATTTGAAGAGCCGCTTCGCTTTGCAGCTTAGCTGGCTCTTCAAAACTCTTTGATTTTTGCTTTGAAAAGTGACCCAGAAATGTCAAATCTTTGTAAATCTTTTTCACACTCAACGAAAATGTATGCATATCAGAGAGGTGGGAGCCGCTAAAGCGGCTCCAACCTCTCTGATGTATACCGTACGCTATATCCTTTGGAGAAAACCCAACCAGCAAAAAGCGGTTTTTAAACTATCTCCAGGATATCATTTCCCTAGGACTATATGAGACTTATATCCACATATAAGTCCGGAAAAGGGCCCACTTTATAAGTAAACTTTTACTTATATCGTGTTTATAATAGACCGCATCAATACCGTTTACGCCTATATTGCTCCTGTAATAGACTTACGTGAATGCAATTTGTCCTGCAAATGCCGATACAAGTAAATTATAGGAAAAAGTGAGATGAATTCGCGCCTCGCAATCCTACAATAAGCTCACATTTTGTGAACAGTCGAATTGTGTTCTGTCAGTCCAGAAATTATTAAACTTTGAATAAGGGTATGTATAATATTTACGTAAATACTACTTCATTTTAATTTACTTAATTAAATGTCAGCCATGGTACAAAATCAAAAGCTCATTTTTGTTAGTCTGTTGTATATTCGTAGGGGAATGTGAATTTACTGAATATTCTATCATGTTTTTAGTTAAATTTTTAAAGCGCCTCCCGTATCTTACTTATTTACATTTTAATATTTAATAGTTTATTACAAAAATATCATAAACGGGTACCATTTTTTCGGTGAGCATTGTCAAGTGTGATTTAGCGCCAATATAAGTAATATGGGTTGTATATTGGCGAGTGTTAAAACCGAAGAAAATTCGCCATATTGTTACCAATTAGGGTTATATTGGCCATAAAATATTAGCTTATATGAGGTTATAAGTATAAATAACAGGAGTGGTTGCGCCTCAGTGTGTATATTCCTGGTAGATGCTCCTCGAGGATCTTAAGATTTAAATGTTCCTAAGATGTTATCTTATAGGCGCATATAAGTCTGAGTTACCGGATTAATTACTCCTGAGTGAAATTAGTTTTGTTCCTAGCTTTAATAGGAGTGTTATCCAGTAGTAGCCATGAAGCATTATACTATATACCGATATAAGTTCAAATTATAGGATTAAACGTACTGAAGTAAAAACGGCATTCTTTAATACTGTTAAAAGCGCAGTAGCAAACATTAAAACCATCATCGGAGCTATATAAGTCCACATAGCTTTATAAAATCGCATTCCAGGATAACTTTGCTGGTTGGGAATGTAGGTATCCTAAAAGCAAGGATGTTATAAGTACCTGTACATATGTTCAATAGGTACTACTAGCTTATAGTTATTTTTCTCTTTGCTACTAGCTACCTCTGCCAAAAAAAGGTGGAAAAATGTATATACCTAATGTAGAAGCAAAACAAGGAATGTCGCTTAGCCGAAATTCAGTAATAGAAATAATAAGGTTATACTGTTTCGGTCCTTGGAAATAATAACACACTGGTGTTGGTCACAGTAAACAATTATAGTTTGTTTAATTTGAGGAGCACATAAATACTCCTTAGCTAATGGCGGGAGAAAAATCGAACTTACTTTTTAACTTGACAAGTTGTTATTGGGTGAATTTCCCGGGACCAAAAACTGCGTGGCATTGATAAAATCGGTATTAAAAAGTTCAGTTATTGTTGTTAACATAAACTTTCTACCAAAATAGTTTTATGTAGGTTACTGATAATGGCTTGTAAAATGTAAAGTATTTCTTATTTACGAAATTCGACTTTTACATTATTAAATTATCCCCTTATCTTTTGTTTTTTCTTATTTATTGCAAAGTTTTGAACTTTCTAGTCTCTATCTAGTAATAAACTGTAATGTAATTCTTACTTATTAATGTAGAGCTTCACTTTGCTTCAATATCTTTATATGGTTGCCTTTAAGTACCTAACTATTTTTATATAGTGTTAGGTAGGTAGTTATAGTGTTAAAATACGACTGTTTTGCATTGAGCTTCTTTCTGTAGTCTGAATTCTGAATACAAAATAAATACTTGCTCTAACAATTCACAAAAAATATGAAACGAAACATTTTTTAGGGCAAAATGTACCTAATAATTAAGATTCCTTTTCATATAACTCACATGGCGTGTGTTTTTTTGCCGCCATTTGGATTCCAGGTAAGGAGTAATTTTTCGAACCTCTAATAGCGATTTTCGGATTTACGAGTAGCTTTGTCTAAACGCCCGAAAAGCACTATTAGCAACTTGTTACAAGCTTCGCCTTTGACAATTACAATTCAGTGATTTTTTCGTAGTCTATAACGGGGTATTATTTTTTTTACAATAATACAAACTGTAAACCTACTTATCTTCATTTTATCTACAAAACTTTCAAAATGTATGAAAAATGGAGCACAACTTTTTTCCTTTTGCTTACAAAACTAGGAAATAAAAAACTCAGATCACATTGAACAATCATTTATTATTTAAAAGCAAAAAGTTGTCTTAAGTTTTTGGTATACTTAAATTGTATTGAACTTTTAACTTTTCTGTGTAGTAGGCATGTGGTGTACAAAAGCTAAGCGTGACAGGATATTGCATACAAAATTTTGTAGAACCTTTAATTTTAAAAAACATGTTAGTGTCCGTAGTTACTTTTCATAAAATTATAAAATTCGTCATTTGATGTGTAAGGCGTTGTCCTAATAGAACGCGACTACGCGACCATCGCAAGTTCGCGCGAACGCGCGACTGTCAAATGTATGAAGAAATCGTTCAATCGCGCGATCGTCTATTAGGACACATATTCGACTTCAATATGTTTGATCGCGCGTTCGTACGAGTAAAGTTCGCGCGAATCGCGTAGTCGCGTTCTATTAGGACAACGCCTTACACATACATAGGGGTAGAAACTATTTTTGCTATTTCTTTGGTGTCACATGATAAAGTTAGCTTACGTTGTGGCCTGCCGTCGCCACAGTCTCGTATGACATTTTGCTCAAATGAAAAATCTTTTGGGTCAGCCTTGCTCAACAATTGAAATTAGCTTGTTAAAAACCACTGACTACGTACACAAAAAAGACTAAGTACTACCTTCGTACACAAAAAAGTCAAAGTTCCTAATAATATCGACTATTGTGACATTTATATTGAATTAAACAGAGCAGTTTATGTTTAAGGTACCTACTTCAAAAAGGAAAATAAAGTAGGTAAGTAGACCTCTGGTTGTATTAAATAAAAATTGTGCAAAATCATAAATAGACAGATTTTTCTGAATTTTAAAACCAATAGGTCACATGTGCCGAAGTGGCCGGTTGTAGGATTACACAAATCATCAAATTTTCGCAAAAGATATCTGAAAAACATTTTAGAAAAAGAAAACATCCCAAATTATTCTGTAATTACGTACCATAATAAACAGAGCTTGGGTTTTATATATTAAACAATAATTAGTAATGAATAATGATATACCGAATTTTTAAAAATTATTAAACGGATGCGGATGTCACTTAGTATTCTGTATGAGATAGTCTTTTTTAGCGGAATAATCCAATGAGTATTAAAAGAATTTCAACTTTTATATAATACAATCTGAGGAATGGAACTCAAACTCTGAATATCAGAATGTTATTAGAATAAAATTCTTAAAACTTAACTTATTACATAACGGTTATAAAGTAAATGATTAAACCTATTAAGTGCATTTTTCTGAAAAGCTTTAAATATGAAATAAGACATTGTTTTCATTGGTCTAGTCGGCAAAGTACATATTTTTAATTTAACCTTTTAACCGCCAAGCACATTTTCTTAGAACTTGCTCCCACCGCCAGCCATAGAAACAAAATCTATATCAATCAGTCAAAACATAAGTTTTATTTATGAGACGGCGGCGATGTGAGCTCGATTTGGTTAGTCTTATATTTCAGACCATGGCGGTTAAAAGGTTAATATCTTCAGCTTAGATATAATTTTCTTTTAATGACAATCCAACTTTTGAAAAAGCACGTATATTATATATACGTACATGCGTAGATCTTAAACAGAATGCAATCGATTAACTTTTTACATATTTTTAACCACAAGGACAAAATTGGATAAATTCAAAATTACAGCAATCAGACATTCAATTCAATTAATCGAGTATCAACGTATCAATTTTGTGTTCGTGCGTGCGTACATTACATCTAAGAACTTAAAATTAAATCTACTTACTAAGATAAGTAGGTACCTCTAACAATTTTGGTTTCCATAACTATTTAAGATAGGTACTAGAGATCCGACATTGATTAAACAGACATGCATATAAGTATAATTGTTTTGGGGTGTTACGACATGAAAGCAGTTCTGAAATTAATCCGTAATATAAATTTCTAACCAAAAAAATAATTGTCAAAATATAAATCACTTGTTACTTTCCCTAGTTTCATAAAAACATTGCAGGTTTAATCACTTGATGTACAAGAAGAAAGATAATTCCGTAATTTGGTAGGTGGTTCCGGCTACTATCTACGGATGTAATCTTTGGGGTGCTTTTCTACCAGAGTTGTGCTCCGGAGCTATGCTGCGGGGATGTCATAGCTAAGTTATGAAACTACGTGACCGTTTCTACTGATGTTAAGTAGCGGTGCGTAAGATGTGCTATAAATATGCCCGCCGCAAATTATCTACGCGAGGGAGATGCAAAGCTATGCGATGTATTGATAGTAGGGAAGCGGCGAGGGCAAACATCCATAGTACACCTCTAATCCATAGCACGCATCCTTCCATTTAAAAACATAGCTTAGCTGAATTAGTTTTCACCAGTGCTATGCTATGTGCACCGATGAATATGATTGGTGAATATCAAACGCATCCAAGCAAGGTAGCATAGCGCATTTCTAATGGAAAAGCAACCTTGTCTACAGCCTTACGAGTATCCTTCTCAAAAATTTTAACACCAGGGTTTGTGAGGTAGTTTAACCACAAAACTCATACGACAAGCAAACAAGCAATAGATAATAATTTAAAACGCACCTTAGTAAAAACGCGTCACATCATGGTATTTGCGTAAAAGTCGTTTGGTAAATTACGTATTTGGTGATTATAAATGCTCTGGTACGACAAATTTACTGATCCGACACGTCTATTGCCAAGTGCGTGTTTGGTATGGCGACTTTATTGCTATGTGCATATCTGCAGGGGTAGCATGAGACTTCACGCAGCAAAATGTGAGACGATCTCTTGTCGCAGTGCTTCATACTACCAGGGTTCCATATCTGGTACGATTCATCTATTGCCAAGCGCGTATCTCATTGGGCCCATCTATTGCCAAGCGCGTATCTGGTACGACTTATCTATTGACAAGCGCGTATCTGGTACGATCCATCTATTGCCAAGCGCGTATCTGGTACGACCCATCTATTGCCAAACGCGTACATCTGGTACGAGTACGACCCATCTATTGCCAAGCGCGTATCTGGTATGACCCATCTATTGCCAAACGCGTACATCTGGTACGAGTACTACCCATCTATTGCCAAACGCGTATCTGGTACGTCCCATCTATTACTAAGCGCGATTCTGATACGGCTCATCTATTGCTATGTGCAGATCTGCTCTGATCTGTGATTTTTTTTGCCAAGTGAGTGTATATATGCTTAAAAATTTGTTCAACAATGGGAGACAAACTGCTCTATGATTTGCTTAAAATTTTTGATCAACTATGTATTTTAGTAACTTTAAGATAGAATACATTTTAAATTAAGTGTAGGTAACTCCAAAAAAGTGAGTTTTCTCCATCTCCGATGAACATCACTCATAAAATATCTAAAACGGTCAAAAAAACTTAAGCATTAATTTCAGAACGCACTTCCAATACATTAATAGCAACTTACCTAAGTTCTACGTTGATACTATTGGTTTTTGCACAGGAAACATAATTATATTTTACTTAATTAATAACTTACTTTCTACAGAAAAACATCTTGAAGTGCATATGGAAATACGTATTCAATAGATTCATATTTAAAAGCCATGTAGATTTAAAATGCTACAATGTGCACATATATTATTTTTTTGTCAAAAGACAGTAAGTCCTAAAAGATTTAAATAAAATTAAATTTTAGATTATTCCATAAATATTATTATCTTTTAGTATAAAAACGTTGTCAATACGAACAGCCTAAATTGTAATAGAAAAATATCTGCTGTATAAAATTATGGTTAAACTTTTTATAATGATGAGAAAATTAAAACGCTTTTATATTATGTATTTTACTGTGTTTAGATAAAACGAAAATGGTTCTGTCATGGTGCCTAGGTGGTCTATAAAACTATATAATATGTTCTAAGAAAGAAGAAAAATTGTTACCTACTGCCCGAAAATGGAATTCCCACCCTAAACCGCTTTTCCGGAATCGTATACTCGTAATCCTGGTGTTATTCAAGCAGGATTGAATAGGCATATGCTGAGGGAGATAATTTCATCGTCGGCCAGGTCACCGCTTTCCATAAATCAGACTGTGACTAATCGCTGACGCATATTTTTAAAAAGTACTTTAAAATAAATAAATTTGTAGCAAATATGACAGAACCATATGTGACTGACTTAAAAATAAATTTGATCTTTGCATTAAAAAAAACCTTAATCATAATTAAAACACTAACGCCTTACTAAGCTCGTTACACTTAAAAATTATAATTAACAGGAACTAAAACATGATACTGTGACCATCAAATTCAATGCTTTACATAGAAAAGAAAGCTAACTAATGGACCAGTTTGGTTTGAACTATAATTCGAGAAGTTCTAGACTTTAAATTGATTAGTACACACTTTGGTATTGCAACTCTGAATTTGATGGTTACAGAGAAAACTTAACGATGTGGAGGTTTTCGTAACAATAATTTTGACACAAACATTACAAGTGATTGGCTATAGTAGAAATAGTACAACATTTAATACGAAATTTTTAAGAATTATCCCTCTCGCAGCTTACAACACGTTGTTACTTCAATTTGTTTACTTGACTGTATGAAAATCATGGTCCAAGAAAACAAGGTCTAACACCCCGACCACGTGACTGACACAAGCCTACGTCATCCTTGTCTATTACACGTATTCGTCAAGGATGAACAGGCAAAATGACGTAGAAATGACGTAGGCTGGCGTCAGTCACGTGGTCGGAGTGTTAGACCTTATCACAGAATACCAAATAGTAGTCCCTACCTAACCTTGTTTTCTTAGACCACGGTATGAATTCGAATTATTTTAGTTTATGTAAGAAAATAATGTCTTAAATAATTTTAATACAATAGTCTAGTAGTCTGGGGCTATCCTGTTCAATTTCAGATTTACTATGGAAAATAAAAGTAACAAAAGTCATAATAACACTGTTAATGTAAGACGTGACGTCACGATTTCCTATTCCCTTTAATTTTCCCAAGAAACTTACAATCCCTATCCTTAACATTCCTTAAAATTGTTTTGACATTTCATAAAAATAAGCTGATTTGACTCCATAAGTACATACCTCATTCTATAAAAAAAAAGGAAGTTTAGTTTTAAAAATAATAGCAAACCAACTGTTCTCAATCTACTTCGTGAATCCGCCGCGAGAGGGAGGCATGTTCCTCTAATACAGTCAGCTACATAGACCATTTATAGAAAGAGTTCGTTAAAGGTTAGACCGTGTCACCACAAAAAGGTTAAAAAGGCGCTGATCACTTGTTAACAATATTTTAGAGACTTCTTATAATTTTAGATAAGCGTTTAAGTGTATGTAACTTTTTTGTGGTTCGACCCTATACTCTCACGTCATTGATATCCAACTGGTTATAAATTAAAACTCATTCGTTTACAACAGCGCGTTTTACCCGATTCTTATTTGTATTATAAAACAGATCAATATTTCATTTAAACTGAAACTCAATCAACTGCGAAACTAAGATCTCAGATCAGTCCTGCGTTGCCCCCATCCAGTGGTTTTCTGCGACCAACACTAGATCGTCGGTCCACCGTGTATGTGGGGGCCTGCCCACCCCGCGATTTCTAGAACATTTCTGCCCCAATGGCTGAGATTAATGTAAACTGAAGGAACGTTATACCGAATTTAGTTTAACAGTTTTTTTACCGAAGTGACTTCAATTCGAAAATTCGGTTGAACGAAATTTGATACAACGTTCCCTTAGTATACAGCCACAGCTGATTGCTTTCGAGATATAATTTTGTACTCCAATGACTCTCGGTTCTTCGTACGGTGTGCCGCGCCTAATTCACTTGATTTTAACGATTCGATTCACGTCATGAAAACACATCACTACCGTAATTCCGCGACAATGAAAAATGACGTGAGCGGTTATTGTATCTCTTTCTAATTAATAAAGTTCTTTACTGGTTGTAGCTGACCAAACACAGAATAAACATTTTTTATATGTAACAATTCAATTGATCTAACATCGTTCATCGTAGATAAATCACATTTTTTATGTCTAAGTAATTTTGTTACAGTAAGATTAATTATATAACCTTAAAATTACACTTAATTTAAGACCTTCATCGAATAGCCATATAGGTATTATATATTATGTAGAATAAATAATCGCAAGGTTAAATAAGTTCGAACTTTTTAGGATCGTTGAGACAGCGAAGAAAGAGTAAATAATTAAATGTATTTCCGTTTCATAGAAAAATAAACAATTTAGGTTAAGGAAAAATCTTAAAATTTTCTGGGAGAAAATATTTGAATGCTCAAAAAAATTACCTTGCCATTATTCACATAATATCTTGCGATACCTACCAATACTTCTCTCGTTAAATAATTCGAAAGTCAACTTGCTACTCAGTTATTTCTTACTTCAGATAATTTCTGTGGTTTAAGTTATCAAATTATTATGTGATTCATCAAACTATATAATATGTAGAAGGAATTAATTCAGTTAAGTGCTATTTGTGATCAAGAGTAAATTAATAGAGCTTTCTCAATATAACATAACGCGAAAGAGCAGAAAATTATCTTAATTGTGACTTATTCTAGAAAAAATTACTTTGATGACTATTAGTTTTTTGTTTTCAGATACAAATACAATGTTGTAACTTTAAAAACTATAGAGTGCTTTTGAATTAATAGTACAGAATAGATACAAAATACAGGAGTTTTTGTAAACTCTTACATAAAACGTTGTTATTCTTTGGTTAAATAATTTTTTTTTTACTTTTTTTCAGTGGTACTGTGAAATTGTGATGGTTTCAAAACCGTTTTGCAAAATTATAACTGAGTAGTTTGCAGACTCAATACACTTCAAAAGGTTTACAATCTTAGCCTAATTAATTAGTAATTAGTTTTTGAATATTATGTACCGTACGGTACCTACAAGAAACATTTATGGGAAATATTTCCACACATATATTAATTATACTTAAATATCGAAATTACATTTCGAAGGTTTAGATAATTATATACTCACAAAAATACATCGATATATATGTAAGTACAATAATAGAACAATTTACGTATATAATATATGATATATATGATAGTGGTAAAATAACTAATTGTTTAAAAAATATAAAATCGATGTTGAAATTTCCGTGTGACGAGAAATATTATTCTAAATATAATGTAATTACTGTTATTCGAGAGAGTACCAAATTATTTTATTTTTATATTTGTAATAATAAAGATTTAGAGGTGTCTTTTTGTAATATATATTTAAAAAATTGGAATGCTGTTTATTATTTTTCGCTATCAGTTAGGTTTGTTTAGAAAATAAAGCCAAAATTTCCCTACGGCATTTAAAAATTATAGCATCGAAGTATTAAGTAAATAAATTTGTAATTTTTTATTAGGTACTTAATTAATTTTGATCGCAAAAAAGAGGCCAAATCGGCATATTAGAGTTAGGTATTTCTCTAGTATTGATAAACTTTATAATAAAATTTAATTATAATACTTTTTCGAATACAGTTGAAGAATAAGTACGTACACAGAGAAGTTACATTGAAAATAATATACTTAAGTAAATAACAAAACTGAAGTAACATAATTATTTGAGATTATTTAAAGAAAAATCTTTCCTCTTAAAATTTCAAGCAATATTCGGGGTAACAAAATATGGCTTTGAAAATTCCCCTAAACTCTCTATTCCTCTCTCTTACTCCAAGGAGCCCAAATTGACAAGCACAAAGCAGTTTACTGCTGTGTAAGCGTATGATCCCGCATCTTCCAACAAAAATATCACAACCCTCACCACGACTCTCTGCGTATACTGTTTAAGTCTTTACTTATCTAACTAATATCAGTAAATTCGTATTTCAGTAATCCCTCGTGATCCCCAGAAAAATTATCCACATCAGTCGTCGAAATCAGTCTTGGCATGTCGTAACTGGGCGATCGGCATTTCATTTTCAAGGCCGATTGTAGGGCCGAACAAGTACATATAGGCGCCACGGTAAAGGACTTAAAAGGGGCAATGGCGCCTATGTCATACGTTGAGCGGCCGAAAAAAAAAGCAATACTAAATAGATTTACAACTTCTAAGATTCAAACTATATAAATTTAGTAGAGTTTATAAGTTTTCTTCACTCCACCTGCCAGTCATGTTTACGTACGTTGCGATTTAACCAGTAAAGCCGTCGTCAAAAGGAGACGTGGCAGCGTGCAAAGGATTTTCGATGACGTGACAGACACGCCGGTTTTGCTTGCGGCGCAAGAGTACGTCAGCAAGACTGGCGGTTCGACGAGGCAGCGGCTCCGATAGATCGATCAGTTCGCCGCTGCTATAAGATTCGGGCACGCGTGGAGTTCGCAGCACTTCTTCGAACTCGCTGGAGTGCGCACGCGCGTGAAGCAGCATCAGCAAACCAGGTGGGGGAGGTGCGTCTGCGACTGACCGCGGTCGCTCCATTTTAAGAAGACGCCGCGCGCGCACCGCTGCCGCGCATTCCAAACTTTCTTTCGATGCGCGCGTAATATCGCTCGATGTTAATTTAGAACTGGTCGAGCCATTTAGTTGTTTTTGTTGTTGTTGTTGTTGGTCTGAAAAGCGAACAGTCGATTGAGTATTATGCTAAAGGCGATAACTGCACATTGAGTTACGACAGATAAAAATTGTTTATAATGCTGCTTGTACAAAAAAGTGTATTTTTTCCGAAACACAAAGTGTAATAAAGTCGTAGTCATAAAAAAACATCTCAAAAAATACGTAAACGTATACAGAAGTGTGGTAATATTTTCTCGTTATTTAGACACCTCGCCATTTAAGGTTTATTTTTGATGTAAGTCGTCTAGTGCATTTCTTTTTCATAATGTTTAATAGGTACAAGAACTGGTATAAATTACAATTAAATACTTATATTCAGTATCTGCACATATAAATTTTAATTTATTGGTGGACGTGGTAGGCTAAGTACTTATTAGTGTGATAAATTATAATAAAACAGCTATGTGTTAATAATTATGTATGTAGATAATTATGAATTTATGTCTTTAATCAGACCATATTCGTTACCTGCAGTATTGAGTTTTTTTTTGCCACCTGTTAAATCTAAGAATCTTTCTACAATCTGACAATAATAAATTATTTGGGTGATAGCGCTGCTCGCTATACAAAACCCTGTCAAAAATGATGTTTTGCAAGAAGGGGCTTTTTTTGGCCACGTCCTGTTAGATCGTTGTCGTAAGCGGGACACTTCAAAAAACGAACGCGAATAGACAACTGTCAGACGTCAATAAAAATGAAAGGAAAATGGTCTTTAGTGTCATCGAGCAACTGACACCATCCGGCGCGGCGGCGGCGGGGTTCGGCGGCGCCTGCGGGGTGCGGTGCGTGGGGGGCTATCGGGCGGGGAACTCGTGCTGGCGCGGGAAGGTGAATGTCTCTTCTGTACGAGTAGTTTACTATTATACACTTCTGTTGTACCTCTTTTGTATAAGCAGCAGAAGATATTTATCGTGTGCAAGCAGTAAAGCGAAGCGATTGTGATTGATAATTTCATCAAAGGCAACATAAAACATCAAAGGTTTTACCACAAAAAAGTTGAACAAACGTTACACACTTGTCTAAAAAGTCTTGTTTAAAATCTTTAAGGTAAAAGACGTGTTCAACGCTTATACTGTTTTTTGTGGTTTGTTTTTTTTCTAAGCAGCAGAGGGCTACAAATTTTTTGAACATTTCTGTCCATGACAAAGTAACACAGCTGTTAACATCAAATAAACATAAAAAAATGCATTTAATATGCTTTTAAAGAATAAACACAAATAAGAACAATTTAGTAGGTATGTACATACTGGTTTTTTAGTGTAAAAGTGTAGAAAATTAGTTGTGTGTTGTCTTCAGATTTAAGCAAATTCTGAAAACATTATCTTTCAGTTATTTTTTATGTCATTACATTTCATAACTGATATATTTCTACTAAACGAAAAACATAAGAATAAAATAATAATCAAAACATTTAAAATATTTTTTCGTGTTTAAATTAGAAAACAACAAATAATTGGAATAATATTAGTACAAATTAAAACAGTAACTGTAAAATTTAAAGAAACTCTTTTGATGAAACTACTTGCCCATTTTGCCAATTTTCTAAAAAAATGCATGCTAATTTTGACTATAAAAAAATATATATCAGAATTGATAAAAAATAAGTTTTAATTTACAATTTGTATCTAAAATGCGCTATTAGACTTGGCAGTCGCAAAAACTTTTATACGTTCTCAAGTTTGATTTTTATATGAAAAACATAGAAAAGAAATAGAAGATGAAAATTTGTAAGCTTCGGAGGCAGACGTACTACTAGGCTCCAGGGGGCGCTGTTAAGTATAAAAAATAATTATATAATTAACTTATTTTATAATTTGTAAAAACATTTTGAAAAGACGCAACGCCCGTGGAGTTTCTTCCGGCGAGTTCTTCTCCACAGAAGACAGCCAAATTTCTGAACCCGCCACAAAAGAATTAACTGAGTAATGTAAATATCCTTTTAAAAAATAAATACTTTTAACTTCAACTTTAAATGTAAAAATGACTTGATAATTAAGTTATTTAAAGGCTCTCTATTTCTGCCTACGTGCGCAATTTAGATCACAAAGAAGATTTCATAAAATTATTTCCTACAGGAAAAAAGTATGGATATCATAAACTTACCACAGACCTATCAACTTATTCGATTAAGCAGCACTACATTTTTATGTCACTTCACGATAATATGCTAAGTTAGTTATACATAGTTTTGGCCGTAGTTATGTTGATAGGTCTGTAATAAGTCTTATTGAAAAGTACCTACTGTAATATAGTTTTAATATAAGTACCAAATTTCTATATTTAAAGTTCAAAGAATTTAAAGGTTGAATAAAGCAGTTCTGAATTTTTCGTTCTATGTATAAAATAATATTTATTAAAAAACATTACTAAAACAAATCTTGCAATTATAAATTACTAAAATTGTTGTTTGCAAGACATGGTTAAAACCATAAGCTTTTTTTTCTGGTTTTGGCCACCAAAAGTTTACGATTTCTACTTGGACATTGGTTGTCTCCGATTTATCGAAACGATTTTTTTCAGTAGCGTATGGAATTACATAGAATTTACAAACATTTTATACCAGGCCCTTTTTTATTATTATTACCAGAACCAAAAACACCTTAACCATTACACTACTTTCGAAGCACAAAAAATTCAGACCTAAATAAATTTAAATTTTATATTAGGAAGAAAGGAATTGGCGCAGTAAATGCAATAGTAGTAATAGCTTCCAAAAAATTGTACCCTTAAAATGTTTATTAGTATCTTTGAAATTCAGCGTGCCGAATAAACTTAATGACAAACAATGAGTGAACAATCAAACATCTTCTTAGGGTAAGTTTCCTTTTTTAATTTTATATGGGACCCCTTTCCCTTTCTAAACAATTATTATTATTATTATCAAAATTGAAATACTCCAAAAAGTTATGCGTGGTCGGTCATACATACAAAAATACCGTTTTTCGTCGGTTAACCGATTTTTGTTTAATTAAGTAATTTTATCGATAAACTCATAAGCTAGGTTTATTCACGAATTGAATAACATCAGTTATTTTCAAAGTGATAAAGAGGTATCTGAGTAATTTCTACAAGTCTGATTGTAAAAGAAATTGGTATACTGTTACTTCATCGATTTGTATTAGTGCTCTGATCTAAATGAAGATCTGGAGTCTGCAAGATACCCAACTGCTAATATATTAATAGAGTGGTTCATCATAAAGTTTCGGGGGATTTTTTAGATAGAGTTCTTTTTGATGTGCTCTTGACTGTACAATACGTTCGCCAAATCAACGTTTGAATGATTTGCTTCAATCAGAATTTACAATCACTTTCTTTTTTTTTACATCGCCAATTCCTGTATGTACTTTTTCAGTACCATCTATTATTATATTTATTATTATTTACGTTGATGGCAAATAGAAAAAATCGGATTACAAAAAATATCCTTAAATTCAAAGGCGAGACGCTTAATTATCAAAACAATAAATAATAAGGGTGCGGTTTCGCGCGAGTTTGAGAAAAAGAAAACAAAAAAAACATGACCTTCTACGACTTTAATAATTTGTATCTATTAATTTTTTAAAAAAACCTCAACCACATATTTTGATACCCTCGTGGCAAAGATTCTGTCCTTTTTTGCTTTTTGTAATAATCAGATAATTTTTAATTTGCCAACAACAATATGATTGATTTGTTACTGTTAGTTCACTTTTTTATCAAAACAAAGACAAGGATATGAATTAATGTGGCCAGTATCTATAGGAATTTTACAAAAAGTCAATTTCTACAGCTTCTAATACAAAACATAGACGCAGTACTACGAGTACATAAAATTATGCATTTTGATAAGTACTGTAAGTGCCACATTAGTTCAGATCCTTGTCGGACTGTAACATCTCTCAGCTAGATCTCTCGGGTGTAATTTTTCACAAATTATTAAACCATTTAGGTCAAACAAAAGAAATGTCCCTTTAGGAAAAGTTACAAAGAGCAATTTCTTAGACGTAATTAAGTATAGTATAATAGGTTGGGTAAACCAAGGTATTACTGGCCACCATCAGTAACTGGCCACTTTGTAATTTAATGCTCCGAAATATGATTAAATAGCCTATAATCTTATTAATATGCTGCAGCAAATAAATTTAAAATACGACGAGAGACCTGGTTGATTTGAGATAATAGATGATGTAAAATATGATATGATTTCCTGCGTCTGCAAAGTTTAAATTTATATTTTGTTTCTGCTTGAATATGTACCATGATATGTAAAATCTGATTTACAGCGTAAAGAAGTATCAACAGTAAATGCATTTTTATCTCCAGATGCCAATACATTTTACCACGGCTCTATCAAAATTACTAAGCTTTCTTTTTTTTATTAGCAGTAATAAAATACGTCATAAATCAAATATTTCTGAAGTTAGACGCAGCAATGATAGTTATGGAAACTTTTAATGATAAATAACCTTTAGGAGGCGGAATCAGAATATTCAATGCGCCAATATTATCTTCCTTATGGTTTTCGAGGAGTGGCTTCAATTGAATAGGAGGTGTTCGAATAGTGTCTTCTTCATTATCTTCGTCATTATCATCGTCGTCAGCATCATAGTTAGCGTTGTAACCATCGTCATCCTCCTCTTCCTCATCATCATCATCATTATCAGCAGCGATCACGGGTTTGCTGCTTGCCCCTTCACTAGATGTTGACGGTACAGGATTCTGAAATTTTTTACCAGGATTTTTATTTCTGCTGCAGTAAATAGTCTTAAAAAAAACATTATAACGTACACAAACTGGAATGAATTTGGTAAATAATTTTCGAAAGAAGGTTTATCGTAAATACGAACGTTTTGTAGAACTTTATTCTTAGTGTCAGATAAACTTTACATGATAAATAAATTATAGTTATACTATGATCTTGGATTTTTTATAAATCTCATGTTACAAAACCTGACAAGTGCGAGTTAAACTAGTGTCGAGAGTATTTTGCACATTGACTATTTGAGTTCTATAATTTGATTACCAATTAACGAACATTAGTATTCAGGAATTCCCTACATCAACTTAAAGGAGGTTATAACTTGAAAATTATATTCCACTTAAAATTAATTTTAGTTGTTAAATATTTACATGATGAACAAGATAACACTAACCGAGTAAATGTCTTGGCCAGGCATTGGTCTAGCCAGCTTTTCGCCAATACCATCCAGGAAGTATGTAACCATGTTTCCTTTGCCTTTAACGTCGACAGTGCCGCGGCAGCGCAGTTGGTAGCCTCGCGGCGCCAAAATATCATACACCTCTTGTGTGACCTATTAACAGAGCACCGAAACAAAACTACTACAAGACACCAGAAACACTATTCGATAAATAGTAAAGGAAAAATACAACAAATTACAGGTACACTGTACAAATAGTCAAATCGCTCTCGCTTTGTTATATTACCTGAAGAATATTGTGGTACCACAATCGCACAGCAAATATCTGTATTCTGAAATCAAGATTAGATCAGGACACCTTTCATTCAAAGTTCTTTTTATGCGTTTAGTACAAACCGTATCGCTAAAGATCAAGCACTGTTGTAATGTCGCCCTGTTCAATTCTCATCAGGTTTGACCTAAACTTGATCTTGATACACTTTTTTATGCATAGCAAATGTAGATAGCGTAATATTAAGAGAATATAAGAAATTGAAGAAATACCACTATATAACTAGTTATGTTAGCTGCTATTCTTTATGAAAACAAGATCCTATGAGTACTTTGAGAAATGTTGTAGAAACATTTTTTATTGACATAGAATTGTTTGATGGTAATTTATTATATGTGACTCTTTAAAACCTTTTTAATGCGAAAATGTAATAAGTTACATTAACTGCATTCACTTTTATTACTCGGCCATTAGTCGCATTGCATTCACCTGTCAGTATTCATCGGTGGTATTCATACCTGGATGTGGTCAGGAAGGCCTGTAGAATCCATGCGAGAGGCGACATTAACAGCGTTGCCCCAAATGTCATACTGGGGCTTACGAGCTCCAATCACTCCTGCCACAACTGGGCCGATGTTGATGCCTGCACAATTACAGTAATATCTTACCTAACCACATACTAATTTACACAATCAATTCGCAATTGGCAACTTATCTTCGCAGAAACACTTTCGCGTAAGCTTGTGCACAACTTACAAATCAACATAAATACGGAGCGGAATTTGATATAATAGAGCGGATAGTAACTGAAGGATCCTCATCTTCTATCTTTCTAATACTACTAGTTATCAAAAGATCCTTATCATCCATTCCTCTAATACTAATAGATATTGAAGGATCCGTATCGACTTGCCCTCTAATACTCCTAGTCATCAGTCCTACTGATACTACTAGATATTAAAAGATCTTCATCACCTATCGCTCTAATTCTGCTACATATTTAAAGATCTTCATCAACTATCCGTCTAAAACTAGGTACTTTATATTTAAGGATCTTTCGCCAATCATTCTAATACTACTAGATATTAAAAGATCCCCATCATCTATCCCGCTGATACTTACCAATGCGAATGCGGAAGTTGTTGAAAGAGTGTTCGTTCACATACTGAAGTTGTTCACGCAGGCGTAAAGCGTAGTCCGCCATTGCTGTTACATGACGGAAGCCGCGAAGATCTTGGGTCGCAGCCGTCAAACCTAAGAGAATTAAATTATTATACTTACTTTTTTAAACAATCAAACTAAATTTAAACTATTACCATTGATATCTAAAAGTAATAATGAAAATAACAAACAGAGCTGCATTTTGTCAGTCAGTATCGCCAGTATATATTTGTTGTAGGCTAGACCCTGACAGATGCCCTGTTTTACATCTAAACTCATAAATAGCTACATCTTCTCGTCATCAGTTCGTCAGATTTCAGCTGTACTATTTTAAAATAATTCGGTTTTCTAATCACCACCTGAAGCAGCCATGTATGTGGCACCAGTGCTTTTAATCTTCTCAATATATTTGAACTGCTCCTCAGCGAGGATCTCGTCAAAGTCAGCGATGATCTCGTTGAGAAGGCGGAGACACTCGACGCCTTCGTTGTTACCCTCCAACTCCACGTAGAACTCGGAGAAGTTGGGGATCGAAGCAAACATGACGCACACGGAATCGCATTGCTCGTGGTACAACTCCTGCAAAATTTAAACGAGCTTATTCAACCATTTCCTTACCAGTGCTCGAGGACTCGGGCGAGCCTACCATAAATCAGGATGAATTAGATCTTGTTAAATACGCTACTGAGTCAGTGCAATTTTTTTAACTTCACACCTTTGAATTACTAACTGAAGTAGGTACTTCCTTGGTAAAAAAAATTAGTAAAATAACAGGATGTCATTCAAATAAAGAGAGACCTGAAGAAATATTTCAATTAGTTTTACAAAGTTAAACACGCGCGAACGAGCTGCGCTCTTGTCGGTGGAATAACTTGTATGATAATATAATATATCCAGTAGCTTAATATGTAATGTCGCGACCAGTTTTCGGTACATGCGATATGTTCGACTGCATTTTTTTTACGTAGGCATTTTGTAACGTCATATAATTTACTAAAGCATTTTTTCTTTCATGTCTTTAAATCAGAATATTCACAGATATTATTTATCTATGTTTAAATGTATTTATATGAATATAAAATGTTATCTATTATGTCAACTTACATCGACCTTGTCACTGTTCAGGAAATGCTGAGCGACATGTTCCGGCAGAATATTGGCCAAAAGCTTGCGATTGTACGCCTCAAGATGTTCCATTTGTTCTTTTTCCTCTGTAAATATAATGTTTTCTTTTTAGAGTATAAATTAAATATACATAGAGCACGCGCATCGCTCCGCTGCCTTTATGTCAAGCGTAAGCAGATGTTGTATGGGCGGTGAAATCAATAACGATTTTTCTTTTTGGATTTGTTCCACGAGTCATGTTTGCAACTTATCACTGCACATTTCAAAATGTTCTCTAGACTAGGGTTCAAGTCCTTGGATTCTTATTTATTTTTTAAACTGTTCAAAGGATATCATTGTTTTTGAGTAATGCTTCTATGATAACTAGAAGTTGTTCGAGAAGTAGTTTTTATGAACCTAAGAGGATTAAAAGGTAGTAGTACTAAAATATGGCTTACCTTTAGCTTGTTGTTTCCACATGAAGTCAAGACGATAGGTGCTTTCCGTCTGATGAGAATGGAGAATCAAAGCCACGTAGGTACTCAAGATTACGACTATGCTGTTAAGTTGCTTGTTCCAGTCCAGGTTGCAAAAATCCCTTTAAAACATTTAAAATGTTAGACAAAGTAAATGATTAATGACATCGAGTAGGTTCAAGTTAGGACCATTAGCACAGAAGTAAATAATAGTACTAACCCGTACAGAAAGGACACTCACCCCCCCCGCGCCAAAAAAACGAGTATTGACACTGGGCGGTCACTCCATAGAGAAAACGCGTTTTGACAAGCTACTTCTTTTTGAATATCAACTACAAGTCAATGGCGCTAGGCGCTATGAAAAACGCCCCCGAACACCACCGGCGGGGTCCGGCGGTGCCTGCTGCGGGGTGCGGGGCGGGGGCGCTATATCGGGCGGGGAACTCATTTTGGCGCGGGGGGGGTGAGTGTCCTTTTTGTACGGGTTAGTACTATTATTTTCTTCTGTGGTATTGATCCAAGTGCGTCGAGATGAATACTTATTAGGCCCGCTTTTGTGAAGTACGATAAAGAAAAAAATGGCCCATTATTGGCTAGGTTCTTTCAAGCCTCGGTCTCCATGTTATGAATTTTCGAATTTATATGCACGTTTATTCGATGCTCTTATAGTAAAGGTAAACACCAAAACATCGTGAAGAAACCTGCACATATATGCGAATAATTTCCCCGTTTCCCGCACTGGGTCAGCGTGGTCGACTAAGGCGTATTTACCCTGATTTGGACTACTACGACGACGATACCCTGATAAGACTGTAGGTAGCCCCTCGATGGGGAAATAATATATGGGCCCTAATCCATAATTATTGGTTAAAGGTAACCAATATTTTGTCCCTTTCCGACATTTAAATATCAATGAAAGTACTATAAACTTTTAAGTGTTGGAAAGGGACAGAAAAGCAACGAATAAGATGTAATAAAAAAATGTTAACGTACCCGCGGTACTGGTTAAAAGCGGCTTCGTGACTGTTGTAGTAGAGGGTCGAGATGACCAGGAACGAAACCAAGCTTATGGTCAGCAAGATTGTCTTGATGATAATCATCAGCACCTGGTGGACGGCGCAGAGGACCATAGCCAGCAACGTCAGCAGTAGGTAATGCTGTAACAAAATATTCTACTTAATTGTATCACTTACTTACAGTTGTAACAGCTTTGAATGAATACTTGCTCAATAAAGTTATTACTAGGGCAAAAATACCCATAGTAAAAAATAATAACTAACGTAAAGCCTGACCAAAGAAATAAGAAACCTGCTCTGGGGGCAGTACGTGTATGTTTTTACGACTATGGCAACAATTTCCCTTATAAAATTAGTTCCATTGAAATTCAGCAATATGACGAGGTTTCTTATTCCTTTGCTGACACTTAATTTAGCAACGTCAATGTACTTGCATAGTTGTTAATGTTGTTATAGACTTCTGCAGTGAACTGCAAAAGAAGCAATGCGCGCTATCAATCTTGACTGTACGATACGAGTATAGAAATCGGGTACTTACCTTCGCATTCGCCCGATGACGCATTGTTATAATATCTCGACAATCTCATAAACTCATAGAGCTTTACGATTTGCGACAAAATTAACTACAACTTGCCTGGTATAGAAATACTAGCAGAATGTGCAGAAAATTCAAAATTTTTATTGAATTGAATCCCGAGACAAACGCGAAAAAGTGCGGGTTGCGGGACGTTACCTATCAGAGTTTATATGCAGCCTGTTACACAAATTCCACCCGTTTTATATAGGACAGACTTTGAGTTTTCTTTCTACCTTTAATTTGGTGCAACAAGGCGGATTTTAAGTAAATTGTAGTGTTGTGAAAATCTTTGTGGGAGGCATTTGTCGAACAGTAGACGGTTGAAATGATGATTATTATAAAGATGATACATAGAATTTAGTATTTTATAATATTCCGAAACCATCTAATTCCGGCTTTGGTGATGGCTATAGAAGAGATAGGTTTTACCTCCATCATGTCATAGGGGCAGTCACGCGTGTCGCTAGATGAAATCTTCTTTTGGTCTGGCCAGAGGATTCCAATCTGTAAACATGAATACACAAAACATTGAATACGTAGCATTACATCATCAAAACACAAAAAAAAAACACTGGGAGGTTCTGCCATGCCATAATCACCTCTATCCCTACGATTTAAGGGTTTACCCTACGATTTCCGAACCGTCACGTTTTGAAAATCAGATAAATGATATGCATACTGTGTGCCGAAAAGGCAACAAATCGATCTCTAGCTCGCCCCCTTCCGTTAGTGGCTTCATGAAGGAAGCATTCAAACGCTACTTTGATGAAGGCCCTTCTCATCCCAATCCCTATGTTGTTAAGTGTACGGGCTATTTCCCGCACCCCACCACGCGGTTCCGCCGCCGTCCCAAACATATCCTTTCCGAACGTGACGACGAAATCACTGATGCAGTTAAAGCCGCCAAAGAATTTAGATTACACCTAACAGAATGCCCTTCTGGTAGCGAATACCCTTCAGGTAACAATTACCTTTCAGGTAACAACGCCCGCACCCGCCGGCGGGAGCGCGGCCAGAACCAAAATCAAAATTGAAAATCAGAGACGGAGGCGTCGTCTCCTTCACATGTTTTTCAATATCAACGCGCTAGGCCGTGGTGCGAGGCTCCCTTGAGCCGCCCCTAGATGCGTTGGTATATGACTTTTTTTTGGGGTAGAGTCTTCCGCTCCCCCACAAGTCCGGTGAAGCTTGATTGGTCGTACCTTTTCGACACAAGTATAGGTAAAAAAATAAATAAAAAACTCTATCTCGCCTGCCGCACAGGCATAATCTTTTTAAAAGCCCTTAGTCAATTCTTAATAATGGACAGTTATAGTAAAAGCCTTCTTTTTAATTGTATAACTTACCCATAAAATTTGCACCCCGCAAGTTATGGACACGAGTACGGTGAAAGAGAATATTTGCGAAATAATGCGGTTGCTGTACACTTTCTTAGCAACCGTGCGGATCTTTTCGTTTAAAAACTGTAACAAAGTACATACTATATTATTATACTGTAATAAAATACACATAACGGTTACCAACCTTAGACGTAGAAGAATAATGTCGCAGCTTCGTTCGTTATAACCTCTTCAAATGTTATATTATATCCCCTTACAGTCCGTACATTATTAAAGAAAAACAAAATTCATGGATCTCTTTTTTAAATTTATTTTCAAATATAAGTATTATAATATGCATGTAGGTGATTTAAAGCGAGCAGTTGCAGCAGTCAACGATTAAGTCTTCCATTCCAAAAGTCGCGTTCAAGCCTCGGTATGTACTAATGTGTTTTCGACTTTCAAATTCATATGTATATTCATTCGACGCTCTGACGGTGAAGGAAAACATCGTGAGGAAATCTGCACACACCTGTAAAGTAATTCAAAGGTTGTGTGAAGTTGACCAACTTGCACTGGGCCAGCGTGTTCAACTAAAGCCTATTCGCTTTGATTTTAGAGTAGGCTCGAGCCCCTCGGTGGGGACACATTATTATGTACTGGTAACAGAGGTATACAGCTCACATAGCCACTAATAATAAAAAAATAATTTCCCTTACCGGCCAGTCGACACAAATGACGACAGTTGAGAAAATTGTGACGATGCTTAGACAGATAAACAATGACAGAAGAGCTGAGAATTCACTGAAACATTTAAAAAATCACATAAGATTACAATACCTAAATGAACACTGCATGAAAATAAGCCAATTGTATAATATCACAAGATTGCTTGTGACCACTCGTTTCGCTCAAAAA
This sequence comes from Teleiodes luculella, assembly GCA_948473455.1. Taxonomy (NCBI): domain Eukaryota; kingdom Metazoa; phylum Arthropoda; class Insecta; order Lepidoptera; family Gelechiidae; genus Teleiodes; species Teleiodes luculella. The sequence continues at coordinate 4,039,242 of OX419582.1, forward strand.
TGTTGTTTTACGTTAGACGTAATTTAGTAGAAATCGAATGATCTTACAGAAATTGTGCTCTTAAGTTTTTGGTTTTTCAGTCGAGTTTAAAAAATTCTTCTCATTTTATTGTTTCATACTTGTAAGCTTTTATTTGCAGAAAACTCCTCAAAGAAGTTAATTTATAATAATACAGTATTAATAGGTATTTTTTGGCTTTTATTTATGAAAATAATTTAGGTTATTTGGATATTTCACTTTGAATAAGATATAAATATTATACATACATCTTGAAAGCGAGCAGAGCTATAATGATGAGGGAAGTCATCACCGCGAAAGTGCAGAGGAAATAGATCTTCAAGTTAAAGTCAGGCGTAAGGGCGTACTGTAAACAAAAACAAAATTCTATTGTTGCTTTCATTTGGAATGGGAACCCACAGGCGCGAAAAAGAGATGGAATATGCGCGCTTTCTATAATACAGGTTGCATTTATAAATAAACTATTTACCGCTCAAGATCGAGCACGCCGCATTTCTAATCTGTGGGCTTTACCAAAAAATTTACTTTTAGAATCTTCCAAAAATATCAAAATTTAATCCTTTTGTGATAAGTTTCGTGTGATTTTAATCGAAGTAAGAAGCAATATCAAAGCATTCGACGTCATAGCTGATAAAGTCTAAAGGCCAGCTGTTATGTTTAGCAAGAGAACAACGTGGTGTTTGTCTGCATAGAAGAGCCACCAAAAGAAGATACGTTATTACCGTGCCCTAATTAACCTCGAAGTCTCTAAACAGACTCCGGACCCAGGTTAGTCGAAGGTAGGGATAAAGCTCGGATAGCGCATGGTTGTGTGGTGTCTTTCCCCAAAGCATGGCCTATTTTTCCCGCTGCCAAGCGTGTCCCAACAGCTGCACACGCGAGGACCTGTACAATGCTACGGACAATGCCACGGCTGTCACTGGATCACACGGAAAGAAGAAGAAGAGTGAGTTACCTTGAGTTCCAGATCAACTTTACGGAAGTGCAGAATGAAAGGCCAGCAATGTTCGGTGCGCAGGCGGTCGGCGGATCTAGCGTCAATGGCCTTCATCAGGTATTCGTTGACTTCATCTTCAGTGTTCTGAGTGGTATTCTCATTTCTAAAGTAAATTAATTATAATGTACTGTCTATAGCAAAATAAGTTTCTGGTTATCGTTTTATATTTTTCGCTATAACTTTGCACTTGATCAAAACCTTTTCTTTTTAAAATATTTTAGTGCTTACTATGTTAGTTTTTAAAAGACCCAATGAGCTCCAATTTTCAATCTCCAAATTGGCATCGTTTTTATTACAACTAGAGACTGGTATTCCTCCCTTTCTGGAATTGCCATGCAAGGGCAAAATGCCAATAAATACATTACCATCGGCCAAAATATCACGTCCCATCAGACTTCAGATGAGACTATGGTCAAATAAAAGCCAAAAAAAATTTATAAACGCTACGCACTGAGTTTAGCAGTAGTCTAACTTACTTAGTAGCATGTCTTCCGTGCTGTGATCCATGCCCCATGACACGCATCTCTTTCGAAATATTATTTCCATTATTCAGCGGAAATGAGTTGTTGTTGTTAGTCGGCTTCTTATCCTGTGGGAAAAAAACGATGTGTTTTTTTATTACTTCAACTACCTCTTCATACTTTTTCGTTTCATAGTAAAATTCAAGTTCGAATTTATTAAACATTTCTGGGCATGTCATTCTTCCTCGTAATAATGATTGTTTAAATGTATATGCGTAGGGCAAGTATTTTGATAGAAATTCTTAAAACATTTTTGACGTAAAGACAAACTTTAAATTGAAACAGTTTGATCAAGAGAAAACAGTTTGGAGAATACCATTATTTTTATGTAATTGGATGATACTTACCACCCTGCTTTTGTTATCGGGCACGATAAGGTAGGTCTCGATATTATGGTCTTTGAGGTAAGCGTTGCGTTGCCCCCCATTGCCTGGCTCCACCTTGTAGTCATCTCCCAGACATTTCAACGTCTCTTTGGTGATGTGGACGCGCCTGTGAACAATAGAGCGAACAAATTAGACAGAACACCCGAAGATGTATATAAAACTATCCATGCAGAAGGGAAATTCACCTCCCCGCACCAAAACAAGTTCACGCCCAATATTGTACCCCGCATGCGCTGACGAATTTCGCCAGGAGACAAGTGCCAGGCTACTAGCGGTAGGGCTATTTTCCTTAGATTAAAATTTACGTCTGGCAGTTGTTTTATAAAAACTAAAAATTGCTTTAGTTCTTTGGTGTGTCCTGCTTATGTAAGAACTGTGCCCGTTGCTCAAGGGCGGTCAGTGACCATTTCTTTATGTGGCTTCCTCTAAATAGGACCACTTTGAGATTTTTTTTGCCGAGATATGTCGTTACGAACGAGATGTTAATAGGGGTGGACTTAAATCGAAACCATTTATATATTTTTTTCACTATTACCGGAGTTTCTCTTAGTGCTCGTGGAAGGAAATTTCTTTTAAACATAAGAATGCCTGTCGCAGAGAAGGAACTCCTCCTCTTTGTCTTAAATATAATATTCTTATTACTATATCATTTCACTCCTACTGAGGTTTTATAAGGCAGATGAATGAAAGTAGTATATTATTATAGCATGGTTATAGTATGGTATTAGTACGAGTATGTTGGGACACCTCACACACGACCGACGACCAAACTAGGCAGTGTCTGTGCTATTACGGGTGTCATACAGCTGACAGGAAAAACGCAAGTGCTCATCACATGAATGCTTGCCCAGGGCGGATTTTGACCCCCGACACTGTTCTTCAAAGGCAGACGTACTACCAACTTTTCTACGGGGCCGTCAATATATCACAACCAGTTATTTTTTTGTATACAAGGCGAATCGATTCTGTTAACACCTTAGTGATTTGATACTAAGATATCTTTGTTTCCCGTCAGTTTCGACCAATAGAAAGTTACCAAAAGAAAGCTGCATGCCATACAGAACAATAATAACCTCAAGACTACCCGCCCCGCCCCAAATCTCAGCTAGTTGTCGGAATTTGTTTCTATAGGATTTGCATGTATTACGTCACTGTAATGTTTATTACTCTTTGTCCACAACACAATAGGTAGGTAGCATGGTCTAAGAAAACAAGGTGTAACAAGAGGGCCACGTGACTGACAGAAGCCTACGTCATTTTGCGCTGTTCATCCTTGTCTACTACAAGCATTCGAGAAGAATGCATAGGCAAAATGACGTAGAAATGACGTAGGCTTGTGTCAGTTACGTGGTCTTCTTGTTAGCCCTTGTTTTCTTGGACCATGGTTGGTATATAAAAACAAATCACTTGTTTTAAATTTGGAATACCTACCCGGCAACGCCGCCGCTCTCCATGTAGTTGGCGAGTGTGACGTCATTGGACCATACGTCGAACTGCCACTTGCGCAGGCCCAGCACGACGCAGTGCACGCGGCCGGTGTGGATGCCCACGCGCATGTTTACATTCACCGCCATCACTTCGCGGACCAACCTGTAGGAGGCAATGTTGAACATTCAAATTGATTTCGTTAACTTTGTCAGTTGGATGTGTTCTCGAACTTCTAGGTTGCGATTTAAATACTTTCAAAATTTTGATTTTTAATAATTTGTATGCATTTTTTTAAATTAATTTCATTTTATTTATTTTTATTTTTAATTGAATACTTACAATTACAATACAATACAAAATACTTAATAATTTATAAAAATGTACTTAATATTGATTTAAAACTGCAAAACGTGCGGAAAATTCGGTGCATTTAAAAAGCTATTTTTATTCAGATTGAAAGGGACGTAAAGTTTACTGTGGTCTATAAAGACACATTAAAAAAGGTAAGTAAGTAAACCAAGCCAAAACTTTGATTGCCAAGCAATTTTAAGAACACTTATTTTTTTAAGCTGATTTTAGTCCAGTAACGAACTAAAATAGGGTGTAACAGTATAATTTGTTCATACGCAATGGCGTCGATCATGTCCAGTCCCATCTCGACGCAGCACTTGGCGTGGTCATCGCGAGTCTCGGGCAGCCCGCAGACGCAGTAGTAGCAATCGCCAAGCAGCTTAATACGCAAGCAATGATGCTCAGCTGCCAAGCGGTCAAATCTGCCAGGATAAAAACACGGTTCAATAAAAACGTGGCCGAAAAAGGAACTACGCCGCGCCGCCATCTTGGAAAACGTCTTTTCAACATTGATAGTGAGCAGTGTCCTCATCTATGAATAAACAAAGTCAACGAATGAATGAATGTTCGTTAAAATCTTTTTCGGACTGTAATGCAGAAATTAAAAAATCCTTCTTTCTCTCTTATGTTTGTTAAAACACTTATGACGTCAGCAAAAGAAACTTTGTTCCTCAGTCTGTTTAAGTAAATAACTTTGTCTTTATAGCTTCACCTGTTTAACAAAACACCGTTGTTTTAAAAATTATTGAATTTAAAAAAAGTTTGGTTCGAAATTAATTAGGAACGTCTGAATCTCACTATGCCAATCTAGCAAAGAACTTCTAATATTTACAAATGTATGCAACAATGGCAGTTAGTTATTTAGCATTTTACATACTGAAATGTACTGATATTTTGACCGAGTCGTAGCGATCAGGTGTTAGTGTAAAACAACTGCGAAAATCTAAGAATATTCATAATGAAGAGTCTTCAAAGATCTTAAATACTGACCTGGCAAAGAGCTCATTCAGCAAACGCACCAGCTCTTCGGCGGTGCATTGGTCTGACAGAGAAGTGAACCCGCAGATATCAGCGAACAGGATGCTGTGGAAAATTCAATCAATTTCAATCTCCTTAGTATCATTACATTAATCAAAGGTAGCCTATTAGCCGAGTAGCAAAACGTACGCTTCAAATTACAAAGTTTAAAGGTTCAAATCTCGGATTGGTTAGAAACTGCAAGTTGATCACCTGATTGTCCGAAAAGAAAGATGGTTCTGTGCTTCAGTTGCAGTCAAAGTTAAAGTGGATGGACCCTAAAAAATATTGACCGTGTGACGCAAAATCGACGATCAAGATTAACCAGGCTTGAATCTTGGATATCTATCGCTCAAAGGCCTGATCCAATAACAATAAGAGTAAAGAAAATTATGCAAGCTATTTTGTAAATCGAAGGACAGAGCATTATAGATCTCTATAAATAATTATATTTGGTATCGTTACAAACCTAACGTTCTCATAGCGTTGGATGTAGATCTTGTGGAACTGTTCATGGCGCGGCTTTTTAGCAATTTCGGCTTTCATCTCCATGGCGACGTGTCGTGGTAGTACTGACAGCAGAAGACGCTCCTGAAAACATACGAACAAACTGTGCAAACCGTTTAGAAAAGAACCTTTGTGAAAAAAATTAAGTAAGTATTTACCCATCTAAAAATTGGAGTGTGATTTGGGTTAGCCCATACTACCTAGTACTATTATGTATTCTGTGGTTATACAGACATAGTTAATCATTTTAGTAAAATAGAATCCGTTCATTCGAAAGAAATATTGTTGTTCATTAACTGAGGCCTATTCACCCTGGTTTCAGGGTCGGCTCGAGCCCCTCGGTGGGGACATGTATGAGCTGTTAAAATGATGATGATGATTGACTGAGATTTTAGGTTTGAACTTATAGATCTTTGTCATAGATACCACCAACCAAAAAGACACGTTAAAACTATAATGGAAATAGTTACAAGAAAAAAAAGGTTTTAAAAAATAAAAAAGGTTAAAAAGCCTAATCAGAAAAATAAGAAACCTGCTCTGGGGGCGCCACCCACATGTATTTTTTTATATTATGGCAGGAACTTTCCTAATAGAATTAGTTCCATTGCATTTCCGCAATATGGTGTGGTTTTCTATTTTTCTGGTTGGGGTGTACCTATACTACCGAGAGTAGGTACTTACCTGTTGCTGGTTTTCGCGCTGGGTGACAAGGCGGGCTTCAATGCAGTCTCGGGTCTCCAAGAAAGCGCGCCGTTGCGCCAGCTCGCGGGGGTAGTGTGTCATGATACCGGCAACGTTCACGGCAATCAGCATGGCCGCCGCACACAACATCTGCAACGACAGTCAGTAGACCGTTCAAGAAGTTCAGACCAAGATGACTAGATGGCGCCACAAGTCTTGATTTATTTATAGAGTGGTAGGAAAACCGCGCTACGCTCTTGATTAAGTTTGTTTATAAATTGCATTGCCAATATTATGTTTTTTAAATCGATATTTATAAAGTCTCAAAAGTTATTTAGGAGACAAGACAAACTTATCATAAGAAAATGTGACATAAGCGAATGTAACTTCAAATACCTGTGAAGGGTTGACGCGATCTGCGAAACATCTGGCAGATATGTTGCCAGTGAATAAAACCAGTCCACCAAGCATAGCCTCCGGAAGACGAACAGTCAAACCCGCGTAAGACAAGTACGTAAAAAGGGCGCAAAGACCAGTTCCTATGGTGTCACCCCTATAAAAAAAGATAAAGTTACAAAAGCACTCATGTGACAACGGGATCTAGTAAGTCAGCTGATCACAAACCAAAATCATGACTAACAATAATAAATAACTAACAAGGTAAGGTTATTCATACAATACAAAAATGTGTTTATTAAAATGTAGAAATAATATCAAATTACAGGATAAAATTATCAGAGGCTCATAAGTACTTTTAGCCTCTGCCTATTTAACCACAGTTGGTTTGAGCTGAGGTAGGATTTCGCCTTCATTATCATTACCACCATGTAAAAGCGCAGATAAAATACATGGGTTTATCACTACATAGTATAAAACAAAGTCGCTTTCTCTGTCCTATGTCCCTATGTCCCTATATCCCTATGTATGCTTAAATCTTTAAAACTACGCAATGGATTTTGATGCGGTTTTTTTTAATAGATAGAGTGATTCAAGAGGAAGGTTTATATGTATAATACATGCATAATATACTTAAGGATAACCCACAATAACCATTTTCCCGTGCGAAGCCGGGGCGGGTCGCTAGTTTATAATAAGACTAGTTTCGCAATTTTTTTTAAAAATATGAATAGGAACGACTTACTTAAAGATGGTAGTGCTCGAAATGGCCGCTTCGAGAAAGGTGAAATTCGCAATCGTAATATATGAAATGGTCAATAGGTAAATCTCGTTGATAACTGGTTTACTGAGGCTCATCAACAAAACTGTGAACAAAGCACCTAAATTTATGCTAGTAGAATTATACTATTCTAACAAATAACATTTATATTTATGTATACACTAGCCTTCCGCCAGCGTTAACAGTTTTTCCCGTGGGAATGAGGAATTTTCCCGCGGTAAAAAATAGCCTATGAGTTATTCTGATGTTTAAGCTATATTTTTGTAAATACATACATACATAAAGTCACGCCTCTTTCCCGGAGGAGTAGGCAGAGACCACTTGCTTCCACTTACTATGATCCAAACACACTTCTTTTCATTAATCTCCTCATGCATCGTCGATTCAGAGTACTCTTGACTCGACCTTTTGTCAGAACGTCCCCGATTTGATTTTGGAACGTTCGTTTTGTCTTCGTCTTGTAAAGTATCACTATAATACATTCTGTAGTTTTTGCGTGATAGAGTAACAAACATTCATACGTCTTTAAAAGACATCCATCCTCATAATCTTTCGCGTTCATAATATTAGTAGGATTTCTTATTAAGTATAACTATTGCACACTGGCTTGCAAAACTTGTAGGTGTCGCTCTTTTAAACTTAGAATTATGATTACTTTGAGCAACGCCGGCCTTCCGTGAAAAAACATCAGGCATTCTTATAAAAAAAGCGGCTAGACAGGAATTTTTTTATAGCTAGATAATAAGACATTCAACTACTACTATGGATTTAACACTGTAACTGCGATTTTTGAACAGTTATTTACATTTTTATACTGAAGGATTTCAATAGTAAGTATTGGAGGATTTTACTTTATGGATCACACTACTCAGAAAATGCAGTTATAGGGTTATGTGTATTATTTTGTTAGGTTTCACTATGAATTAGCTATTGGAATAATCTTGGGTCGGGCCGCACACTTAAATTGTTTTTGGACCATCATTGTATGTAAGAAGCCTCCCTCCTCCTCCTTGCGTCGTTTGTCCTCAATGCTGAGGGTCGTGGTCTCTCTGAATAATTTTATCTGGACTATTTTCCGCCAACTCACTCTATCTTCGGCCGCGTGGATCGCATCACAAACTGTGGTGTTCAGGGCAGAGCGTATTTGATCTGACCAGCGCATTGGGCTTCTGCCTCTAGGCCTTCTTCCGCTCACCTTTCCCGTGTAAGAAGCCAATGTTCTTCATTCTTATTCGAACATATTACAGGCTAAAAATGAACCTTGGGCCATCATCTTTGCACCTAAACCTATATATTTACACAACTATGTTAAAATTATTAAAGTTAAAGTGCAATGTACTATTTTACTCATAATATGTTGTTGATGTTAAAGGATCGATTATTTTCATAGGTGTTTTAAACACCGTGACATTTAACTGGTTGTTTATCGGGTAATACTCATGAAAATGTACTATTTTCCCTATGGAATTTCAATTTTGATATTTCAACCTATGTACCTTAGGGAATTTTTTTTCAGTTTCATGAGTAACTACGAGTACCACTATGTTGCGAATAAACAACCAGTTAAATTTCATTAAGTACTGTCTTCCATTTTTATGTTCGTCTATATCTATAGTGTATTATAAAGTTTAGGTAATGACACATACCTATGGTAACTATGATACTGAGGCCAAACATGAGGCCCTGAAGCAAACTAGAGGTGCGCTCCCGAAAGTAGAAGATATGCTGTTGTTTGGCAATGTTTATTGCAGTCTGATGGATATTCACCCCTTCGTTGGTCAAGGGGTCCCGAGAATTGCTAGAAAAATGTGTTTATTTGAGTAACAAAATCAGCACAAGAGGTGGAAAGTTAAATAATAGACAGAACCTGTACTATGGGTATCAGACAGACTAGCTTTATTCGTTATCAGTTTCTTCCATGGGAATGAGGAATTTCCCCGCGGCAAAAGGTAAGTAGTCTATGTTCTTCAACAAATCTTTCTATCTTTGCTTTGTGCCAAGTTTTATCAAAATCTGTTAAATAGTTTCGGAGCCTATTTAATTATTAGTAATATTTTAGGTATTTTTTTACACCTTGGGTCACATTATACGAGTAGGAGTGTCAATAAGGACCCTAAATTAAAAAAAAAATAGCCTATATTACCAGAGTATAGTCTTAGCCATCCTGTGCCATACTCTGCCACTCTCTACAGTAGCACAGAAGAAAATAACAGTACTAACCCGTACAGAATGGACACTCACCTCCCCGCGCTAAAATGAGTTCCCCGCCCGATATAGCGCCCCACGCCCCGCACCCCGCAGGTGCCGCGGGACTCCGTCGGTGGTGTTCGGGGGTGTTTTACATAGCGCCTAGCGCCATTGACTTGTAGTTGATGTGCAGTTGTTATTCAAAAGAAGTAGCTTGTCAAAACGCGTTTTCTGTACGGAGTGACCGCCCAGTGACAGTAGGTAGGTAATCTGTACCCCTACCATGAGTTGCTAACGTAACTTACGCGCTCGATATCGACTACGTAAACGTGCATTTAGTATGGAGAAATTTTACTTCAGATAACTGTCAATAGATGGCGTAGTTTTAATTCCATACTAAATGCACGTTTACGTAGTCGATATCGAGCGCGTAAGTTACGTTAGCAACTCATGGTAGGGGTACTGGTCGCCTACTCGCCACCTCTTTCGGGATCGACCACGACACCTTTTCATGTCATAAGGCACCTACCTAACCACTAGTTATTTTATTTCATATTTTAATAACCTCTGTGGTCGAGTGGTCAAAAGCTTGTCTGACGTTACGGAGGTTCCGGGTTCGAATCCCGGTGGGGATCCGTCGAATAAATATCACTTTGAGAGACTTTCCCTAGTTTGGTTAGGACATTGCAGGCTGAATCTCCTGATTGTCCGAAAAGAAAGATGATTCCGTGGTTCGAAAGGCACGTAAAGCCGTTGGTCTCGGCTACTATACGGCTATCTACGGATTTAGTCATTATAGCCATGGATAGGAGCCATGTCGGAAGCCTAAGACGGCTCAACAATTCCGATACCAGGGTTTCTAATGTAGGTTAACGTCGAAATCCAGTGATAAGAAGAAGACTAGGTTATTTTCACCCGCAATTCATTGGGCATTTGGGTGACGTGGCCTTCTGAGCCACATCAATTAGAGGGGTATTTCACGGTAGTCAAAAGACAAAAGACGAAAGGGACGCAGTTATGCGTAAGAATGAGAGACAAATACACCGCGCTCACTCTAGCGCATAACTGCGTCCCTTTCGTCTTTTTTCTTTAGTCTTTGAGAGCGCAGCATCGTGATTTGTTTTATGATATAAATATAAATAGATACTTATATATTAAAGATGAATACTGTGGCATCGGTTATGCCGTCTCTTTTACTTTTAATACTGGCCGCGTGTTGGTTCGAAATTTGAATCAATTTAGAATTGATTGATTTTGATAGTTTCAGTCAGTTTTTATCTGATTCTTTCCGGGAGCTGTTATAAAACGCTCCAGGAATTTGCTTTCGGGTTCGGCTAACCTTTTTATATTATTGATGTGATGTACGATCGAGTTCGAAAGTAATATAGTGTTAAAAACAGTTTCCGAGTCTTTTTATTTGTAATTTTGGTTACGACCATATTACAATTAGTGATACGTACGCGTACTTATACGTCTGGACGTCGTACAAGGCCGAGGCGTTGGAGCCAGACCCATTAAGGATGCCGTGGACAGCTATCAGGGCCTTAGCTTGGATCGCCAGGAGAGCCACGGCGATGGTCAGCAATAGCCCCAGCATATGAGTCATGTTTATTTGGTTCATGCGGAGGAAGTAACGCTGGTACAGCATTTCCACCTGGAGACATTTCAATGTAGGCTTACAATACTAGCATTCCGCCCCGCGGGAATAAGGTATTTTCCCGGGGTTGAAGGTAGCCTATGTGTTATTCTGAGTGCCAAGTGCGAGTTTTTTACTCACGAAACGCGCTCGATAACTACAACGTAAACGTGCATTTAGTATGGAGAAATTTTAGTTCAGCGAACTGTCCACAGATGGCGTAGTTTCAATTCCATACAAAATCGCGTTTACGCTCTCGCTATCGAGCGCGTTTACTTTGGTTGCAAAACTCGCACTCGGCACTCAGATGTGTAAGCTAGATTATTGTAAAGTTTTATTAAAATCCATTCACTAGTTTCTGCGTGAAAGAGCAACAAACATCCATCCATACATACACACATTCATCCTCACAAACTTTCGGGTTTATAATATTAGTAGGATACTATATTGACACCAAATGGAGAAAAACGACACACGGTAAGTGTCGAGTGCGAGTTTTGTAACCAAAATAAACGCGCACGATATCGAGAGCAAAAACGCGATTTTGTATGGAATCGAAACTACGCCATCTGTAGACAGTTTATTTATTTATTTATATATTTATTTATTTATTGATTTATTTATTTATTGATTTATTGATTTATTGACTTATTTATTGATTTATTAATTTATTTATTTATTTATTTATTTATTTATTTATTTATTTATTTATTTATTTATTTATTTATTTATTTATTTATTTATTTATTTATTTATTTATTTATTTGTTTGGAAAACCATCAGCTTTCGATACAATAATATACAGTTGGTTTAGTAACAAGTAACTAATAACAGGTTTTCACTAGTAGAATCAATATAACAAAACAAAAAGAAACAGTGCTCTAGAGGACGCAAACAAAAACAAAAAAAAACAAACCATTATGAACGTAACAATGATAAATAATATACATATAAAGTAACTATTAAGTGTATATAAAGTATATGATATGTATATAAAGTAACTATTAAGTTCATTCATTCATTCAAAATTTAAGAGCAGGGCTCTTGTCCGTGGAGTAATTGCCACCTCTTTCTGTCCATAGCCAGTTCTTTGACTTCCTGGTACGACACGACTTCAACTTTTTCCTTCACTTGGTCTAAAAATGTGCGTCTTGGTCTTCCACGTCCTCTCCTGCCATTTATCTTCCCTTCCATTATTGCTCTAAAGAAGTTGTCATGTCGTACCAGATGTCCCATCATTTTTCCTCTTCTATTTTCCATGGTCCTTAACAAGTTTCTCTTTTCTCCTACCATCGCCAGAACCTCCTCATTTGTCCTTCTTTCCGTCCAACTAACCCTCATCATTCGTCTCCAACACCACATCTCAAATGCCTCAAGTCTCTGTCTGTCCCTCTGTGTCAGAGTCCAGGTCTCGCTGCCATAAAGCGCAATGCTCCAGATGTAAGTTTTTATAAGGCGTTTTCTAATATGATTTGAAATGTTTGATTTTAGTAGTGTGCGTTTATTATTAAAAGCTCGCTTTGCCATGCCTATTCTTGTTATGATGTCAGGATGACATCTTGAGTCTTTTGTAATTATGCTGCCCAGGTATTTGAATGTTGAGACTATTTCTATATTTTCATTACCTATTGAAATTGGGTTACCGGTATAATGGTGTCTGGAGGCGATAAGTGTCTTGGTTTTACCAATATTTATTTTTAGTCCAAACTCTTTAAAGGTGGCATCCATATTGCAGACGAGATCTTGAAGTTCTGCAGTGTTTTCAGCAATAGCTGCAATATCATCTGCAAATCGAATGAATTGCAGTTTAAGGCCTCCAATATTAACACCACCCTTTCCGTCATCTGTCACTTTAGTTTTGTCACTATTAAGTTAGTTGAAGTAAAATTTATCTTTAGTAGGTACTACTAGTTGGTATTCTGTACGTTTACGTTGTAGATATCGAGCGCGTTTCATGAGTAAAAAACTTGCACTTGGCACTCAAAAAAACAGAAGAATCAGAAGGCGGCCCTATTGTTAATTTAACTATTTCTGCCAGGCAAACTTTTGCTGACGGTTCAATTTACTATTAAGGACGTCTTTCCCCTCAGACCTTACCCCCTGGCCACAGCTTTGCGCGGCGGCGGAACACTTGGCAGAACGTTATATTGTAACATTTTGCGTTATTTTCGAGCCCTTTGCGTTACTTCCGCGTTACATGACTCAAACCGTTACTTTTACGTATTTTAAATCTTATTTAAATGCTAAATAACAGTGTTGAAGGTTTTGTAAGTAAAATAAGATAAACATTACTGTTTGCATGAAAATTGAACTTTTTTGCAAAAGTTCACTCATGTTAATTTTGACTATGGGTCACTGGCAACATTCCGTAGGTCGCAGGTCGCGCCGCGCGTCGCGCAAAGCTGTAGCCAGGCCCGACGACCGCGCTGCGTGCGACCAAGTTAATCAATTTCATACTCAACCTCGAATTTCTCCGAGCGCAGGTTTCCTCACTATTTGTCGTTTGCGCTAATAAAGTTACACCCTATACTCGCATGGGCTGTTAATAAACTGTACTCACATGAAGGTTTTGAAATCGCCTTGATGTAAAGAGTATGCGCAGCGGCGACGGCAAGGCGCTAGTACACCTAAACCAGCAACTGCGCTGATCTTTGTTTTCGTCATTTTCGGTGTCCGCTGCCGCTCCCATATCGATGCGAACGTCTGTAACATGTAATAAAAGTGTAATGTATACGAGGCCTGTGATAGAAACGCAGGTCTTTCGGTAACTAAATGTCTTTTAACATTCTTATTTATTTATTTATTTATTTAACAGTTTATTGTACACATAAACATACAAAGGACAATCACATGTAGAGAGACGACACAACAGGTCTGCTTATTTCTTAAGAAATATCTTACAGCAGACCCAGGGAAGTGAAAGAACATATAAACAAGTCGCGGATAAACGTGCACAAAACTAAAGTACTAAATAAATATTATACTTTATACAAACAATAAAAACTATTACAATACATAATACATACATAATACATACAAATATATACATACATTAATTAATATACCTACCTAATAAAATAAAAATACATACACATACCTACTAAAATCATAATACACTACATAAATACAATAAAAGAATTACTTCGACAACGAAAGATAATGTTCCTTAACTCGTCTCTTAAAGACAGCGATAGAGGGACTATCACGGACAGTGTGAGGAAGAGAGTTCCACAACCTACAAGAGTGGACAGTGAAAGAGGAGGAATAAAATTTAGTCAGGTGAGACGGAAAGGACAAGAGGGAGCGGACGAGAGAACGACAGGGCTTGTCTGGGGGGTACATAAAACTAAAACGTTCTCGCAAATATGAAGGAGAGGATGGGTTATGGAGGACATTGAAAAGGGCCGATAACACATGAGTATTCCTGCGAAAGCGAATTGGGAGCCACTTGAGCTGTGAACGAAATTGAGATACATGGTCGTACTTCCGCAATCCGAAAATAAATCGTATTGCCAGATTCTGGAGACGCTCAAGTTTATTAAGAAGCTCCTCAGTGACGTCCAAATAGCAACAGTCGGCGTAGTCAAGTATGGGAAGAAGTAAAGTTTGCGCAAGGGTAATTTTAGTTTTCAAGGGCAGAAAACTCTGGAGACGTTTGAGCGAATGGAAAGAGAAATGAATCTTTTTGCTAACCTCATTGATGTGATGAGTCCAAGAGAGATTAGAGTCTATAACCACCCCTAAGTTCTTAGCAGTTTTGGAGAAATTTATAGGAACTTGGTTATATACTATAGATGGCAAAGTATCACGATTCTTAATACAGATTGTAGGCATGGTCCAAGAAAATAAGGTCTAACCAGAGAGATGGGAGCCGCTTCGAAAGCGAAGCGACTCTCCAATCTCTCTGGGTGTAACAATTAGACCACGTGACTGACACAAGCCTAAGTCATTTTGCGCTGTTCATCCTTTCGCGCTTTCGACAAGGATAAATAGGCAAAATGACGTAGAAATGACGCTTGTGTCAGTCACGTGGTCTATTTGTTAGACCTTGTTTTCTTGGACCATGGTTGTAGGGTAAAGTGACAGCTTAGCTATTTACTAAAAGGATATACCCAGTCAATGGTCCCAAATATAGATATGCCGTTTCCGGGAATATTCCCACCATTCCCGGGAAATTTTTGGAAAACAGAAATTTTTGGGAAACATACAAACAAACAGATTTTTTCAAATTTTTTGTTTGTCTGTTTGTACGGGCTAATCTCCGAAACTGTTAGACCGATTTAAATAAAATTTTGCATGGTTGTACCTTATATCGCCGGCCAACATCGTAGATAGTTTTTAACGCGGGAAAATATCTCATTCCTACGGGAAATGGCACGGAAAAGTTAAAATACAACACGGGCGTAGCCGCGGGCGGACAGCTAGTATTATAATTTAATAATATTTTAGTCAAAGTAAATGATCAAAGTGTTAACAATGAAGCTTGTAATGAAGTGACAGATTAATGGCATCCATCCTCAACAGACGCCGGAGAACAATTTTCAGAATAATCTTTTAATTTACTTTAATGGGATTCAGAAATAATTCAAAGCATAATTTTATTAAACGGATGCTTAGGCATGATTTGTGAGTCTCGTTTAGTGCCGAGTAATTGCTAATTTGGAACGTTAATTTTTAATAAATGGAATCAAAATTAAGTATAATCCGGTTCACCGATTTTACGGTTATGTTTGTAAATGTGCTACAGGTTTAATGTTTATTGACGACTGCTTCTCGCTTATATAATAATCAATGTTATTTGGAAACAATTCACACAAACCTCAATATAAGCCTCATATTTATATACGAATGCATCACAAGACAACGAGTCTCATCACACAAATATTAGTCTTAGGCAGGATTCGAACCCCCAAGATTTACTTATGGTTGCTTTGTGTCTAGTCATTAAGCATTACGTATCTGTAATACCTGCACAGGTATTTCTTTAATATAAAAAAACATACAAATAATGTGAAATTAGGTTTTTGTGTAATTTCATCGGTTTATTTCACTGTCACTTTATATGGTAAAGCTTATGTTGCGCTCGTTATCAGCACAAATATTAATATACCTCACACAAAACTTTAAACTTTACAAACGAGAGCTTACAAGTAATTAAAAAACGTTCAAAACGCATTAGCCTTAAAAATCGAAACACATTGTATGCTATGAAAAAAAAGTACAACAAAGGAGGTAAAATTATAACCAACCTCCAAAACTTCTATGTTAAAGAAAATAAGGTGAAGTAATTTTATTTCAGAAAGGGCAGTGTTCATTAAATACTAAGAGATGTTAACAATAAATCTCGGCCGGTTTATTGTGTACGCGGGTCGTAAAAAGGGCTTGAGAAACAAGTATTTCGCTGCAAACCGGTATTACACGCAAAACCGGTTACAAATTTAGATAATACCGGTGTAAAACAATGTGCCTTGTTGTTCGCGGTAACAATGAACTATTCTTAAGCTCGTTCTACCGGGAGCCCGGGACAGAGCGCGAACGCTTTATGTGGAGCCGATTTGCATATTTTTCGCACTTTCGCGGTACGTTCCCCGAAACCTGTCGGATTTTTGTCCGGCGTCAAAGGAACCACGAAGCCCGTACGCAGCGCGAACACGCTTAGACTCCACACTCAGTCAGTGTATATTGACGTCGTCTGAGCAACTAGAGCTGCAAAAATAAGCGTGATATGGACAAACGATATGAAGATGCAAATTCTTAAATATTTTATCAATTGGTACACCCTATAAGATCACAAAAAAAAAAGATTCATGATGCATGAATATATCAGCGTAGAGATATAAGTGGCATTGCACACCTCTGGTACCTATGAAATTAGTTGACGAGATATTATAAATAGAAACTGTTGCTAGTGTGGAAACTTGCCGATCACGCCGCGATGTCATCGGGAATTTGCGCCGTTATTCGCACTCTAAGTGAACTCACTACATAGTATAAAACAAAGTCGCTTTCTCCGTCCCTATGTCCCTATGTCCCAATGTATGCTTAAATCTTTAAAACTACGCAACGGATTTTGATGCAGTTTTTTTAATAGATAGAGTGAATCAAGAGAAAGGTTTATATGTATAATATATGCATAATATACTTAAGGATAACCCACAATAACCATTTTCTCGTGCGGAGCCGCCGGGGCGGGTCGCTAGTAACGTATAAAGGTTTATAACCCTAGAATATGGAAGCCAAACAAATTCGTTAAAACTATTATTAACTTCTTACAAACTTAAATAAATATTATTTTTAATATTCTGTGAAAATTAGTTTTTTTTTGCAAAACAAAGTCCATGATTGTGTCTGTTAATCAAATGATGGGAAGAGGTAAGTGCTTACCTGCTATAGTTACCAAACATACAAAAATCTACGAAAGTAACAAACTATTATAAAAGGGTCTTGTTTGTCAGTAAAAAAGTAGAAATAAACAGCATTACGGGTATCCAACCAAATGAATAAATTTATTTAAAAATGTATTTAAATACTTACCGGTAAAATTTCATAAAATTTACCGGTGTCTAGCCTTAGTCCGTAGTCGTAAAAGGAGCCTAGCTATAACAATAAATTAATAGTCTTCAGATAGATATATAAGGACGTACAATCCCTTTCTTTATTATTTTCAAGTTATCCTGCTGATATCTTTGCATGATAAAATAGTTTAATATTGATGTTCACTGGTGGATTTAAGCTTTTAGCTTGTTTGTAAAGTGTTGCCACAATCCCTAAACTTGGCAGGCGGATTGGGGATTCAAGTTGTAGTTGGTTACACAGGCGAACGATACTACCCATCCCGGTTTGTACCATAACTGGGTTAGTCTAATTACAATTTTTAGAGCAATATTAACGTTACTTTATTTACTGGGCTATGCGCATATTTTGCTAATCATGCACAAATAAATCACATTTACGACAAAAAATCTTTATATGTTGCTATACAAATTTTGAAGTCGAAATAAAATCCCAATTAGTTATGTTAAAAAGTGTTTCTTGCAAGTTTCGATAATATTGGACCGAAATTTTTCGCAATACAAAGAGACCTCAGTAAATCAGTTGGCTGGAAAAGAAAAATAACGAAGAGGTCATATTATGGATTGTAAATGAGAAGTGTTATTTTAAAGATCACCGCTAACAGGAGGAGAAAGATGATAAGCCACGTGAAACTTTGATTTTTGAATGAAATGATGTAAAATAAACAATACACGGGATTTTATTTTTAAACGTCTTTTTAATGCTATAAACTCTGTATCATATCTTATTCATACTAATATTATAAAGAGAAAAGATTTGTATTTTTGTGTGTGTGTATGTTTGTAATGAATAAACTCAAAAACAACTGAACCGATTTCAAAAATTCTTACATGTAGAAAGCTACATTCACCCTGAGTAACATAGGTTACCTTTTACCGCGGGAAAATGCCTCACTCCAACGGGAAAAAAACTGTAAACGCGGGCGGAGCCGCGGCGGAAAGCTAGTGGAGGATATAGAGATGAATCTCTCTAAGTATGTCTTTATGTAAGAACTATTATAGAATTAGTTCCATGAAGTCATTAATTGTCTTGTGTTCTAATAATAGCGTTAATAAGCTGACATTTACGAGAAGGTGCGGATAAGTAATAAATAATAATATAACTTATTTTTATAGCATTTGCTCAGCTTTGTCGCTAGATATGTTAGTGTGTGGAATGCAAAATAAAATACTATGTATAAGCAAAAAAAGTAAAAAACTTTTTTCTTTCGTCAAGTTTCTTTAAATGGTAGGTTCAACGATTAACACCGCGATTTTATTTTAGAACCAAAACGAATAATTTGCCAAACAAACTTCAAGTATCTCACATAAACTGTTTTGGTTATTGTATATTTAATCACCCGTAGAAAAGCTGTGTTATTCCATGTATTTCTCCTGTCTTTCAAATAGTCGGAAATCTGGGGGCACGGGAGTGCCCCCGCCAAGTCGAGCGCGAAGCAACACTGCCGTACCATCTTTACTGGAACCATTTCGCCGCATTTTCAGGCCCCTATTTGAGAACCTCTGGATAAGACCAGAACGCAGAAATTTTCGTCATCCACTAAGCTATGATCACATACTAAAAATCCGAAATTTCAAGTCTGTAGGTCATTTAGTTCCGAAGTTAAGCGAAAGCAACGTTTCGCATTTTCGACACTCACTCATGATCATCAAAATAGAACTAGTACTTCCCATAAACTCAGCGACCTGAAATTTGGTACAGAGTTAGGGTTTAATGGCTACATAAAGGGAAAACTATAAAAACTAGGATAATCGAAGATTTGGAGTACCTGGTGACCCTGATTAGAAAACACAAGAGCCCAACCAAACTATTAGAGATCGAGACATACCGCCTTTACAAAAAATATTCAACTTGGTAGGCCGCTTTATTTGATGTCAAAAATCGAAGGCCTGAAGTATCTGATGAAGAACCCTCGGCTGGTTTCAGCTGTATTAGAGATATGGTACCTAACGCCCCCTTCTGCTATTGGTACTTAAAAAAATCGACTGTCATTGCAAAAATCCAGCATAGTGGAACACATCTTCTAATTTAATCCAGCCTATAGCATCCCACTGCTGGGCGAATGCCTCCCCTTCTGCTTTTAATACGTATATAAATAAAATTAAAGGAAAACTATGGAAAAGACTAGACTGGCTTTTATACTTATACTTACAAGTTTACAAGAAGATATACCTAGTCGAAAGATCGAACGATTAACTTTATTCTACTCAAACATTATACAAATTAAATAAACAAATTACACTAAAAATATGATGGAGGAGTAGAGGTGATACCCGCACACGTCGTTAGATGGCGCTGACTGTATTCTATAACGCGCTTAAGAAAAGAAAGATTTGTAATAATAAAAAAACAACTTCTAAAAAGAAAAAAAACTATGTGAAATAAGAAAATCTAATAAAATAAATCAATATACCCACGTTTCTACAAAAAGAAGTGAAATCTCACCAAAAACATTCTGTAAAAAACTAGCCAACTCTCGATGGAGCTGCTTGTTTATCTTTAAAAAGTAATGAAATCTAGACAAAGTCGTACCAAGTCTAAGGTTCATTACTGCGATTTCTTTATTATTATAGTTAATGTTGTGTTACTTGGCTGTTGAAGGGTACACAAGGAGTTTTATGAACCAGGTGCTCCATGATTCCATTGCACCAATCTGTCGCCAGAACCGCTACTCATTGACGATGGAAAATCAACGGCCCAGTCACACAACATTAACTATAATAATAAAGAAATCGCAGTAATGAACCGTAGACTTGGTACGACTTTGTCTAGATTTCATTACTTTTTAAAGATAAACAAGCAGCTCCATCGAGAGTTGGCTAGTTTTTTACAGAATGTTTTTGGTGAGATCCAAATTACGCTAATCAAATCGTTGTTAATCAAAAAATACTATCCACAAAATTCAAAATAATTGTATTAAAATTAAGACTCCCTTAGAACACTTAATGACGTCATTTCAAAAGTTAAAAAACCGGAGGCTGGCTCTCGTCTCAAATAATGAAATCCCTAAGCAATAAAAAACTGATCAAACGATCTAAAAGATGCGATGCGATATCAGTTTGAAAGTAACTGGCAGGTTTGCGCAATGTGTGCGCTGCTGTGGAGAAGAACCCGCCGAAGAAACTTCAGAGTATCGCATTTGTTTTATCTTCCTCTTTTTAATAATGTGCTTAAAAATTATTAAAATTTTATTATAATACTTGTCTTCTTTACAATATTTTCTTTTTCTATACCTACTATATTAAAACTGAAGAATTGGCGTGTCTCTACATTGATTCGTTTTTCAAAATACTGATTGTAGTTGATAAAGGGAGTGTAGCAGAACACATAAAAACAAGTTTTGAAAAAATATGTCCAACTGTCCATCTGTCTGTCTGTTTGTACACGCTAATCTCTGGAACTACTGTACGGATTTTAATGAAACTTTACAATATTATAGCTTATACATCAGAATAACACATAGGCAACTTTTTACCGCGTGAAAATACTTCTTTCCCAAGGGAAAACCTGTTAACGCGGGCGTAGGCTCGGGACGGAAAGTTAGTTATTAATATAACAATGAGTGCAAACGAAATATACAGTTAGAGGAAAACAACTAGTGCTTGCATGAATCATGAATGCTTAACTCTGTCCTGTTTTATACCCCTTCTTGTACAAATAGATAGTTATACAGGTTAACAACAGAACGGAACCATTTCTTCCACTTCACGCTGTAGGGTAAATATCCGTTCTCGTTGAGTACACAAGAGGAGCTATTTGGTTGTTTCCCGATGGTCCTGTGCAAACTGCGTGGCCTGCCCGACCTTACAGTTTGTATGCGTGAATGGGGTAAGTAAGCAAATATCTTGTGAATGATGGGTCATCTAATGGAGTTACGACCGCTTAATATAATATAGGTAAGGTAAGGTAAGGTAAAAAACTTTTATTGTACTAAAACAAAATGCTTACAATATTCAAGATGCCCTATAGCCTGTGCTAGCTACATAATAACAGGTACTACCGCATTCTTCACTCATTTTTGTTAAAATTTTGATATCGATCTGTTGGTAAGTTTTTTTTTTGATTGATTCGAAAAGATACGACGGATCAAGCTTCACCGGACTTGCGGGGGAGCGGAATACTCTACCCCAAAAAAAGTCATATTCCAACGCGTCTAGGGGCGGCTCGAGGGAGCCTCGGACCACGGCCTAGCGCGTTGATATTGAAAACATCGTGAAGGAGGTTGGTAGGTGACATGACACATCTTTTTCAACATACTTTTTATTCATTTTTATTTTATATTTTTGTTAAGTACTTAACTTACTTATAGAGATTCATAATACTTTTGAGGTTTATTTGGCACTCGAATACAGTATAAATTCAATTTTGATACTTCCGATTCGTATCAACAACATTTATGTACAAAACGCGACATAAAGTTACGTTATGTTTTTTGATGCTCCAAAGAAATTAGGCATCTTAAAAATGCGGTTGCTATGCCTGTGTAATCGCTCGATCTTGGCATCATTAATGTTCCTACTCACAGTATAGATAAGGAGTGTGCGCTCGAAAAAAGGATATTCGGTTTATTTTTCTCATGTTGTATAAAATAAAAGTTTCTTAAAATGTGTGCTGTTTACTATCTAACAATGTCTGATTATAAAAAATGTGTTATTTCATCCCAGCACCTTATTTATCTACGTACCAGTATTAAAAGTAAAAGCTCTAGTACCTTAATGAAGATAAAAAGGTTTTTATTCGAAGTAAGGTTTACAAAATATTTTTTCGACGCCATCAACATTTCGAATAATTTTCAGAATTTTGCTATTTCCAGGTTGCATAGTATTCCATCTACTTATGGAGTAGGTAACTGCGAAAATAAGGGCTAAAAAAAGGGCCGAGAATCTTTTATTTAAATTTTTTTATTAATCTCAATTAATCTCATCACATCACCGTCTATCTTTTACTGGAAACGATTCATGAAATTACGTTTTTTTTGGAATTTGCATACACAAATACTCGTTCCTTAACCTTGGTCTCTAACAGGTCAATATAAAAAAATATATAGTATTTTCCAAGTCACAGCACATGACTGTGTGGTAAAGTAGGTATACTTTCCTCTTCATCAGTTTGCAAGACTGTTTGTTTCCTAACTGTCACACGATTATTCAACGATCATTTATCAAGAACTCTGCAGGGGATAGCCTGGCTTGATTAATGTAGTACCAAGCTATAACGTCAAGCAATTCGAAAATTTCCTCACTTTCGCTTCTTTCATTTCTTACTATTACAAGAAAGACAGTACTGTGTGAGGCAGTATTTATTATCTATGCATATAAGAAATATTTATGTCTAAATAATTATAATAAGTAAAGGCAGCCAAATTTTCAAATTGTTAGAAATATAATTTAAATTTATCTTGAGTGAACGATGATAATATCCAAAAATAATTACCTAAAAAATATATTTTAACTGTTTAAATACACAAAGAAACACACAAAGAACCTATTACTCCAAAACGCCGTTCCGTCAGTCGTGGATAACTTTTTGCAAGACAGCAGCTTTTTAATTTTTAATTTAAGTGCATTTTTGTCCTTTATGATCTGAAGTATGTGCTGCAAAACCTCTTTTATGCCGAGGCAGCAACAAGCAATAGTATCACATGCCAAAAATGTTTACAGAAGATGCTTTGAAAATTATCTAGGCACGATGTTGTTTTTAAATAGGCTGTCGCAAATTCAGCATTTAGTTTATATTAGTAGCATAGGCAGCATGCCATGGTGGTAGCATGGTGGTAGCATGCCACAATCTAATCATACTTCATACTATTATTATAAAGAGGAATTGTATTGTATTTTTGTGTGTGTGTATGTTTGTAATGAATAAACTCAAAAACTACTGAACCGATTTCAAAAATTCTTTCACTATTTCGATTTCTCTGTCCCTATGTCCCTATGTATGCTTAAATCTTTAAAACTATGCAACGGATCTTGATGCGGTTTTTTTTAATAGATAGAGTGATTCAAGAGGAAGGTTTATATGTATAAAACATGCAAAACATACTTAAGTATAACCCACAATAACCATTCTCCCGTGCGGAGCCGGGGCGGGTCGCTAGTACATAATATAGCCACTGACCATCGTTGAGGAGCGGCATTGCGTCTGCGTCGGGGCGCCCGGACGGGCACAACGGCAGCGCAGGCGACGACGCTACTCCTCCCTCCATCTCGATCTGGAAACAAAAACACACGTTAAACACCTGTTCAATACAAGTCAAAGTCAAAATATTATTATAATTATAAAGAGGAAAGATTTAATACGGGCTACACACGTCTGCCTTGTATGCCGAACAAAGCGAGACGCAGTTATGCGCTAGAGTTTTGTTTTTATTTTATTTTTTCACTTCTCGCTCCACTGTTGGGCTTAGCGTTCGCATATTCTGTTGCTAGTTTTTCATCTCTTTTCTACCTTCAAATCAATAAGTAATCCACTAGTGATGGAAACAGTCTGTTACTGGTGCGCTAGAGTGAGCGCGGTGATTTGTAGTCTCTCTATGTTTAGCAAACACGGCACGTGTGTGGATGCGGCCTAATAGTTTGTTTGCATTAAATAGGCTCCGAAACTATACCGAACCGATTTAATGAAACTTGGTACAACGATGAAATACACTTTTGGGAAGGACAAAGGCTACCTTTAACCGCGGAAAAACTGCTTATTCCTACGGGAAAAGCTGTTAACGCGGGGCAGAAAGCTAGTTCATTAATAATTCTGATACCAGGATATACACGCTTGCCGTGGCTATCCAAGCCTAAGGGACGCAGTTGTGCGTTAGAAGGAGATACAAATATACCGCGCATACTCTTGCGCATCTGCGTCCCGTAGGCTTGGCAAGCCACGGCAAGCGCGAAACGCGGCATTATCCTACACGAAAAGCAAGCAAACCTATATCATTACATCCCTCTGCTCGAAAACTTCTCCCTTGAAAGGAAGGTATTACCACAATCACCTTGCTTGGCTGGGTTATGTGGGATTGCACAAGTGGAAGCTACTACTTCTCTCAATATAATCCTTAAGTTGTTTCGTACGACACCCATATTGATGGAAGAGTATGGTTTTGATCCAATTTGAAGCCAGGAACGAGACGGTGTATTGGCTGTGTAATGTGGCATCGGTTATGCCATCTCTTTTACTTGTGGGTCTGACCGCAAGTACGTTCTAAATTTGAATCTATTTCAAGATATTTATTTTCATGGTTTGAGTCAGTTGGATTTTGACGTCTTCCTGCACCAGGATTGCTTCCTGGGCAGGATAGCTCGTGATCATGGTCCATGAAAACAAGGTCTAACAATTAGACCACGTTACTGACACAAGCCTACGTCATTTTGCGCTGTTCATCTTTGTCTATTACACGCATTCGACAAAGATGAACAGGCAAAATGACGTAGGAATGACGTAGCTTGTGTCAGTCACGTGGTCTAATTGTTAGACCTTGTTTTCTTGGACCATGCTCGTGATATAGGGAGACCAGTTAAGAAGTTTCTAATGTGTTCTGAATTTAAATAAAGTGCATGGAAATCAATAATTGTGTTGTGATTTAGAAGAAGCGGCGCAACCCGCGCTATAGGAAGCTTTTCCCTGAGAGGGGTTTGCCAATATGCACCCCAACCGCCATGTTTGTTTTCAGTCATTACGATGACTAAGGTATTTTGAATTTCAGGCATTTTGGGAAAAGGTGATTTTGAAATTAGTACTTAGTGGTAATACGATATTTTGGTTTTAAGTCCTTATAGACCGGAGGGAACTTAACTATCGCTTAGAGGGTGAAAGTTACAAAGGTGTCATCTGGGTCAAGTCTAATAACCTATTTGGTTTGATAAAAAAGATGATGATGTATATTTTAGACACAACGGTCACTTTGAGGTACTAAACACAGCACAATAACACAAAAAAAAAACACTTTTTTAACTTTACGAGTACACTGACATAATCATTTATCTCGAAAACTTTCTTATAAATTATAAAATACCCAAGTCATTGAAACATTCCGTACGAGTCGAATAACGTTCCGAAGATTGAATCCAGACAAGTAAAACTAACTAAAGATTAAAACGAACGTCACATTCCGTTTTGATATATAAAAGTGCGTTTGTAGACAAGCGGCCCGTAACGTAAGAGATATGAAATGGCCAGAAACAATAGAATTGCAGCCGATGATTATCGGAATAAGCATGTGCCTATAAATTATACCCAACTATGTTATTACTCCCACGCGAGAATGCCTTTATATTAAATCCCCGACGTCAAAAACGTGTGGATAGTTTTTTATTAGCAAACAACTCATTACAAGATATTAATAGACCGAGAAGCACGGGGTTGTAATATGACCGTTTATTTGACGCTCCCGTGAATGAAGACATCCCTAGGAAATCTGTAAAGTTCAAAATTGTTTTATTCAATTTTAAAAAACACTTGATGACGTCAAATTAGAAGCTAAAACGCTTTGCTCAAACCAAGACCGGCTCTCGTATCAAACGAATGTACAAGTCTAAGCAAAAAAGACATTAAACAATCCAAAAGAGATGATGCAGTATCAGACTGAACAGAACTGTACATGTGAAGAAAATTGAACGTTGTGTGTGATGTCCAACAAATTGCACTGGGCCAGCTAGGCTTGTTCCCTCTGAATTCAGAGTGGACTCGAGCCGTGTAAGAGCTAACATTGATAAAGTACCTAGTTTCTTTGCCCTCGGCTATGCTTAGAAATACAGTTTTTTTTCATAATACGTAAATATTCATAAAGAGCTATCCGACGATATCAATCATCAAAATCATTGATGTTCAAGAGTCCGACAGGAAAATATTTTCTTCGGCATCATCCATACAAACAAAACCAGCATGAATCTTGAAAAAAAATAATTAAGTACTTTTCTTCGTAAGGTGCCGTCAGGTAAACCTACTAACAAGTAATCTGAGTTTCGACTTAGAGTTTAAAATAATTATCTATAATCTGGTTTGGGTTATCTATATAATAATAAAACTGTAGAGGTGTAAATATGTACATAGAAAAAAAATTTAAAACCCAGTCAGGGGGTGTAAGAAGTGATATAGAACATAAGACTCCAGACTTTTTTTTTGTTTATCTGTTTGTACGGGCTAATCTCAGAAACTATTAGTTCGATTTGCATGAAATTTTGCATGGTGGTACCTTATATTCCCAGTCAACATCTTAGATAGTTTTTACCGCGGGAAAATATCTCATTCCTACGGAAAACTACACGGAAAAGTTAAAAAAAAACAACACGGGCGCAGCCGCGGGCGGACAGCTAGTATTATAAATATGACTCTTACAGGACAGAATTTAATTTTTCTTTGGGAGCACCGACAGTATACAATCCTCTTCTTTGACCCATTTCCTTGAGCCTTCATCTTAGAAGCCATTAAGTACAGTAATACAAGTAAAATTCGCTCAGACCACTGAAAACTCTTCTTTTAATATTTCACGTATACGAGTATTTCACACGATTTTTGAAGAAAATCACAGTTTTTTCTCTCTTAACACAGTACATGAATACTTCGGAAATCTCAAAACTGACAATGATAGACCTTGACAACTAATGTCAGGGAAGTGGGAAAGCCGCACTTCGCTTTGTCTTTGATACATGAATAATACATAGTTTAGAAAACTAAAAAACACGCTTTCTGTCCACCATCTTCGACGTCCGCCATATTGGATTTAAGTCCCGTGACTGTTTTATTCGTATTCCTGACAGCAAACCCTTTCATTTGATACCCATATCATGGGTTTGGATTTCAAACAGCCAGTTCGCCATCTTAGAGAGGCCGCCATATTAGATTTTTAATGAAGTTTCTTAGCTAGTCATGTATTGTCATCAAAACTCAGAGCGTGTGCAAAATTTCATCCTAATCGAAGATCGGGAAGTGGGTCAAATTAAGATTCCAAGATTTTTTTCGTAAATGTAATGGGGAGGCCGCCATATTGGATTTGTAATGACGTTTCTTAGGTAGTCATGTATTGTCATCAAAACTCAGCGCGTGTGCAAAATTTCATCCTAATCGAAGACCGGGAAGTGGGTCAAATTAAGATTCCAAGATTTTTTACGTAAATGTAATGGGGAGGCCGCCATATTGGATTTGTAATGACGTTTCTTAGGTAGTCATGTATTGTCATCAGGACTCAGAGCGTGTGCAAAATTTCATCCTAATCGAAGACCGGGAAGTGGGTCAAATTAAGATTCCAAGATTTTCTTACATACATAGTTACTTACAAGTGAAGCTAATATAAAGCGTGTAAAAAACAGCCAACTATTATACAAAGAATATAAGGAATTTCAATTGATCATGCCGAAAGCGGACTTTTATATTGTAATACTAGCTTTTCGCCCCGCGGCTCCGTTCACGTTAACCGTTTTTCACGTGTTATTTTTTTTGTCGAAACCGGAAGATGCTGTCTTGCATGAAGATTGCAACCACAAATTGCACTTTTATTATTGTTTCTTCAATTTCTTCTGTAGTTATTCATAACAGGAAAAGGTACACCCGTAGCTATTTGCTATTGCTTGCTATTTGTGATGCGTTTATAGACACTTTAGACGACGTAATTCACACTTGGGTTAGGATTTTTTTTAACTTTTTTTTTGTCCCTATGTATGCTTAGATCTTTAAAACTACGCGGCTACGCAACGAATTCCGCCGTCGTCCGCGGAACCGTGCCACGGTACGGCGCCGTGCCGTGGCGCCGCCGCCGTGACGTAACACGGTGTCGGCACCGCGCCGTAGTGATGGGGACGCAGCCTTAGGGGTTATTGGTCAGAAAAGTCCCGAAACACGTGTTTGTTTATTTATTGTCAAGTACCCCTGCAAAGTTTCAAGTCAAAAATGTCCAACTAATTCTTTTGTCTTCGTACAATCTTTCATCTCCTATAAAAATTTTAACTCTTAAGGGTGTTTGTCGAAAAAACCTTAAAACACTTGTTCGTTTATTTATTGTCAAGTATAAACCCTGCAAAGTTTCAAGTCTAAAAGTCCAACAATTTTTTTAACTTTACAAAATTTTTCATCCCCAATTTAACCCTTTAATAAATGTACGGAGCCTTTGACAAGGTCTTTGACTCGCGCTTTGTCGTCGGAAGCATTTTGTAATAAAACTTACTGAAGTAGAAAGTAAAACAATTTATAGGCGGTCGTTGAAAATCGAATAAAAAGAGACAACGACACAACAGTCCTTCTTTTTCCATAATAGCTACCTCTTTCTCCCGCAACTTCGCTTAATATATAATACTAGCTTTCCACCTCGCGGCTCCGCTTGCTTTTTAACTGTTATTCCCGTGGGAATGAGGAATTCTCTCCCGGTAAAAAGTAGCCTAGGTCACTCCCCAAGTTATATTATATCTATATTATCAAGTTTCATTAGAATGGGTTCAGTATAAGGGTTACCTACTTTCTTTGTTTTGGAACTTCCGTGGATAAAAATGAAAAGTCTTGGCCGCGTGATTGTTTTTGCAAAACAAAATGATTACTCTGAGCTTCTTTATTTTATTATGCCATTGGGACAGCAGATCGAAAAACGAGCATTCAAAAAATTGTGAACCTTGCGAGAATAAACTAGTTTTTTAGAAAGAAAAATAAATAAGCATTACCATCCAAAGGAAGAATGCTGCCAGCCTAATGGAGAAGGGTTGGAAGACGTTTTTTTTATTTAAAGATGCATGTATGAGTAAAAAAAAAAAAAAAAAAAAAAAACTTGTTTGTTTACTTGTTTTTTTAAATAGTAGCCTGGGGCCCACTTGGATTATGTATTTGTTTAATATAATTAAAAAATATATTATGAAAGTATTATTATGATGCATGTTATGATCATTTATCAAAATTTTTTTAATATGTGAAAAAAAAGTAATAAATAAATAAGAAAATATATTTTTTAAAGTAGGTACTTAAAAAATATAGAAACTACGTCGTGTTCTATCCGAAAATTACACTTTTTTTCCTTGGCCGGCATTTTTACTTTTTTTGTCCAACATTGTATGAATCATATTGACAGAGCGTGCGGTTAGTACTATTATTTTATTCTGTGGCATGGTGCAATTTGTCTATGACGTCACTTCTCCTCGATAAAAATAATCGAATCGAATAGCTGAGTAGCCTCTCAACGTGCAAAATGAATATAATTTTATTTCTTCCTTTATCGACTACCTCTTCCTTTTAGACTTTGTTTGCGTTTTCAATCTGTCGCAAACCGTAGGTATTCGTTTTAAATAAATTCAATTCCATTTTCAAGCTTTAACGGAATTGTTTGTCGCAAAACCACGACTCTATTGTATTGGATACTCTTTACCACAGAGCAGAAAAGCGGCGCTATATTTTTGTATTTCTATCCAATAATAGTGATGCAGCTTTAAATCGACGACAGTCCGAAATCAAAAGAGTTTTGCTGCGATTATAAATAATTTTAAATTAGTGGGTAACTTACTAATCATATCATACTTCATACTAATATTATTATTATTATTATTATTATTATTATTATTATTATTATTATTATTATTATTATTATTATTATTATTATTATTATTATTATTATTATTATTATTATTATTATTATTATTATTATTATTATTATTATTATTATTATTATTATTATAAAGATGAAACATTTATATTGTGTGTGTGTGAGTGTGTGTGTATGTGTGTGTGTGTGTGTGTGTGTGTGTGTGTGTATGTGTTTGTAACGAATAAACTCAAACACTAGTGAACTGATTTCACACGTTCTTTCACCCTGAGTAATAAAGGCTACCTTTTACCGCAGGCTAAATGCCTCATTCCTACGGGAAAAACTGTTAACGCGGGCGGAGCTGCGACGGAAAGCTATTATTTTTTTATTCAACCAGCTGGTGCGCTGCGGCTTTACTCGCATTATTGTTTGTTTCCCATAGCAATAAAGATTTTTTCCGCTGCTGCAAAAAGTTTATAATATGAACCTCGTCCTGGTAACAGTAAAAAAGATTTAACTAATTCGGTCCAGCCGTTCTAAAATGTTGAATGTACAGTATCCAGCACATGCGGCTGGACAATCGCACTACGAATATCGCCCCTACTACTACGGAATAAAGGCGCTCTCAAAGTCATTACGTCCAGCCGCATGTGCTGGCTGCTGTACAAGGTTTTGACGATATATATTTTATTTAAGTATATAAATGTTGTAGAGTTATAAAGTTTTGGCAGCCAAGGAAGGTTTACAAAATTCGCATAAACTGGATAAAAGTTCTTAATAATAAAGTAATAACGCAAACTTCTTTCCAAAAAATAATACCAAGACTACTAAATATATACTAATATTATAAAGAGGAAAGGTTTGATTGTTTGTTTGTTTGTTTGTCTGCATCGAATAGGCTCTGAAACTACTGAACTGATTTTAAAAATTCTTTCACTGTTGGGAAGCTACATTCACCCTGAGTAACATAAGTTATATTTTATTTAAAAAAAAAGTTGCGATCCTTACTAATGTAACCCAAGGTGTAAAAAAATACGTAAAATATTCCTAATAATTGAAAATGCTCCGAAAGTACTGAACCGATTTTGGTGAAACTTGGCACAAAGTTAGAATAGACCTTAGGAAAGAATATAGACTACAATTTACTGCGGGAACTGGCACAAAAATAGAATAGTCCTTGCGGAAGAACATAGGCTAACTTTTACCGCGGGAAAATTCCTCATTCTCTTTTCAGAAGCTAGTTCGTTTATAAAACGATTCCTCACTACTTACGCTTCTCAGTATTTCAATTTCGGAGGTAAGCCAGTGATACTAAACCGCCGAGGCGTGCAAAATGGATTCCAAGTTTACCAACTAACAATGGAGTTTAGGTTTGTTTTACCGGAATAATTTGTAGGTACAAATATAACTGTAGCTGTTGCAAACGTAAACCCAATTAAAGGCTTGTTAGTTAATTTGAAAACAAATTTTTATTGTGGATTTTTGTAGTGTGCAATAAATCTAAATTCTGTTCTTGTCAATAAAAAAGATATGTGTGTGATTAATTTATTTTTGTTAATTTTTTAATTTAAATGAATCTATACAAATATTCTTTATTGACACCAATTCAGAAAACACATAAATAATACAGTACTTACATAAACAAAGTTGAGTCAACAGGCGGCCTTATTGCTAAGGTAGCACTCTCTACCAGGCAACCTAAGTTTAAGTAAATCGTTTGAATGGAATAGTGCATTGCTGGTTGGCGGTATAAATAATAGTATGTTTAAGATAAATTATAATTAAATCTAACATTATAATCCATATGAAAGAAAAACTGTAATTATTTTCCCAAAATGTATTACAACAAAAACACAACATGTAATTCATTTCTGTATCCCGTAAACTATAATTATGTTTGTTTTTAAAATGTTCTGTGCATCGTCCACAATCTACGATCTAATTGTACACAAAACATTAAAAGGGACAAAATAAAAATATAAACAAAACAATATGCCTACTTATTTTCAAGGAAATATCATTTTCATTTACAAAAATTATTTATGCAAATATAAAAAAAAAACACAAGCGTTTATTATTTACGTCGGCGTTCAAACTAACCGTAATATTTCGTAGCACAGGTTTCATATTATAGCTGTACCAAAAGCCCTAGCCGTAGGCGACACAACTCGGAAAAAAGCAAAGAAAACATAAAAGCCTTGGTACCAGAGAACGCTTTGTACATAATTGAAATGTTTCACAGTGTATGTGACACGAATACATGGGGAATAATTTCTTTTGACGCGTATTAGGGTTACCAGTGGCGAAAAATATTGGTCATTTGTCAGGAATACTACAGAGAAAATAAATAAGTATTTTTTATTATTGCATGTGCCCATTTTGTATCATCATCACTTTCACTTTCATCATCATAGCATAAAACAAAGTCGCTTTTTCCGTCCCTATGTCCCTATGTCACTATATCCCTATGTATGCTTAAATCTTTAAAAATACGCAACGGATTTTGATGGGGTTTCTTTTAATAGATAGAGTGATTCAAGAGAAAGGTTTATATGTATAATACATGCATAATATACTTAAGAATAACCCACAATAACCATTTTCCCGTGCGGAGCCGGGGCGGGTCGCTAGTAATAATTAATAAAACAGAATAATGGAGCTCCTTGTGCGGTGTTTTAATTGTGGTTTTGTCTATGCCATCAATTTTGTTATAAATGAGCCTATCTCTGGCTAATAAGTCGTTTAGGTTATACAGTCTAATCTAGAGTTTTAAATGTAGAATACTTACAACACAAAAAATACAATACAATACAAAGTTACTATAATATTCTCTCTTGTCACTATGTTTTATATTTTCCAGGAATAAAATGTTATCCCCAGTTTTACCTGCTTTACAAAGTTTAGCTTGGAGCACGTTATGAACCTTTATCACAAACTACACCTTTTTTTTATCTGAAAAAAGTTACTTATTACCTCGTGCAACTTTCGTTTTCAGCCGTCTCCTTCCGCGACCCGCGCGTCATGAATTTTATTCGCAAGTTGGGAATTTTGTCAGATATTTCATATTTTGTTTGTGGTAACCCTACGTAACTCGAATCTTTGGGCTTGTATGGGAATAACGGGAGTAACGGGTGCGTCTCAAAAGGTTTGGCATTACGCAACAATTTTCTTTCTCCTGTCGGTCGCAGTAAAAAAAATCATACGTTACAAACAGATTTATTTAGGAAAAGGTAGAGCTTTGAATGGGTATAAAATGCAGAGTGAAAAAAGTTGTATTATATATTTATTGTTAATCTATCTATCTATAGTATAAAAATGAATCATCTTGCTATACGAAATCTCAAAACGATTCCTTCACGGAATCTAGAGTTATAAAGGTACTTTAGTGAGGATTTTGTTGTAGTGACGGTTTCACCACATCTCGGGGCCTAAAAGCGCCATTTAAGAAAAGTGAACTACGCAAGGATTCATAAATCGAATTCCAAGAGAACCGCGATCTGATTCACGTATAAGGCAAAACTGATTGACTGATCTATCAACGCACAGGCCAACACCTTAGGGCTAGAAATTTAAAATTTCGCACTCGTATTTATGGCGTATGCATCCATCAAGCAAGGATTTTTCAAAATTCAACCCCCAAGGCGGTGAAATAGGGGATAAAAATTTGTATGACTTTTTATTCCTTGCACATATTTGCATGATTTTTTAATGAATTGAGTGGGAAAAAATAATGAGTTATGTATTCCAGCGTTTTCCAAAATTGCATAGAAAACGGACCCCCCTATGGTAAGCGGCGGGTAGTCATCGCTAGTGACAGAGGGGTCCATTTTCTTTGCAGGAGACTGTACCTAGCTCTAAAGTAAAGCATGCGAAGCCTGGTTAGAGTTAGTAGGTATATATTTATGTAATGTAATAATAATAAGATAGAACAAATTTCACAATAATGTATATTACATAAAAAAGATATCGTTTTCATAGAAATCTATTAAATCAACAACTAAGAGATTTGACAATAAAATAAGTCTTTTAAGGATTTTGACATTTTCAAGACCGATTTACTCTAAAGGTCAAGTATAATTTCTCAAAAGACATATTAATAAATTGAGAATGTTAAGAGATGTTAATAAAATATGATTAGAAATCGTGTGGTGTCCGGCAATTTATTAAATTAATGGAGCTAACACCATTTACGTGAATGATGTAAGATTTAAATACAGTTTTTTTTATTACTGCGTGTACGTTTTCAGCGACAAAGCAACTTAACCCCCTGTGATACTTTCTAATAATATGACAGTTAAATGTGACATAATCACTTTTTCACTATGCATCATGCTAGGGCTGGTCCTCGACAAGATTCCGAGTTGGTTAAAGGTGTAGCGAGTATGGAGTTTAATATCTGCAGTCTACTTTATTTGTGACTCCTGTAAGTCCGTCACTTGAAATTGAAAAAGTTTTCGAGTTACCTTGTAAAACCCTTTCACATACATGGTACATTTACATCTAAAACGAAAGTGTTGACATTGCCACCAAAACGCACGAGAAAGATTGTGGGAAAAAAATACTACCTAAATAGGTTCAACTTAAATATTAAGCAAAAGTTTACATACAACTAATCTTACCCCTGCATATGAAAGCGTTCGATATAAATCGCATGATTAAAATATTTATTGAACTGGATATGAGAAAATAATCAAGGTAGAGGTTTTAATCTGGCACAGTATAATAGCAGCAAAAATCCCCGATTAAACTTCTGGCGTACACAACAACACAACAAGGCTCCAATCAAGCGTCGCCTTGTTTCTGTCTCAGTCGCTTATCGACGGCAAAGATTGTCTAACGTTGACAATATATGCAAGTGTGCAGTGAAAACGTGCAAAAACAGTGCAAAATTCATTCAAAATTCGTTAGCGGAAGAAGGCGATTCGTCAAAAGTTTTCAGAAATAGCTTTGTACAATATTTTCTAAGCATTAGGGCCTAAATTTAAGATTAAGCCAACAACTTAAAGGCCTTTTTGGACATAGTTTAAACGGTACGATATCTGTATAGGCATGATATGTTAATAGATGACGCGGTGCCGTGTTTTGCGTTTGAATTTGTATGAGAGTGTGGATCTATTACTATATTTGATCGAAGTCTGTGGTTGTTATTCATGTACCTACGAAACTAATTTAAAACCTCAAATCACAGCACCTTCAATAGCTTAAGAGGACAACAACTTACGTTGAAAGGGATCAGTATCACCATTCAGAGTCAAAAGGGTTCTTTAAGCAGTTCCGCTGGAGTTATGAATTAATAACTAAGTTCTCAGCAAATTCATTGAGTAACAAACTTCGTCCCAGGCTGATGGTTGGCCGAGCGACTTAGAACCACAGACCAAATAAGGTGAAGATATTAAATTCCATACAAAGCGCGCTTTTCCAAAGCCTAAATACTCGTAGACACCAATAACGGGAGCGCAAGCAAATACCTGGTGAGCTTCATTATAAATTCGGTAAGCATACCAAAACTTGTCCATGTGGCAAAATTACCAGAATATTGTTTTTTCACGTCTTTGATGTAAAGCAAATGGTTTCTTTTCAGCTAGGGCAAAAAAAATCGTATGTGTGTTCATCTATACTTTATTGACACTTAAATACACAGTACAGAAGAAAACAATACAAAAACACATACAAAAGTCAAAAGGCAGCCTTTATTTCTAAGTTAGCAATCCCTGCTAAACAACCTTTGGGTAGAAAAATTGCGCACATAAAAAATGCAATACAAAAAAAAATGGGCAAGGGTTTCAACAATGATAATTATATACTTACGTATTAAAAGCCATTTATAAATATAAATTAAAACCAGATTAGATCACTCGTAAAGCTCACTATATTTTAAACTTAAAATAGTAGCAAAAGCAAAGTGATAAGAAACAGAAATTATTTAAGAGTGAAAAAACTGACAGAGTGTTCAACTTGAAATTCAAAACGAAAGAGGTTTAACCTGATGGTAATACGTATATAATTATCTACATATACTGCACACAATCTTTTACTTTACATACATGGTTATTAAATAAACTACTTATATATCCATACTAATATAATTAATGCGAAAGTATGTTTGTTTCTTTGTCTTTATTTCACGCCCTTATTAAGCAACCAATCGACTTGATTTTCGATATAGAGTTAGTTGAACGGATGGAGAGTAACATAGGCTACTCTTTACCGCGGGAAAATACATCATTCTCACGGGAAAAATGGTTAACGCGAGCGGAGCCGCGGGGCGGAAAGCTAGTACATATTTATAACTACGGGAAGAGAGAATTATATGGACTATTCAGGACTAGACACAGCGTTTAGGTAATGCGATTTAATGTGTCTCTTTGTCTGTTCTCCTTTATAGACGTCATATTAAGTACATAAGTAAGATTTACTTCTGTAACCTCTCTTTTCTGTGTCGAAGTGAACTAAGCTAAGGTGAAAAGTTGTTAGGGCTGTCGTTTCAAGTTTAAAACTTAGATGAAACTCCGTTCTTAATAACAACGATGACACTTCTCAAAACTGAAGAAATTTTATTAATAAAAGTCAATTTGTAAAGTTTATAAATCTTAGAATACGATAAAGTGCAGTAAATGGATTTAGATAAGTCTTTATAATTTAAGTCTAGACTAATTATTATTATTCATTTTAGCTCGAGGTTTGCACAAGATGTTTTCCTTCCCAGTTGAATAAACGTACATTATGAGTTCGGTAATCTACTTGCTTAGAGTATAAATAAAAAAAAATCTTCTTGATTCCATTTTTGTGGTCTTTTTTCCCATGTCACTGTCAAAAACTTAGGAAGATCCCAGTTGACTAAACTGGAGACAGACGCGCTTTACATGTTGGTATTAAAGAGAAAAATCACATTAAGAAACATCATTTTGTAGTTTTGTAGTTTAAATCCAGAAAATATCCTAACTTCTCATAATGCACTCACTATATTCGTTTGAGGAAATGTGAAAAAAATCAATGTAAAAAAACTTTGACTTTGAAAATCATCATCATTGGAGAAGCTTAGGTACCGAAATACTTTGGCAAAAATGTAATTCATAGCTACAACAAAGAAAAAAATTAATTTTAGCACCTTATAACTCATAGATTTTCCTGAAGTAAAAAACAAAAGTAAAAGACAAAAGTCGAATCACAATAGTAGTAGGTCACAATAGAAAACATGTTGAAAGAACACTATAAATAATATAGTCGCATCAAGAAACATTCCATTGCGAATTCCGAGTAAGCCAGACAGTGGTCGTTCTGCCTTTAACATTTTAATTGAAGGGGAAACGGTATTTTTTACAATAATAAATGAATCTTCGAAATGTATATCTTACCCGCTTTTCTTTTTAATTGGCCTAATGCTTGAGTCAAGAAAGTACGACGGATCAAGCTTCACCGGTCTTCGCATAACTTTCGGACGATTGCACCGGTACAATTTTTATTGTGTTCATTATTGGCAGGTTTGCCTTCTTATTTTACTTAGAATAAAGAGCTTTGAATTTAATTTTTTTTAGGTAAAATTCGTTGTTCCCCCGCGGGGGATGACTCCATGGGGGACAACGGGAATAACCGTCGGAAAATCGGAAAACTAGTGTAAAATAAATCATGCGAGAGATTTAATACTGTTACCTTAAAAATGTTTAACATTCTGTTGCGTGCTTCATCAGTAATACTGAAAAGCAAAATATTTATTTCCAGTAGAACATTTTTCCCGCTTCGCTTTGTTTTTTAAAGACTTTTCCTGCAGTAGGTACTTGAGTTTACTCCCCTAGCAACAAGGCCGCTTCTCTACTTTTTCTTTTGTTAGTTGAATTGTATTTTTTCATGTTCTAACATTGTAATATTAATGTTATTGTTAAATTGCGGAATACGTTAACATGCACATTAACTAGCTAGGTAATCTTCAGAATTCCGGATACGATTCATTGTCGATATCGCAACGCCTTGAAGTCATTCACAGACTTCCAAATAAATAGATGTGCGTCTCTTTGTTATTATTAATTTATTTATTACTAACCATAGTTTTTAAGATATTGTTTACTAACACTTTTATGGACTTAGTCTGAAATACCTAAATGATTTGAATTTGAATTTAAATTTGAATTTGAATTATGAGATTCTTATTAAATTCAGTACGTAGGTAATTAATTACATGTCATCGCAATATAAATCGAAAATCTCTTGGACTTTTTATTCGTTTCAGATAGCCAGCCTTGGTTTGAACAACGCTTCATTATCTTCTGACGTCATAGTGTTTTAAAAATTGGATTTATGAATTAGAATTTAATCTTAAGGGTCTTGACAGACTAACTGCATTTCAACTGCATTCCAACTGCCCGATGGCAGTTCCAATGCAGTTTGAATACAGTTGGCACAACAGTCAACGAGTAGTCAGAATGCAGTTGAAATTCAGTCCGTCTTTCTAGACCCTCAACTTGTCTATTCATGGACGAAATACGAATGCCCGATCATAGCACGATTGGACGTGAGTGAGAATTAATTCTCTGCTATTGGTTTTACGAATGATTATCGGCCCGGTGCGGTTTGGGCCACTCACCGTTAATTAATCAGGCCGAGCTCGGTATCCATATGTATCGAAATTCTGTAGTATTGAGCTAATCACGGGTAGCACTTGATTCTGACTATTGGACCCACAAAGGAGTATACACACATACCGTAAAATTTAACGGAATATAATTTTCTGTTAACCAAAAAATCGAATCTTACAACAAATATATTATTCATGCACTAAAAATACTAATCCGCCGTAGTTTTGAATATTTCAAAGTTGATAACTCAAGAAGTCTCAAGTTTGCATGTTTTGGTGCACAATTAGTATTTTAGGTGGAACAAGAGTATAATTTGGTGAAGATATTTAGGTGGAACAAGAGAATAATTTGAGGTACGGTTAAATACTATCCAAATTTAACTGGTTCTTGTTCCGCAACATAGTGGTAGGTAAGACAACCAGTTAAATTCACGGTGAAAAGTGTCCGATTGTTTCAGTATCAGGACTGAGTGATTAGCATAGTATTTATATAGAGTATTTCGCATTTTTTACTACTAGCTAACTAGCTATAATCTATATTAATATGCCCAGCTCCAACTTATATTATATCTCGCCACCACACACGGTATCTGTACTGAAATATATATTTTCACCCTTACTGCGTCGACTTACGGAATACCTATAATATGTTAAATTTAAAAATCTCTACGGAGGACGACATCTATCATCCGTGACTAGCACTTGTTCTGGCATACACTCCCTTTTTGTAAAACTCAATTTTCTTCCTGTGTAGTTAATTTTTAAGGGGCTACCCGAGGCTAAGTGGCGCCGCCCTCTGTTAAAAATTAATTACTCGCGAAGTATATTTTTTTTCTAAAATCCGTACGGTCATTTTGAAGTTGGCGTGCTATAGGATATATAGGGGCCATAAACTGTATTTAATAAGTCCGCTGTAGTTACAGATAGAAAATTTGCCAAAAGTGGCCGTTTTTAGCAACTTTTCTATCTGTAACTACAGCGGACTATAATAAATACAGTTTATGGCCCCTATATATCCTATAGCACGCCAACTTCAAAATGACCGTACGGATTTTAGAAAAAAAATATACTTCGCGAGTAATTAATTTTTAACAGAGGGCGGCGCCACTTAGCCTCGGGTAGCCCCTTAAGTACAAAACTTTAGCCATACTTTTGTATTGGGTTTGGGGAATATACATTAGGTACTTAGGTTCATTAGGTTAGGTACATTATGCTCAGCTAGCAGCTGGAACCCATTTGGCATTATGTATGTATATTTTTAATCTGAAATCATAAAAACCATTCATTCATTCGTTCTTTAATAAGCCGGCTCATTAAATGGCATTAATTCGCATTACCTGTCTTATTGCATTCAGATCCTTGAGATTACATTTAATTTTGTTATTTTACATAATACTCCTTGACGAAGTATTCCGAAAACACAGCTCGTCTAAACTTGAATTAGAAATGAGGTGCTTTTACAAAATGTTGTCTCGAATATTCGAGAACTTTGCTGCCGTCATAGAATAATAAATCTTGCAGGTCCTACAGGCGATACGAAATCTCATTCAGTATAATTATTATAAATTAAAATATAAACTAATACTAACTAGTCTAAATAGGTACTTAAAACGAAGCATCATTTGGTTTGCATATATTTTAAGTTGTCGGTATATAAATAAATATATAGTTCGCAATATTTTTTCCGTTTTGAGTATTTTTGCATTTAGGGTTTTTTAATTAATGCAATTGTATCAACTTCAAATTATAATCTTAATATTATATTAAATAAAAACACTAAAATCTTTTAAAGCAAAAAACATAATTTACTTGAATTTGGAATCTAAAATTAAAACCCATTAGATGTCAATTGAAAAAAAGTTTCTAAAATAGTACATAAATTAATTCATTAATACGAATTATTTAAATTTAAAGAAACTACCAAATCATCGCCTCGTAGATTAAAATTGGCACTCCCTCACATCCCTAGCTTAACATTTATACCTTATTTTCCCACACTTTGGCTCAATCCAACCTGCTGGATCAGAAGATACATTATGCAAATAAATTCGTACTTCGAACATAAATTTATAATTCATAGCTCATTTGCACAAGGGCTTCTGAGGGGGTGAAGTAGGATGAGGGTAAGACAAGGAGGGAGGGCAATCAATCTGCTTTAAAATATTATTTAGACGAAATGAAACACGTGTTACATACTGATATTCATTCAGTGAAACATCGTTCATTACGCCAAAGTGGTAACATTCAATCAAAGACCCGTAATTAGGGTTCCGTAGCCAAATGGCAAAAAACGGAACCCTTATAGATTCGTCATGTCTGTCTGTCTGTCTGTCTGTCTGTCTGTCTGTCTGTCTGTCTGTCTGTCCGTCCGTCCGTCCGTCCGTCCGTATGTCACAGCCACTTTATTCCGAAACTATAATACCTATACTGTTGAAACTTGGTAAGTAGATGTATTCTGTGAACCGCATTAAGATTTTCTTACAAAAATAGAAAAAAAGCAATTAATTTAGGGGGTCCCCATACATAGAACTAAAACAAAAAAAAATTTTTTTCATTAAACCCATACGTGTGGGGTATCTATGGATGGTCTTCAAAAATGATATTTAGGTTCCTAATAACATTTTTTTCTAAACTGAATAGTTTGCGCGAGAGACGCTTCCAAAGTGGAAAAATGTGTGTCCCCCCCCCTCTAACTTCTAAAATAAGAGAATGATAAATCTAAAAAATATATATGATGTGCATTACCATGAAAACTTCCAACGAAAATTGGTTTGAACGAGATCTAGTAAGTAGTTTTTTTTTAATACGTCATAAATCGTAAACCACAATTTACCTTTCACTATTATTAAAACATCGATCAAAGTCACAACGAACGACAAAAACTTTTATATTATGTTACTGGCTGCTATAGAACCCTTCATGGGCGATTCCGACTCGCACTTGGCCGCTTTTTTTAATAAGCACGCGCACCTTTTTTAGTATGAATTATTTATTTATCTATTATGCTCCCAGATCAATAAAAAAATATAATAGATTATAAAATATATTTTTTACTTTAAATCTCTTATTCAAACACAGGCTTTGTATGTATAGACTTGGCTATTGACTCTCGCTCG
Organism: Teleiodes luculella; assembly: GCA_948473455.1. NCBI lineage: Eukaryota > Metazoa > Arthropoda > Insecta > Lepidoptera > Gelechiidae > Teleiodes > Teleiodes luculella. The sequence goes on from OX419582.1 coordinate 4,080,893, forward strand.
CTCTTTCTACTTCTTCTTCTTCACACTTAAGAGCCGCGCTCTTATCGGTGGAGTCTACGTCATTCTGTTCTGTCCGTCCTCTATTTAACCTCGTGATACGACACGATATCTATTCCTTCATTCTTTGCACTTATATTATTAGAAAACCAATCCGCAGTGCACTCTTTGTTATGTTACGAGTACATAGAGCTCTAGAAGTATTAGCTCAATGTAAGAAGATTGTCAGACTTGTACTTTCAGTTTGATATTAAGTTGTTTTAACAGTTGTATTCAGATTTTGACCTTAATTTTTTTAGGGTCAAAAGTTTTTAATAATGGATTAATAAATATATTATTGCATATAAAAAACAACACCCGATTGCGTGAAAACTTTCTTACATTTAAACATATAACGGTATAACTTATATATAACATAAGTAAGTAGTGTCTTTTTGATACTTCACTCGATAAGTTATGAGAAACAAATTGAAAACACATAATTTGCCACCTAAAATCCGTTATATTTTTATATTTACAATAACATATACCCTTTGTTATTTTCACTAAAGATGAATATTACGATGCCTTTCACGTAAAAATCCGTCACAACGTTTAGGCTACAGAGCGTGTCAAATAAATAAACATACAAACAAACATACGTACAAACACATCCTTCGGTAGCCGATGAATGATTTTTAAGAAAAAATATGATATACTATTATAAGATCTAATAAAAACCTAACGTTTTTAAATCTGAACCATTATTTTTATGGTCTGTGTGTTTATCACGTTTAAAGATATATTTCGTAGTGGAATAATATTTAATCATTAAAATTAATTACGATAAAAAAAGTTCCTACCTACCTAACAAATAATATATGTTCTGTGCGTAATCCCTATAAAAACTTCTAGGCTAGTCGTAAAAAGAACAATAGAGGGGATTGAAATGGCCGAAATTTTAGCTCAAAGTCTGCTTTTTGTATTTTACGGCTGGCAACTCCAATATGCTTGCTCTCCCAAAGGTTTCCGCCAACAAAGCCCCTTACACAATTGCAGAATCCTTTCAAATGTATCCCTGGCCCCTCACAATCGGAGATGGGTTTGCTTTGGGTTCATAATCTTAATCATATTAGGATGAATAATACTGATATAATAACACTATAGTAAGTATTCGGCAAAAGAAGATTTTGATTGCGCAGTTTATGATAGTCTACCGCCTTAGAGCAACGCCGGCCTTCTCTACCGCTGAACTAAAATCTTATCATCTTTATCACGCTTAAGCAAGAAAAATTTAGTTGCAGTGGATATTTCGTTATTCTGATAAGTAAGTGACATTGTGCTAATTAAACTTGTAATGTATCATTTTCTGCTTCTTTTTTCTGAGGCCATATCAAACCACTGTAGGTAAGTCTTTTCTCTATTGCGCCACTCGTCGCAGTCCTGTGCCATCCGGATCCAGCAAGATCCAGCAGATTCGATAATAATATCGTCGGATCTTCGGGCTAGTAGCGGTACTATTGTGCGAACAGTTTGAAGAGTAAAATTGGTTTCTTTTTGTAATCAGCTATGTAAATCACAGACATCCATACAATAAAATTTTATTAGGTAGGTATATTATTTCCGACTCACATTTGATTTTAGCTTCGTGCAGTTTGTACAGAGATTTACCAACTTCTAAAGGTTAACCCACAGGCGTGGGAAAGGATGTTAAGGGGAAAAGTCTAGGTGTTCATATGCGAATTAGTAACACGGTAAGCGTCCTCTTCCTATGTGATAAGTTACATGTAAACTCCCATATCGCCTTGCGCCGCTCTTCTGTGGGTTCCCAACTTTATCACGAATATTTTCGGGAATGTGTATCTGCCTCAGGCGTATACTCGTAGCGCGTAAAATCCATGTCAGGGATTTCTGTTTACCCGGAGCGTGATAAAAACTTGTGGTATAAAATAAGGTCGCACATGACAAAAACTATTCGTCCTTTTCTATAAGTTTCAATTTTCGATAGTTGTCATAAAGAGGCTGACGGATGCTTCTTTTGCAAGTTGTAGGGTCATTGACCGATATTACCAACCCTGGTTCGCTAGCCAAGTGGCTAAGGCCATTGATTACTTCCATTCGGAAGTTCGCCGGTTCAGGCCTCGGCACGTACCAATGTGTTTTATATTTTCGAATTCATATGTTTATTCGACGCTCTTACAGTGACGGAAAATGTCATCAAGAAACCTGCACATATAAATGCAAAGAGTTTCAAAGGTTGGTGTGAAGTTGACCAACCCGCATTCACTCTAATTCCAGTGTAAGCTCGAGCCTCGCGGCAGCAACATATTATATGAGGCGTTAATTATCAAATGCCTTTTAAACAGTAAAACCGCATCCAGCGAAGAGCATTTCATTCAATATAATGGTCTGGCAAAGCCTCGTCTCTCCCTGGATTTAATTTTCCTTTTCAACATACGAGGCCGAAGTTCAGGCCTTTGCTAGGCGCTCACAGACAAACTAGAAAACCTTAACTTATAAGCATAGTCTTCAGCTCAATTCACAGAGTGCGACCAGAGTAAGTTATAGCTCGGAAAAGGTATCATGAAATATAAATAGCACACACACATACACACACACACACACATACACACACGCACACACACACATACACAGTCACACTTACACAGTCATACTCACATAAAATGTACCTATTGTCATTTCTTATTTATTTTTATTTTTTTGATAGCATTATTTCTATTTTATTTCTGTATCATGCATTGTTAGTTTAGCAACTATATACCTACACTAAATAGTGACAATCATAATAAGGAAGAGCGGAATCTCCCGCCACAAGTAAATTATTTACTTACTGGGAGTTCCTCACTATTTGTAAACTAGTAGTATAAGAAGTTACTGAATAAAGAATTATTATATTATTATTATTTTCAAAAATAGTTACCTAATTAGACTTCAAAATAGTATATTCACTAGGGTTGAAGTTTGCTATATCGATTTTGTAGCACTAGGTAAAGGAGTACTTATTAAAAAAATTGATTGTTATTCTATCATACTAGTTATACTTAATATTATTTAAAGGAAAGATTTGTATTTTTGTATGTGTGTGTGTATGTTTGTAATGAATAAACTCAAAAACTACTGTGCCGATTGCAAAAATTCATCGACGAGTTTACTATTTCTTCAAGAGTTTACGCCGCAGGCTCGCTCAGGAGTAAGGCGAGCCGCGGGCGTGACAAGACTAAGACTGTACTAGATAGAATCTTATTCCAAAAGAATAAGAGACCCCCCACACCAGCATCTTTAGAGCGTTGTCGTCGTACCAACAGCGTCTACACGCGTCGTCGACAGCGAAGACAAAGTTCTTATGTTTCACTCGCCTTGCTGCACGACCATCGACGTCACGGCCAGCACTGGGGCGACGTCGACGCTCGAAAAACGCTAATGTAGAGGGTCTCTTAAAAAGATAAAGGATTTGCCTTGGAAGAATAAAGAGGGATAACGAGGCGTGTGGTATGCTAAGTAGGGTCGCGCATTATAATAATCTATTGATCCATGTTGCCTCAAAATGGTGCAAATATTGTCCTAATCTGTTTTGAGTATGAGCTTTTGAAATGTTTGTTTAAAACGCAATCCTTATAATATCACAAATGTGAAAGGAGCTTTGGCTCCTATTACTCTTTTAAGACCCTACGGCCTACATAAAATGCATGTTAAAAAATTTCCTACTACTAATAGAAAGTTTTAAAATTTTTAAGGTCCCGTACTTATAAAATAAAAATAAAAATGAGTACGTAATGTAAATATCTACACATTCAAACAATTTATTCATATTTTAATCATTTAAATGATCAACAAATAAAACTTTAAGCGTGATAATGGACCAATCAATGTGTTGAAACATAATCCTACGGATTTCGATTGCGAATTCGCATTACACATTCGCTTTTGATCCCTGCACCAATTAAGCTTAATATAATGAGTCTTGTTGGGTGTAAATCGTATTGCAATACGAAATTAAATTTATGGCGTCATCAACGGGATTTATTAAAAGAAAGGTATTCAAAATATAGCAGTTCCGACATTGGAAATGTCATTTCATTCGCTCTATTATGCAGTACACGCCCTATTTCGCGAAATAATACGATCCTCTTATAATCGGAGAGTTAGGTTGTGATAGTTGAAAATTATGATGAATATGAATTTCAAATAGTTCAAGCTGGTTAGATGTTTTCCTGTTAGGTACATAAGGGCGCGTTTAGACGACGCGCGCGGCGGACGCGCGGCGGCCGCGCGCGTCGTCTAAACGCGCCCTAACGATAACGACCCGACCGACCCTACAGATCTCACTGGCTCGTCCAAGTTAGTTGGCCTCAAACGGAATGTAGTATTCTCAGTGTGGGAAGAAGAAGAAGAAGTGTGGGAATGAAAAGATGCAACGCCTGTGGAATTTCTTCCGGCGAGTTGTTCTCCACAGAAGACAGCCAAATTGTGAACTCGCCTTAACGTCAAAAAGTGATTTTTAAAATCTTACTTCGAATAAAAAGATATTTCATTTCATTTCATTTCAATATTCCCGGGATCGGTACATCACTACACGCCACATGCAGCTACCGGTGGCGGCAAGAATTACGAAGCAAACGACGACGACGGGGCGGCGCGAAGAGCATCGAGTGAATCGCAGCGTGGCGTGGGCGGTGGCGATCGGCGCATTCGGCATCGCATCTAAAGCACAGTACAAAAATACCCTAGAGACCGGTATGCCGTCGCTTCGCAATTCGCATCGCCTGTCGCTTCGTACTTCGCAACGCGCATGCTTTGGCCAGGCAATTCATTGGCTCAGTACGAGTTCGTCAAATTCACACACAACTTTAAATTTAGTTACAGTAACACTACTTTAGGAACCTGCGAACAATTTTTTTTAAAAGTGTAACAAAATTTCGCAAGTCCCTAAAGTACGAGTATGTGTTACTGGTAACCAAACATTTTTTTATGTCTCCGCATTGTGTCTCAGGTAAATGTGTCGACTAAACGTATAATATTATATGAATTGGAAAATCGAAAACATATTGGTACAGGTACATCTCTCCAACGGAAACGGTACTACAATATACAATACAAGCAAGTAATCCACCAAAAACACATTTCTATTATTACGAAGCATAAAAATAAAAAGAACAATATATGACAGAGCCGGATCTAGTATTTCATATAGTGCTTTCCTTTCATTTGAAACCGAGACCTGAGAAAACATTGCTCTGCAATCGTAACGTATTGTGTTGCCGAGGCACCTGTCGCAAATAAGGTCTTATTTATTTTTCAGAATGCTTTTCAGGCACTCTGCAAATGGCAAGGAATTAATTAACGCCATTCCTGCTTCCGCGCACCATCGCCTTTGCCTTTCTAATTTTATTTCGGAATTGGATTTGAGCTGTACCTACCTCCATTATTTCCAAGTTATATTTTCATGTTTCGTTAAAAATTCATGAAGGTTGTATCAAGAGACAGGAATGAGGGACTTAGAGATAACCAGTGTATAATTAATGGAGATTGCTTGGAGAGGGCTTTGGAAATATAATAAACTGGTCTTATTTTATCCTACGAGCGTTACATAAATCAAATAAACCAATCAGATGAGTGGTAAGTCGTCGTCGCTTATTTAGATTAGCTAGACTTAACCAATACTTGCAGGGTGAAAGTAGCTTTCTAATGGTGAAAGAATTTTCGAAATCGGCACAGTAGTTTTTGAGTTTATTTATTACAAACATTCCTGTTTATAATATTATAGTCGTAGTTTGACTAGCTTTTGTCTTATACTTTTTAAAACTTTTACGGTTGTTTTAAAACAGGATATTTACCATTAATACAACGGTAAATATCCCGTTTTAAATCTTGATAGTTGTAAGCTATGTCTTGTCATTTAAGTGAAACAAGGAGGCAACAGGCGGTCTTTTTGCGAAACTAGCGATATCTTCAAGGCAAACTAGACCTAGACCTACCACCTGTTGTTTGCGGCGTCCATCTTAATCTTTTTTTTATATATTGAGTACCTTCTAGTTTCATTTCAATAGAGGTATTAAGAATAGATAGACAATATTATCTACGTCCCATGTAAATGGCTGATTGAACAAACATCGGACATCTCAACTTTGACATTTATTTTATTATTGTTTGTTATTTTGTATTTCAATACTGCTGTATTTTCTACACAAAATTATTGTGACCATAAGACGAGTATAATATATTGTTTCCCTGAAACTTCATTTGCGATTCGAAAATTCTTTCATAAAAATTACACGTCCATCTTTGCGTCACTGACTTGTACCTATGCCAATTATATTATGTAGTAGCTTCGGAGCAAATCGGCTAAGACCAAGGGTGTTATCCCTATCCCTACTGAATATTATAAATGCGAAAGTAACTCTGTCTGTCTGTCTGTTACGCTTTCACGCCAAAACCAAAGAACTGATTTTGACGACACTTGGTACGGAGATAGAGGTGACGGACATAGGCTACTTTTTACCGCAGGAAAATACCTCATTCCCACGGGAAAGACTGTAAGCGCGGGTGGAGCCGTGGAGCGAAACTTGATGAAACTTGGTATTTTATTAATCTGACCTTAGGGTATGATAGAATAGACCTTGGAGATGGATATAAGCTCGCTTTTACCGCGGGAAATCTCATTCACGGGAAAAATGGTAGCGCAGGCGGATATTTTTGATGAATCTTTGTACAGATATAGAATAGATCTTGGGGGTGGATAAAGGCTACCTTTTGCCGCGGGAAAATACTTTATTCTCACGGAAAAAATGGATGAGTGGAAAAAGTTTTCATGAAACTTCGTGAAGAGATGGAATAGACCTTTGGAAAGGATATGGGCTACCTGTTACCGCAGGAAAATACTTAATTCCCACCAGAATATGGTAGGTCGGGCAGAAAGTTTTGATGAAACTTGATGCAGAGGTAGAATCGATTTTGGAGAGGATGTCGGCTACTTTTACCGCGAGAAAATATGTTATTCCCATGGAAAAAGTCGAAAACCAACGCGGGCGTAGCCGCGGGTGGGCAGCTAGTACGTTATATGCTAAGACAGACAGAAAGACACGCGTGTGATCTTATAACGATGATACCTTATTATTTTTAAATAATTAAACACTAAAAAAGACAGATATTGTAAAAAAAGACAGTAAAATAGATCCCGACAGCTTATTAAGATTATGTCTTTCAGAGAAAATCCGTTGTCAAGTGAAGAAATTGGTAAAAGTACTCGAAACATTATGTGTGACATATAAACCACATTTGTGTTCATAATCCTGGAAAAAAGGGTCCAATAAACTCATGATAACAATTTATTGTAGGTAAGAATAAAATATTAAGTACCTTGATATCATACGTGGTTACTAGGAATCTCTGAATGGGGTTACGTATTGTGGCATCGGTTATGCCGTCTCTTTTACTTTTGATACTGGCCGCATGTTCGTTCGAAATTTAAATCATTTTTCAAGTAGATTGATTTTGATAGTTTCAGTCAGTTTTAACGCGATTATTCCCTGGAGCTGTGATAAAACGCTCCAGGAACTTGCTTTTCGGGTTTAGTTTATCATCCCGATTATTTTAATGTGATGTGCTATAGTGTTTATGTGTAATAAACAGTTTATGTGCCGTTTTTGTGTGTTTTACTTTCAGTGTAGGTCGCACATATTATAGTACCTACGTGTTGATTCGAGATTTTGTTACCAATTATTTATTTTTACACACAATAGGCGCTTATACTCATTGTTACACTTAATATTATACTTTATTTGAATGCGTATTTCGTATCGTATCGTCGTCAGCAATCGTATTTTAATACGTTACGTTTAATACGTTTTAAATTAAAATGATTATATTAAAATTAGTAAACAAAACCTATGCGAAGAAATAGGTATTTGGTGAATTGTTTTTAATATTCTAAGCCCATTAAAAATGGTTATTGCCATTGCTTTTTAGTATCGTTGTGAAAATTTGTCCTTATTTATTTTTAAGTTTTCTTATATAAGAGCTTTCGGTTTTGTTATCATTTGTTTTCGTTTTATCGTTTCATATAAATAAAAATCTAATTAAGGTGATTTTCACGTAAACTAGGTATCTTTAGCCTGAGGAGTTAGCATGAGTCGTGATATAATTTTATCGTGCGTATTTTCTTATCATATTTAAGGATATTTCTATACTCGTAGCAGCTTTTGACCATAATATTTTTCTGTCTCTATGTTTTTGCTATATTATAAGTACATGGCTACATTTTGCATCCTAGTCTGTCCCCCTTTAGCATTATATAAACATTTTGTTAGATTTTAATTTTATAAATTTATAAGTATTTTTAATTTGGTTTTTAATTTAATTCAATTCAATTTAATGTTAAAGATGTCAAAGTAATTTAATTTTTTATCTGTTTTATATGATTATTTCTATTTAGTTTAGTATGTTTCAGCATTTAATAATCCTGTGTGTAATTTTATTTTGTAATATGGGTAATTTAAAGCCTGAAATAAATTATTTATAATTAAATTCAAATTAATAAACGATTTAAGAAAGAGAACCTGTTATTTAAATCAATGTAAGTGTCTTAAACACTCTATATGACGAAATTACGAAACCGACGTTCGGCGGCTTAATTTAATATGTTCCGACGTGCCTGTACGCTATTACCATGGGTCCAAGAAAACAAGGTCTAACTGTTAGACCACGTGACTGACACGAGCCTACGTCATTTTGCGCTGTTCATCCTTGTCTATTACACGCATTCGACAAGGATGAATAGGCAAAATGACGTAGGCTCGTGTCAGTCACGTGGTCTAACGGTTAGACCTTGTTTTCTTGGACCATGTACGCAACGTAATTTTGGCACTGTGTGTCGTCAGTAATCAAATCAAATAGCATTGCGGGCGTGATCGCGCCGAGCTTCGGTAGCGTAAATTCGGCATTAATGTGTTTAGACCAAGGATTTTATAAGTACTATAGTACTGTGGGTGGAGTTTGCATCAGTGCGTTTGCAAACTCCTTTTAAAAGTAACTGGCGCTTATGCCGCTATTCTAGAAAAACGATTGGATTTTAATTTAGGAATTGTCTCGCATTTAAAAAAAAGATGATTTGTCATAACAATTACTCCGATGGTCGAAGGTGGACGAGATCCAGATTTGAAGAAGTAATAAATGTTTCTGATGAATCCCTATAGTGTTATTTTTGAGGGATTATACCAGTTACTAGTGTACTTATAACATCCTTGGTTTAGACACTAGGGAACCTTCTTGCGCGTGGGTACTGTGGCGTGCATGCGTCCTACATGCTCGCCGCGTTCGCGCTGGCAGCCTCTTTCCGCGTTTTGAGCCATTTAATTATGAAAAGCGATAAATGATTTGAATTTCGTGGATGTGAATGAGATGGCCGTAGCCCGCGCTACGAGCCGGACGCCATTTTTCTATTCCCAAGGCTTTGTACAGATTCTCGTTAATAAGTTACTAACTTAGAGAATAATTTTTCTATTTATACTCTAAGGTTACTAATTAATGCTCAATTTAAATTCCTACGTTGTTTTCCTTGCTTCCACCATTAGGGCCGGTTCATACAGTACTCTAGTACTCGTAACTTGAGACGTGTCAATGGTAAAATGAGTCAAACTCACCGCAGTAGGGCTCTTCTTACTGCGGCTGGACGAGAAGTGCTCGATGACTTCCCAGTTGGATTTCTTCGGCGCAGGCGCATCGGCGAGAGCGGCTGCAGCTCGCGCATGCGCGGGAGTGCTGCGGCCAGAATCATCGCCGCTGGCGCCGCCACCGAACGACAAACCCGACGGACCGGCGACCGGGGCCGCGGCGGGGTTCGAAGCTCGGAGCGACGCGCAGCGACGACCGCCGCGTGCGCCATCCTGCAAAAGTAATAAATTTGAATGCACCGCAATAAAATGGAGAGGTCCTTGCCCGATTGTATCAGCACCTCTATCATGCCCGTCCACGCGTGACAGACATAATTTTGTCAGGCGTATTCTCTTATCCTATTGGAGGATATTTCAATATGGCGGGTTTAAATGTGCGACATACTTTTGTCATAGCATTGCATGTTACGGGGGCAGAAATGATAAAATCCGCAGGCAAACCAAGGTCAGGAAGCAGTAGGCGTGGCACATTGCGCTTAGAACAGACAGCCGTTGGGGCAGAAAGGCTTTGAATAGCGGCCGCGTGCCGGAAGAAGTAGCGTGGACAGGTCCTTCATAAGGTGGACCGACGATCTGAAGAGTGTCAAGGAAAGCCGCTGGGTGCGGACAGCGCAAGGACAATCGTCAAGGAGATCTTTGTCCAGCAGTGGATGTATTTCGGCTGCAATGGTGATGACCAAAAATGTGCGGGATTACGGAGAGAGCAAACCACTGTTTGATGCTAGAAGCTGAACTGAACTAGAACTTATTTACTTTTCATAGTGATAGGGTTTATTTAATGCTTAAAATGTAATGTATTCTAGCTAAATAAGACCAACAACGTATTCATGCTAATTCATACTCGTAAACATCAGTATGTTCAAGTTACTCTGGTCACTCATAATGAAAGGTGTCGTAGGTAATCCCTGAACATAGGATCCTTTGTCCAGTTAAACAAGATAAGATAAGACTAGCAAAATGCTGCCAGCATCGTTACATATAACCAAAAACAAAATAGTATGACCTTTGTAAAGTATCACAAAACAATACACAAAATAACAAAGTAACTGGGATCGTAATAAAGTTAGTTCTTGGAAGAACAATGGCTTTCAGTAATAACGAAGGTCAGATAAGCTTAAACTAAAATTTTCAGTGAGCGCCTGAGGGTATTGAGCTAAAGTTAAGAGATGAGAAAATCTGTGATGTTTACGTTAAACAGAACAAGATATTCTTTTCAAATGAAGGAAAATGTTAGTTTTTTTCGTATTCTAGTAATGTTTCATTATTTGTTGATAACAAAATGATAAATATCTATGTGGGGACTTTTTACACAATGGCTTTTGTCTGATTCCAAACTAGACAGAACCTATATTATGGATGTTAGATGATAAACATGCATAACTATTATATTATGAATATACTACATCCAGACACAATGCAACTGGATGGGATTTCGAACCCGCGACCCTGTGCTTTGAAGACAGACGTACTACCAACTAGGCTACGGGGTGTCTATACGGAAAGGTAAACTGACCACATCTTATGGAAAACCTGAAGAAAAATAAATTCTAAAGACAAATCTTCATCCAGATTTCGAAATATTTCAGATTAGATTTACAATGTTATTTAATTTAATATTCAAATTACCCGACCAGCTTGTTCTTTGGTTCGCCATTTTATTCGCGAATAAAGCGACCAAATTGCGAAGTCCGTTAACTGGTTAGCGAGAAGCGTCTTCTAATATCCTACAATTGGTGTAGCACTGCCAATTGTTAGCCTATTAACAGAGGCTTTCTGTTAAAATTAATTAATTCCCGGAGAAGCTCATCCTTAACTTTGCTCACAATAATAATAATCTAAATTAAAGTCTTCTTAAAACTAAATAATTAATCTATCACTCCCAAAATAACGCTTACTGAATTTGCCAAAATGGGCTTTTCTTCTTTTGCAATACCTAACAATTGTCATTCTTCTTTTCTAATCGTTTTCTTCCTGGCAACTCAAACATGGGTACTACAAATTATTTATTTTAAATTTCAATTGTCTTTTCCTTTTACTGTTTGTCCAATTTTTTGTTGAATGGACACGACACGGAGTAATGCCGTTCTGTGATGTACACCTAAGGTCAACGAGGTTATCTATCATTCTTGCGAATTATTGGTAGTGACCGTCTGTCTTCTGTCATGATATGAGCTTTCTTGCTTACGTTAGTACTTGTAACTATTTATTAATCTGTGCTGACAGGGTTCACTTTTCAAATTTTGGATATTAAGTATTCTGTTTTTCCTTCTTCAAGGACTGTAGAACTGTAATTCTTACGGCCTTGGCTTTCATATTGTAATTTTTATTGTTTTGACACTCATTGAAACTAATTAACGCAAAACCCCAAAAATAGTTATAAAGAAAATACTAAAACGTTATCATAATTTATATAAGTAATAACCTTGCACAATTAATTAAAAAATAATAATTGTACAGTAGGCAGCAAATGCGGCTGAACTTGTTGATCAGCGCCCATATTCCGTAGAAGTAGGGGTTAATTTCGTAGTGCGAGTGTCCAACCGCATGTGCTGGCTTCTGTACCAATTTTATTGATGTGCTGTCTAAAATGCGGGGTAAGCTGAATAAGTGTGATGGCTTTAAAAGCAAGTATCTTATTTAATGGACATAGGAACGATGTAGTATAAAATCGGCTTGGTGTGAAAAAAAAAGTTACACGAAAGTTTACCAAGGTCACATCACAAGTTCTTCCAGAATATCTCATCCGTCTTTTGTTAATAATATAGATAGATTACGTTAAATCAATAAACAGCCTTCTTCGTAGCTAATAGGGTTGTCACAATAAGCAATCGAATAAAAGTTTAATAGTTAATAGCTTAATATGTAGTTGTTTTGATGCTTTTCCGTATATTTTCTGGCTTAGGACCGGCCCGTTTAGTTAATGCTGACAAAAGGTTTAAGAGGAACCTTTTGTCTTATGAAGTGGCTGAAGCTCTTTAACTTTTCCTCTTTTAGTTGTATTGTATATTAGATAGAATAATTACAGCACCAACAGTATAGCCAACCACGTTCTTTGAAAAAAAAAATTGACTATGAAATTTTCATTTTCAGAAAGGGTCTTGAATCGAGTTATGGAAGATTAAAAAACCGCATAAATTTGGAGATATTAAGCCAACCTTTGATGGAATAGTCAATTTAATTTTTCTTCCATTTTATCGCTGTTAGATAAATAAGTACCCAAAGGGGTGCGTAATAAATGCTATAATAAGAGAAAATATAATTTTATATGATACTAGCTTTCCGCCGCGGCTCCGCCCGCGTTAACAGTTTTTTCCCGTGGGAATGAGGCATTTTCCCGCAGCAAAGGGTACCTTAGGTTACTCAGAGTGAATGTAGCATTCTAATGGTAAAAGAATTTTTGAAATTGGTTCAGTAATTTTTGAGTTTATTCATTACAAACATATACACACACACACAGAAATACAAATCTTTCCTCTTTATAATATTATTATGATATGATAACGTTCAATTCACATAATTTTCATATCTATTAAAATTGCTTGATTGCTTTCTAAAATTATAGAAAATTGTCTGTTATCTTATTTGAATATTTAGGCTAAGTAAAATTATACAATATGAAATTATATAATTTAACCATAATAACTAGTGAAATTATGGAATATATTATACATCCAAAGTACTCATGCCTACCATGTTAAAGTATGTCGACTCTTGGTCAGGTTAGTACTTTATTTTATTCTGTGTCTTGGTCATGTGCGGGCTGGTCGCCTTTTATATTTTTTTCATACACTTCACGCATAATATAAGACAGGTGTATACTTTTTTTTCTGGTTTTGTAAACTTTTATCTATTGGAAGTAATTTCAATTTGGCGGATTTCTTGTATCATTGACAGTTAAGCGTGTGATCAATTCACTGTTAATGATAATATTTATTTAACATTTCTGTTTTTAATCTAAGGTCATTAATTACATTTATTATAAATAATAACTATACGCGGCTTTTTCCAACCCCGTTGTTACTAATAATATATTATGTTTTAAATTTGAAATTCACAAGTATAGCGTGTAAAATTCGCCAAGGAAATATTGAAACCCTTTTATTTAGCGATTTAATCCACACATGTGTGGATGTAATACGCGCGAGTCGTAACTATTTAAACAACTAGTACAACTTTTTTTTTTCTTCTTTTTAGCAAGTTATTTCAAAAAAATGCTTTCCGGTACTATAAGTCGTACTAACCTGGTCACCGATGCCCTTTATCTATATAATCTTCCTTTCTTCTCTCTGTCTATGTGTAGGAAGACCTCATGGGTGGGACAAACTTAGAGAGGTCTTCAGAAGGCTAATTGAAATCGTATGTAACCGCTTTCTCCTATGGGGCAATCAGGTGTGGCTTTGTAAATTGATTAAGATTCATGAATGTTTGATGGTAAATGCAGATGCACTGTAAATAATGATGATCCTATGCCATACACGGTTTTTTTCCCCCAAACTAGAGAGTCTGTACTATGGGTATGAGATAGCCGATGAATACATGTTTTATTATTATAATACCTTTATTATTACTAAAGGAATTCGCATAAAATTAGAAAGAAATCGATGAAAACATGTCAATGAGTGAAACTCGTCTAACGTATATAAAGCAAATCAAGATTTTTCCCATTGAACACGGAAGGATTAATAACAACCCGTTTTCAGCCAAAATGTGGGTATGTTTTATAAATAAATCCTTGCTTGCTGAAAAGGCATAAGTAATCCGGATAATAAAATGAGGTGCTATGAGGTAAATCCTTATCTAGATGGAGTATGCAGGGAGTCAAACCCATAAAAACAAAGGAGGTGTGTAACGGGGTCATTTACCTGGTTCTTTCAAAATAGCTAGCATATGGTTTGTGTTTAGAGGTTAACCTACCTCTAGCGAGACGTAAGTAGTGTAACTAACACGACTTTGTTTTATACATATATATATACTCGTATATAGATAGATGTCACATTACTTGTAGATAGCTAAATAAATAAATACTTTAAAAAATTATAAGAAAAAACCTTCATTGTCAATGCAACTACTAGCGATTTTCTGTCTAATATACATTCAGACTTATGAACGTCTTTTGGTTAAGCTTGATGACTTTCATAATGTAAACTCGTGCTTACTAAAGGACTAACCAACAGTTGACGCTCATTAACAAAATTATATCCCGAAAGTTTATAATGTCCCGAGTTCATGTACTTAATCCCCACCTGAGTTACCCCTCTCGCTCGCTCGGAAGAAGTAGCAATATCATCAAAGTAAAGAGGAAGAGCATCTGTTGGCCTGTTGATTCCACGGAATACATAACACCAGAGGAAGTAGCATGTAGGCGGCCCAGGTCGGGTTCGGGTGTGCCTAAAGTTTGCGGAGCTCCGTAAACTTTAGGCACACCCGCCCCGCCCACATGGCACTTTCTCTAGGTTGATTCCATTCGGAGGTTCGTGGTGTACTTCCGAATGGAAATCAACGTTCATGTACGTTCTACGCGGTTCCGCCGCCGCCGTCCCAAACACATCCTTTCCGAACCTGACGCAGTTAAAGAAGCCAAAGAATTTAGATTACACCTAACAGAATGCCCTTCTTGTAGCGAACGCCCTTCAGGTAACAACGCCCGTACCCGCCGGCGGGAGCGCGGCCATAACTAAAATCAAAATTGATAATCAGAGACGGATCCCCATAGGCTTCGTCTCCTTCACGATGCTTTTCAATATCAACGCGCTAGGCCGTGGTCCCAGACTCCCTCGAGCCGCCCCTAGACGCGATTATGACTTTCTTTGGGGTAGAGTCTTCCGCTCCTCCGCAAGTCCGGTGAAGCTTAATCCGTCGTACTTTTCGACTCAAGCATAGGTCAGCCCAAAAAAAAAGTGTACGTTCGAATGTGTGTTTTTTTTTTAAACTGCCTTAGTAGCGTGACCCAGGTACCTATCTAACCAGATTGTTAGCAAAATGTTGTGCTGACAAACTGATTTTGATAAATCAATTTATTATGGCTATAACGACCGAATTTATTGTGGAACCTAATACTAACGCCGTTTTGCACTTCTACGTTGAAAAAATCTAATAACTGGATTAATCATTAAAAATGTCCGAGGTGAAAATCTGTGAATACAATGTAACCCCCCCAACTCCACCGAATGTAGCCACCCACGGCGTCCCGTCGCGGAAGTATTAAAGCACAGGGGAGGAATTTCCCAATTTCACAAATTTGGTATTTAACGGAAGGCCGCAACACGTATTTTTTGCAACGTTTCACGGTATTAAATTCTTTAATTTGAGGGTATATATGTTTTGTTTATTATGAGCCTACCCTGATATAAGGGTGGATAGGCCTTAGTCGATCGCACTGGCCCAGAGCGGGTTGGTCAGATTCACACACAACCTTTGAATTATTTCGCAGGTGTATGCAGTGTTTCCCACGATGTTTTTCTTACAATACAATACAATACAAAATACTTTATTGACACCAAAAAAACACAAAGTAACAAATTAAAAATACATACAGGAGTCAAAAGGCGGCCACCGTAGAACACCGAAAAAACGTACATAATGAATTTGAAAATCGAAAACAATTGGTACATGCCGAGACTTGAACCCGCGAACTCAACCTTTCGAGACTCGAGCAAAGAGTAGAAAGGTTAACATTAAAAGGAGACTGGACAATCAATGCCTTCACAATATTATTACCCGGTCCCCTCTCTAAGAACAGGAAAATGGGAGCTTCTTTTCATATATGGCAACGACACACCTGTGTCCGAGTGTCGAGGGCCGGCTAAACTGACATGGGTGTCCACGGATACGAGTTCCGGTCTCAGAGGTCTTCGTGACACTCCACTATTGTACTCGACTGCCTGGGCCCATTGTTGTCCAGTCTTTGTATATTCTTCCCGTGACATTAGATGGGCTTTGTGAGAGGTAAATTGAAATAATTTTGTTTAGATTCCTGTTTGAGTACTTCTGACTATTAGGTACATTTTTTGTTTGCAAATTGTAAAGCAGCAGAGATTTACGTAAGAGTAAAAAGCGCGACAAGAAAAGTTACTTAATAAAATACTTTTTAGTAAACCTTTTTTATGAAAGTTTATTCAAAATTAAAGGTTAAGCGAGAAAATAAAAAAATACTGTGTTTTTATAAGTACTTTGGAATCGAGTTAAGCTTCAGCCCAAACCGGCATTTGTAAATAATAAATGGAGATTCCTTTTGACCAAATCAATCGTCCTTTTACGG
Source organism: Teleiodes luculella (assembly GCA_948473455.1). Taxonomy (NCBI): domain Eukaryota; kingdom Metazoa; phylum Arthropoda; class Insecta; order Lepidoptera; family Gelechiidae; genus Teleiodes; species Teleiodes luculella. The sequence goes on from OX419582.1 coordinate 4,097,816, forward strand.
TTTCAACCGAAACAAAACATCAAAGTTAACCGCGCAGTTACACTAACAAAGTAATGGTAATAGCTTTTTGGATAACCTTACTGTAAAAAGGTACGTTTGTCAGTTTTTCTTCGTTTACTTTAAAATTATTTTAATATTTTTATACTTGTATAATAAAATAACGGTAATATAAATATTATGAGAGTTTAAGAATCATCATTTCAGCTGAAATACATTTTGCTGGACTATACCCTGCCCCCAAAATCTTCATAAAGATTGGTTCTGTTTGGTTAGACCATTGCAGGCTGAATAACTTGATTGTCCGAAAAGAAAGATCATTTCGTGCTTCGGAAGGCAAATAAAGCCGTTGTCCCATCTATTATCGGATGATGTAATCGTTATGAGCCATGTTAGAAGCCTTAGGAGACTCAATTAGTATGATACTAGGGTTTGCGACATAGATTATCCTTGAAACCCACACGTTAAGCAAGCAAGCATTGGTCCTGCATTACCCGCATCATCTCGCATTAATACCTACCAAATTGTCAATCCACCTTGTGAACTTTTATATGATCACTATTATTTATAGCCCGCATTTACAGTTTTTCCCGTGGTGTCGGCGAACCAACATTGTGAACCTTACCGCTCCGTGAACCCCCGCCTACCCCGCCTCGTCCCGGCCCTCTAACGACAAACTCTGTAATAGACTTAGTTAGCTTATGTACTTTACTCGCAATCTTCCTATAAGAATTTACGCTCTTACAAGACATCACTAATGTCCAATTGGATTCTAATATGTCCGTAATTCTTATAAGAACGATATAATATTGTATATAGGAAAGCATATAACGCTATTACATAGACAAACAAAGCAAAACCGATAAGATTATCTCAAGTACATGGCTCTCATAAGATGAGCAAACAACTTACGCTAAATTTCGCCACCAGGTGGCGCCACAAGTGGGGGTAACCGAGCGTTACCTTTTAGAAGAGCCGTGCACTTTAAAGTCATTTTTCACCTTAAAATACATGTTTAACATCGTTTTGCTTTGTTATTTCCAATATATAATGCTGTCAGCTACATAAGAAAAATATCAAATGTGTAATATTCGAAAAAGTAATATTCGACATCTCGAAATATGCGACAGCAGCAAAACTCCATCGATAATGACTTCGATTTTGATTGTAAATAAGAATTTGATTAAATTATATTATAATTACATTTGGTTTACTCATTTCCTTGTAGATATTAAGTTCTATTATTCAATTTTCATGTTAATCTAGTTACTTATAAGAAATGTATTTGGAGACCTATTAAAGGTATTTATTTTCGTTGTTTTTCCCTTTATTTACTTCCTTTTAGTACATAATACATGATTATAGATATAAGATTTCATTTCTACGTTTTTATTATTTGTCTTATGTTCAATTTCGTGTTATGTTCAATTTAAATTTTTACTTTTCGATTTCACATATTATTTACATAGTTATCATTTTTACTCACATTTATTCTCATATATAACCGCGATGTTTATCGCCATACACATTAATATTAAGATTGGTACATAAATGAATTATTTAATAAGCAAACAAAATTCACATTTGCGTATGATACACTTCTGAAACAGAATCTTTCTAAATACAGTTAGGATGTTAGAAATAAATAAGGCAATCTGTTAAATTCCTCTTTTTAATGTAAAATAAAGAAATTAGCTAAACTGTATAAAGTAAATTCTTGTAAAATTTTGCCTTAATCTTGCTATATTTTATTAATTAATTAACTTGATGGTTTTAAAATATGTTTTCTGTATTATAAAAGTTGTGTTCTTTCTGAAAAACATATGTAAAACATTGTAAATAAATGAATAAATGAGATATTCAATGGGAAAGGCAGTGCGCATAGTACAAAATAACGCTAGCCCGCGCTCAAACGGGCAGCTTAGACGCGGCTCTCTCATACGTCATGCTCGATCCTTCAAGGTAAATCTTGCCACGGCAAAATGTATCTTCAAGCAGAGGCAATAAGGAACAAGATAGCCTGAAAAGAAGAGAGCCGCGGAAACTCAATAGTAGCTGCACCCTGCACCCTGAACCAGTCGCCTGCCTTGCCCTGAGGACCTTGGAATACAGTATCCTGGCGTTTATCTTCACGTCTCTTACCCTATCCCGGTAAAACTAATGCACGTGTGAAGTGCTGTGACGGTAACGAGGTAATGTACTTATGGTAAGGGCTAGTCGCCCGGTCTACGTGCTGTATATATACATATATATATATCTTGTGTATCTAGGAATCGTGGAAGCAGCTGTATCCGGCCAGCCAAGCTCGGATGGAGGCTTGACAAGTTGCATGGTCCTTCGAGCCGGATATACAGTTGTGTTCTTGTTACAGATACCAAGGCGGCACCAGAGGACGGCTAGCCATCAGACGCAAGGAGGCGGCAAGGGTGCATCGCCGAAGCAAGGGTGCAGCTAGAGTGAAGCCAGCGGCGGGCGGCGCCAACCAGCCGGAAGCGAAGCAACGGCGCGGCGCCACACCGGAGTGATTCATGTGAGTGTGTGCTGATCGGGTATGCACACCTAGATTACCCCGGCCTTCAGTTAAGACGTGGACCACGAATTATCTTTGCTTGACTTCAGACTAAAGGCAGAGTTGTACGGAGAAAGACAAATCTCATACTAGAGATTGTCAGTCGAGGTTTAACTCTGTGCTCGAGGCTGGAGGCCGAGTTCATGCGACGGGTAGTACTGGCGTCCCCACCGGTCTATCTAGCGACTAGATTGTTTCGTCCACTAACCTTAACAAGGCTCTCACCTCCGTTGTTCGGTGCCCTTAGGTGTCTCAACCGAACAAGTTAGGTACACACCTCACAGTAGGTACACACCACACGGTAGGTTGTAGGTACCCTGACGCACAGTCATGCATCACTCAGAAGTGTATCATACGCCTTCGGGAGATCGTAGGGTTACGCGATCTATGATGCACGAGCCGCAGCCTAGTACGTCGCGAGCGGCAGCTTCCTCGGACACGCACACATGGAGTGCACCGTCTGGGGAGAGCGCCCTCCCACATACTAGTACTGCGACAACATCAAATGATAACCAGGAAGTAGGAAGCGAGAATAGGAATCACGCATCCACAGTAAATTCACGGGAGAACGGACAGCGATTAAAGAACGCGATATTTACGACGCGATCGGTTGGTAGTACGTCATCCGTGCGCTCTCAAAGGCGCAGGCTCGAGGCCGAGATGGAGGTCCGACGCCTGACTTTGGAGCGTAAACGCGAAGAGGAAGCGCTAGCTAGGACTACATTAGAGTTAGCCCAGTTAGATTCCACAGACGAATCTGCAAACGAGAGCGGAAACGACGCAGTTAGGCAGCCGCAAAATCCAACGTTTCATAGTATACACGTGGAACAATGGGTACATACGACCGCGCCTGCAGCACCTGTATGTCGTGCAGTAGAAACGCCCCTCGATACTGAGGTCCCTCGGGGGGAGAGAGGAGCTTATTTAATCAACGCCCAGAACGAACGTGAACATAGCCGCGTACATCAACGCGAATTTAGGTCTCATTTTAACGGACCAACCACGAATCTTATAGATTTACAACCATTTGCTAGGTCTTATTTTGCGGGGCCTAACCCACAATCTAATAACGCACACCCCGAACCTAGGTCCCATTACACAAGACCTAACAACGACAGACAAGACAATGACCAGCGCTATAGAGCGCACCGCGATAGATCTAGGCAACAGCCAGAACCAAGCACTAGCTTATCGGACGTGGATAGACTAGAAATTCTAGCACAGTCGTTAGCCAAGGCGCTCGGCAGCGCCAAGTCGGATAAACGTACAAGCACTAGATTTCTAGACGAACTCCCTCACTTCGACGGCGACGTGAGCGAGTGGGTAGGCTTTAGCTCTGTCTATTGCGATAGTAGGGACGCGTACACGGACGTTCAGAACGTAGCGCGACTACGTAAAGCCTTACGCGGCCCGGCTAGGGAAACAGTGCGAGCACTCATCCACACAGCTCACCACCCAGATCAGATAATGAGCGTCCTAGAAAAACGGTACGGCCGCTCGGAACAGATCGTTTTGACTGAGTTAGAACGAATCAAGCGCATGCCTAAATTAGCTGAGGACGGACACAACATAAGCGAGTTCGCTAGCCGCGTATCTAACGCAGTGTCCATTATAAACTCCGTCGGCGAAAGGCGATATATGAATGCGCCTGAATTATTAACTCAGATAGAAGATAAACTCAGCGTTTTCATTCGATTCGGTTGGCACAGGTACCTACGCGAGCACAACGTACAGCCCGACTTAGAAATAATGTCATATTATCTCGACGACCTAATAGATAGCTACGGCGCCATGGCGCGACAGCCTGTACGTGGCAAACGTGAGGAAAAGTCGAAAGAAAAACCGAAACGCTTCAAATTAGTACCGCGCCGTCGGTTAGTTAACGTCGCGACGAAGTCTAAATACAACAGATACGAAAGTTCGCAATCCGAGTTCGAATCGAGCGACGAAGAATGCTACGTAACACGTCACACCGTAGCAGCCGTAAAGACGTCCCGTGGCGCCCCCGCGGCGCGTAGCGAAAGCGAGAACGACTCGCAAATCAAGAACAGTTCGTACGAATCGGACAGCGCCTCGGACAGCGAATACGAGCGTTTCAAAGTCTTCGCCGCCATGAAGGCTAAGCCTAATCAATGTTCGCTATGTAAAGGCAATCACTATCTTACAGATTGTGAACAGTTTGCAAAGAAAAATGTATCAGAAAGGTGGGAACTTGCACGTTCGACTCGCATCTGTTTTCGCTGCCTAAAGGGCACGCACCGCAGAGAGAACTGTAAAGCAAAGCCCTGCGGTAAAAACGGCTGCAAGAAGCAACACCACAAACTGTTACATTATTCTAACGACGAAGATCCCAAAGCGAACAACAAGGCAGCCCCCTCCCCCGTCGCCCCGCGCGGGGAAAGCAAGGACGGCAACGGCGCCGATAAGTCTAGCGAACAAAAAGTTAAACGAGCTCAAGTCGCGTCAGTCAATAATCAAAATAGCGAAAGACGAGCGTACTTAAAGGTAGTCCCGGTCGAACTATTCGGTCCAACAGGCAAAATCCAAACATATGCGTTATTGGACGAAGGCTCGACAATGACGCTTATCGAAAGAGAAACCGCACTCGCCATAGCACCAAAAGGCGCCACTGAAGCGCTGCGCATAGAAGGCATAGGCGGAGAAAAGATCGATGAAAACGACTCTTTCAAACTAAACCTTAAAATAAAAGGTTTATATTCGCGAAACATGGAAAACCTACAAGCGCAAACCATCACAAAGCTTAATCTGCCACCGCAAAACGTGACCGAAAGCTTAGTAGCGCAGTGCGCCCATCTGGCGGAAATACAAGACGAAATAACATACGCCAACGCCAAACCGACCCTATTAATTGGGCAAGACAATTGGCATTTAATAATTTCAAGGGAAATCAAAACGGGAAAACCTACTCAACCTGTAGCCTCCAACACATGGTTAGGTTGGGTACTACATGGCTTCTCAACTAGCCAACACAAACCCGTCGCGCTTGTTAACTACGTAGCGCCGACAGCGCCACCGGGCTCGATAGACGATCTAATAAAAGATCACTTTAGCCTAGACTCGCTAGGCATACAGCCTAAACGGCCGCAGAACGACACAGAGTCAAAAGCGCTAAAAATACTAGACGAAACGGCGAATAGACTACCTAACGGGCAATTCGAAGTAGGATTACTATGGAAACCTAACTTCACTACTATGCCCGAAAGTAGGAAGCAAGCCGAACGACGTCTCACAAGCATAGAACGAAAACCCGACAACAAAGAGGAATACCACAAACAAATAAACAATTTGTTTGAAAAGGGCTACGCTGAACCTGCGCCCGACAGTACATCCTCAGAAAAACTTTGGTACTTGCCGCACTTTACTGCTATACATCCGCAGAAAAAGAAAGAGCGACTAGTATACGATGCGGCGGCGAGATCAAACGGCACAAGTTTGAACGATCACGTTCCTAGCGAAACAGAGCGTCAATGGCAAACTTGGTTAAAGCACGTAAAAAATTTACAAGACTTGGAAGTACCTAGGCACATACCACCAACCGCGACTCTAGAAAAATCTGAATTAGATATATTTGCCGACGCGAGCGAACGCGCGTACGCAGCGGCAATCTACCTAAAATCAGTCTTATCGGACGGCACCGTAAACGTCAATTTAATAGCCGCCACGCGACACGTACTTAGTAACTTTAATACGAACCACAGATGGTACAAAGGACCGCGCTTCCTACTACTCGATCCTACCTCCTGGCCCTGCGATAAAATAGAAAATAAGTTACCTATAAGTCGCGTTTCCAACCTTGTAACCCCCCACGTCCCTTCTGGCTCACTCCCAACCTCGCCGGACAAGATCTCCGAAGAAAGAAAAACCCCCTTAGGCCGCGTTCATACTGTGCGCGCCAAGACGGTAGCACATCTGATCGACGAAAAGAGATTTTCGACTTGGTCCCGCCTACTTCACGCTACAGCACGCGTCCTTCAGGCTACTCACTTATTCAAAGGACTTGTAAACAGGCATGAATCATCACAAGTATATGCCATGAAGAGACTCGTAAAAACGCCGAAGAAGGCACAAAATGTGCGGCCCAATATCACACCTACTAAGACGGCCCACGCCCCACTAGATCACGAGTTTATCTCAAGAGCAGAACAGCTATTAATCAAACGAATTCAAGAAGACAGTTTTCAATCAGAGATACATAGGCTGAAAAATAACGAACCTATCGAACGTCAATCTCGACTGAAAAATGTATGCATGAAAATCGATGAAGACGGCATATTACGCCTTGACGGCTGCCTAGAAGCGCACTCAGACATAAGCAGTGCATACAACCAACCTGCAATAATAGATGCCAAACACTATATAACGCATCTATTAATAATGCATTTACATTGTCAGTATAGCCACGCCAATCACGAAACTGTCATTAACGAAAGCAGACAAATACAATGGAAATTCGTACACCCCGGCGCCCCACACATGGGCGGATCGTGGGAAAGATTAGTAACATCTATCAAAGTTGCACTGGCGGTCACACTAAAAGAGCGAAGTCCGCGCGAAGAAGTGTTACATACACTATTACTCGAAGCAGAACACACAGTAAACTCGAGACCATTGACGCCGGTATCACTCGACACCGCCGAAGAAGCGCTTACACCAAACCACTTCCTCATAGGCAGATCCAGTGGCAATACATTATTCGGTTCGTTCAATGACGACGACATCGCCAACGAATCAACCTGGAAGGCTTCACAAAGACTCGCAGATCACTTCTGGGCGAGATGGACGCGCGAATACCTACCCACTCTGTTGCCGCGCCAAAATAACAAAACACAACGTTATCAGAATCCGGCCCCAGGCGACATTGTACTAATAGTCGATCCAACAATGCCTAGAAATGTCTGGCCTAGAGGAGAAGTAACGACAGTAATGACAGGACACGACGGGAAAGTGAGAATAGTCGAAGTAAGGACAAACGCAGGAATAGTACGGCGACCAACATCACGCCTAGTGATAATCTCTAACACTGATAACAGTTCGCCGTTCGTTAAAATGTGCTCTGCACCGGGGGGAGATTGTCGGCGAACCAACATTGTGAACCTTACCGCTCCGTGAACCCCCGCCTACCCCGCCTCGTCCCGGCCCTCTAACGACAAACTCTGTAATAGACTTAGTTAGCTTATGTACTTTACTCGCAATCTTCCTATAAGAATTTACGCTCTTACAAGACATCACTAATGTCCAATTGGATTCTAATATGTCCGTAATTCTTATAAGAACGATATAATATTGTATATAGGAAAGCATATAACGCTATTACATAGACAAACAAAGCAAAACCGATAAGATTATCTCAAGTACATGGCTCTCATAAGATGAGCAAACAACTTACGCTAAATTTCGCCACCAGGTGGCGCCACAAGTGGGGGTAACCGAGCGTTACCTTTTAGAAGAGCCGTGCACTTTAAAGTCATTTTTCACCTTAAAATACATGTTTAACATCGTTTTGCTTTGTTATTTCCAATATATAATGCTGTCAGCTACATAAGAAAAATATCAAATGTGTAATATTCGAAAAAGTAATATTCGACATCTCGAAATATGCGACAGCAGCAAAACTCCATCGATAATGACTTCGATTTTGATTGTAAATAAGAATTTGATTAAATTATATTATAATTACATTTGGTTTACTCATTTCCTTGTAGATATTAAGTTCTATTATTCAATTTTCATGTTAATCTAGTTACTTATAAGAAATGTATTTGGAGACCTATTAAAGGTATTTATTTTCGTTGTTTTTCCCTTTATTTACTTCCTTTTAGTACATAATACATGATTATAGATATAAGATTTCATTTCTACGTTTTTATTATTTGTCTTATGTTCAATTTCGTGTTATGTTCAATTTAAATTTTTACTTTTCGATTTCACATATTATTTACATAGTTATCATTTTTACTCACATTTATTCTCATATATAACCGCGATGTTTATCGCCATACACATTAATATTAAGATTGGTACATAAATGAATTATTTAATAAGCAAACAAAATTCACATTTGCGTATGATACACTTCTGAAACAGAATCTTTCTAAATACAGTTAGGATGTTAGAAATAAATAAGGCAATCTGTTAAATTCCTCTTTTTAATGTAAAATAAAGAAATTAGCTAAACTGTATAAAGTAAATTCTTGTAAAATTTTGCCTTAATCTTGCTATATTTTATTAATTAATTAACTTGATGGTTTTAAAATATGTTTTCTGTATTATAAAAGTTGTGTTCTTTCTGAAAAACATATGTAAAACATTGTAAATAAATGAATAAATGAGATATTCAATGGGAAAGGCAGTGCGCATAGTACAAAATAACGCTAGCCCGCGCTCAAACGGGCAGCTTAGACGCGGCTCTCTCATACGTCATGCTCGATCCTTCAAGGTAAATCTTGCCACGGCAAAATGTATCTTCAAGCAGAGGCAATAAGGAACAAGATAGCCTGAAAAGAAGAGAGCCGCGGAAACTCAATAGTAGCTGCACCCTGCACCCTGAACCAGTCGCCTGCCTTGCCCTGAGGACCTTGGAATACAGTATCCTGGCGTTTATCTTCACGTCTCTTACCCTATCCCGGTAAAACTAATGCACGTGTGAAGTGCTGTGACGGTAACGAGGTAATGTACTTATGGTAAGGGCTAGTCGCCCGGTCTACGTGCTGTATATATACATATATATATATCTTGTGTATCTAGGAATCGTGGAAGCAGCTGTATCCGGCCAGCCAAGCTCGGATGGAGGCTTGACAAGTTGCACGTGGGAATGAGGAATTTTCCCGCAGTAAAAGATAGCCTGTGTGTTATTCTCATTTTAGGCTATAATAATATTGTATTTTATTTTTAAATCCATTCAGTTAAGTTTCCTTATGAGTTCTTCATGATGACAATTGAATTAAAGAAAATTAACAAATTTGAGTACAGAAGCCAGCACATGCGGTTGGACATTCGCTCTACGAAATTCACCCCTTCCGCTACGGAATACGGGCGCTCTTAAGGTCAACATGTCCAGCCGCATGTGCTGCCCACTGCAATGAATGATGCATTGACAATTTACTGAAAACGCAAAAATAACTTTTTATGATTAACACTTAAAACAACCTTTTCTTTTTGATCGCGTCGCATCTTCTCGAAATAGCCCTTTTGCGAGTGTCGCATGTGAGAGAAATGTCTTTAATGGAGGTCGCATTATCAGAGATCTCACGGGTGACAAGTCACGAGGGGCTGTCGGAGTAGGGTTACCATAGGACAGGATTTTTCCGGACATATCCGATGTATAAATCATTGTTTGACATTTGAGGAAATTCTTAGCTATCTGGTTTTTTTATAAATTTGTTATATCTGTGCCTATGGATAAAATATCAAACTCAATACTTTACGTTAAATGTCATTATTTTTTGTATTTTATATTCCCGGAAATAACTTACGGTACTAATACGATATTTTTTGAATCCCTCAATAAGTTTTATACTTAGTGCGAAAGTCCGGATTTCTTTCGCAAATTCATGAGTTTTGGTTTTAATCTGGAAACCCTACTTGGAAGGGCCTCACAAAGGCCTTGAGTGGCCCAAAATACAAGAAGTCGCTTTGCCGGAACTCGGAAGGCGCTTAGATCCGTCAAATTGCGTTTAATAGGGCAATTACATTTACAAACGCAAAAGATACTAATGTTACTTAGGACCTTTCCGCCCGGAGTTCTACACTTATTATTAACACTATTCCCGCGAAAACATAAGACATGGGGCATGTTTATTTTTTTGTGTCAGATGTTTTTATCTTATTTGTCATATTTTAATTTAGTTATTTTTTTTACCTAATAGTCAGCTCTGAAATCAAAGCAAAAAAGTCTGATTCTTCTGTATCTGACAGTTGATCACAGTTGACTGATAATCAAACATGCAGGCTCTCGTTTCATTTTTACACGCTTTATATTATGTCCACTTGTATGTACTAAGTATGTGATGGAATCTAAGGTAACTAATTTAACCATCTTCCAAGGGTCGTAGATGATGAAATTTGGAATGTATACGTAATTCCGATGTCAACACAATAATTTGACACAAACAAGCTGATCCGGAAGGTGGATAGTGGAACTCTTCAACGGCTGCTAGTAAACCCATGGGCTCATTTGATTTGTCTAAATAAGACCTTTATATTGGGGTATGTAAAAGGAGGGACGGTGAGGTGACCACTTAACCAGGGTCTGATGAAGGATCCCAAAGTTACATAGTGAAACTCTTCAAGTAAACAGTTTTTAAACTATTTTTTTTGTTAGTATCGTTGAACTACTACTTATTGTACTAGCGTACATAGACGCCAACCTCACTTATGTCATTTGAATTGGAGCTCATGAGTGAGCTCCAACTTCTGTGTCGTTTGTCTTTTGTTTTTCTCCCCCCCGCGCACTCCGCCCGCCTCCTGCTGCCGCCATATTGGCGCATATCATGTATTCCAGGTGTCTTCTCTGATACTTTTACCACAGCTTTTACGTAAACGGTCAACGTGAAACCTCGAATATTCAAACAGTGAACAAACAACGACAAATTAAATCAGTAATTATAAATTTAGTACCAGAACCTAATTTATTCATCCTGATGTGGCTGTTTGTAGGCAAGATCAGAAAGGGGGCAAATGCACTTGATTTAACTTGTCTTTGTTTGTTCACTGTTTGAATAGTCGAGGTTTCACGTTGACGTTTACAAGTGTAAAAATATATATTTTTTACTAAAGGTGATCTTCACCGTCTGTGAAGACCTTTTAACCTTTTGATCTGACATCCATATCCGCAACCACGTATTGTTATTGAAAAACCCGTTTTTTTACGGAGTTTTCAGAAGGATGGAAGTAAAGAGGTTACTTTCTGTTGTCCCTTTGAGGATTTAAATAACGTTTTTGACTTGTGTGACTCTTGTGTCTGAACACTTTTGGGTTTATTTTTGCTTGAACATTAGAATCGCTCATTCTCACATTTCACTTTTTTTATGATCAGGCAGAAAGGATTATTCCCCGATTTGTTGGAATCCTTTTTCTCCGGACTTTCTTCTTTATTTTTATGGCAAAAATGTCAATAAATCAACAATCAAGAAAATACTAAAATATAATATCATTATTGTGACGAAACATTTTAGTACATTACATAAACATTGTGAACCTCGTTTAGCAAGCAATATTAGTTGACAACACCAAAAAAAAGTAAAAATGTTGCTTAGACTTACCCTTCTTAATTAAGCTACGGTGCAACTACGTGTGATTTGTGCTTCTTAAATACACTACATACCTACCTAAATTTTAGTGCTACCAATTGGCTTCATTAATATTTCAAAACCCGAGCAAGTAGGTATCAAGTTTCATCAGAACATACGTATTCCGATTAAAGTTTTCTAAGACAATAGCATCACAAAGTGATTATTCCAATTCAATTTACACTCGAATCGAAAGAAAAGTTCAACGTTCAAATAGTGGGGTGGAAAACCCGATGTTCCGGATAAAGGCTTCCAGCCTTGACCCCTATTACGATAAAGGTTTAATAGGACAGTCGGCTCAACCCTTAGCCTCTCGGAATCAACCGTAAACCTTTTATATTTTTCTCGCAAATTGATATTTGATAGCACGTGATAATTGTATAGACTACCAACCACACCTCTACGCTTTTTTGTGTAGCATTTTTTTTTATAAGTTATTATTCGCATGGACATGCAGAAAAGAGAAGGTGGAAAGAGTTGGGAGAGGGCCCAGCAGTGGGATAAAGAAGGCTAATAAAAAAAAGAAATACTATACGTTTGCCCCAGGCCGGCCGGTCTCGTGTGCTAACGGTGCGGTCGCCTCACGACACGACGTCATTTGTCTATGGCCCGGGGTCCTGCAATTTGCATCCACCAACCACGCCTCTCGGCTTCCACACTACATTATTCTCTATTGTTTCTTGTGGTGGCTCTATAGTTCTATCTCTTGGAACATTCGAGTTTGAGTGTTCTCAAAAAAAAACAATACTATGGACCAATTTAGAAACTTTTATAAGAACATCTCTACTATCGTGATGATGGTGTGTAAAAAAAAACAGTCGATGTATCGAGTATTTTTCGGGCCTTGCGGACACATATAATAATAATAATAATTTATTCACACAAAAGAATGTTACTTACAAACAACAAATAATAATGTAATATGCTTGAAGAAGCCATGTTGTTCAATGAAAATTCTTTTGACACGGGGTCAGAATGAAATTTTTATGTTGGTCGTTTATTGCACCTCTACCGTATCTGTATTTTTTATTATTATTTAGATTATACGTATCAAAAATAACAATGCGATAACCATGACAGTTAAGGCGGTGATAAAAACAGCGCCATTATTGTGATGGGGTCTTTATGACGTCACAAATTTTGCAATTCAAAAACCTTATTTAGAAAATATTACTGAACGAAATTGTTATATTCGTATAACGAAGAAACCAGGAAATATAGAAAAGACATGCGGAAAACTTATGTTTTATTATAATTTATGATTATATTATAATTATATAATTTATGTTTAATTTTATAGTTTAAAAAAACTATGATCAACATTCAATGTATATTTACATACATTATTAATGTACTTTGTGTGCCGTAATCCCATTTATGGGCACTAAACTATATTCGTACTAGCTTTCTGCTACGGCTCCGTCCGCGTTAATAACAGTTTTTCCCGTAGGAATGAGGCATTTTCCCGCGGTAAAAGGTAGCCTATATGTTACTAAGGGTGAATATTGCTTTATAATGGTAAAAGAATTTTTGAAATCGGTTCCGTAGTTTTTGAGTTTATTCATTACAAACATACACACAAACACAAAAATACAAATCTTTCCTCTCTATAGGTATAATATTAGTATAATAATATGCTTACTTTACTCCTAATATGTTTTTCCGAATGTAGCAATGCTTTAAAAATTAAAAAGTTAACGGTAGAGCCAGAAAACAATAATTTAAAATTAGAAAACAAAATTTTGAGCAAGTTTCAAAGTTGCCAGGACGATGAAGATTAGGAAGGGACACACATGACCTCGTTACACATTGTTATGACGTCAAAACTAAGTTCCCTGAACAGAGCAACTTAGTTTGTCGCTATATGTGGTTAGTGGGTCATTTGTCAACTCGCTAAGTTCAGCTCGACATCAGGTATTTATTACTCGATTGCTATAAACAGACCGTCACAGAAACTTCAATCATTCAATCGGGGCAGTTTACAAACATTTCTGGACGAATATAGGTCCCGTTTCACTGTTTTGAAGGAGTTCATCAACTTTTATTGGAGAATTTAAGTACTCTTCAACCGAACAATTAGGCAATTGGCAGTTAAGATTTTTCGAAGAAAGTAACTAGACTGATTTATATAATAATATCGTTCGTACTTGTAGATATTTTATTTACAATTTTACAATACTAGCTTTTTACCGTATGTAGGAGATATTTTCATGTTGCAAAATCTAGTCCTGACATTCGCGTTTCTGGCATTTTTTTGTTACAAAATAATAATAATTTATTCATTCTATTATATAAAATAATAGAATTAGGAATATTTTTGGTATTTTTATTACACCTTGGGTTACATTATTGGAATTTTACTATAGATCCCTTTTTTTAAAATAATATAGTTACTTGGGGAAAGTGTACCTTCCCATTAGTGAAATTATATTTTTAAATCGGTTCAGTAGTATCGGAGCCTATTCGACAAAAATCTATCTAAACAAACAATCAAATCTTTCCTCTTTATAATATTAGTATAGACAATGAACTTCACAAAATCTGGAGCTTATGTTTCGCGAAATATCTTCTGGCTGGCTTAGAAAGTACGAGTATAATTCTATATCTTTCTCTTTCTTTCCGTATCCACGTGCCAGTATTATATTTGTGTAAGGTAAACAATTCGTGATATATAAATTATCCACAATCGTACTTTAATTCGGATAGGCAAATGAGAACCAATTTAGTATTAGGAGCTCCACAATTTCCGTAAATATTTTGATTCATTATCCTCATTTCATTACAGTCTAGTTACGCTCAATATTATCAGTATATGAATAACGAGCCTTTTGTGTCATCAAAATAAATTATTATGAGTAATTTTCGAGTCCTGAATAGAGGTCCCAAATGATTACGAGAAATAAGAGTAGGTATTCATGTCCACGTGTACGGGTAGTTTGTAGGCCCATAGTAGTAAACTAGCTTTCTGCCCGCGGCTACGCCCGCGTTCATTTTTGAAAGCCTCGAGCCTTCTGAAATCAGCGTGCAACCTTAGTCGACCACGCTAACCCAGTGCGGGTTTGTCAACTTCACACACACACACACACATTTTCCTTCTCCGTAAGAGCGTTGAGGCTGTGATAGTATGAGCTTATAACATTGAGGAATTACATACAAGTTCTAGAGAAGACTCCACGAATATATTCTGTGTGCCAAGCCAACATGGCGGCAGCGGGAGGCGGGAGGAATGCGAAAAGATAACACTAAATTTAAAAATTTAATAACCCCCCACACAAAACCGTTACTTGATCCTTTCAACAACTAGAAAAGAGCTGTTAATCTTCAAATGGCTGAAGATATTTTCTTGGATCATAGCCAAGGACACTCTCTATTGTGACACCTTGCAAACAAGAAAAACTAGATCAAAATCGGCGCATCCATTTAGGAGCTACGATGCCACAGACAGACAGACAGACAGACAGACACACACGTCAAACTTATAACATCCCTCTTTTCCGTCGGGGGTTAAAAAACAAAAGACAAACGCCATAAAAGTTGGAGGTCGCGTCCTCCAATTCATATTCACTATGAGTATGATTCGCGTCGTTTCTATGTACGCTAGTATAATAGTAGTTAAATGGCTTGTGAATTATAATAAAAAAAAACGGCCAAGTGCGAGTCGGACTCGCGCACCGAGGGTTCCGTACAAACCTGCAAGGTTTACAAAGTTCTTTCATTACGACAATCGAGTCATAACTATGGTAATCTTATTGCAAAATGAAATTCATAACATTACAATGGGGAAAGATGGAGGAGCATAAATTTAAGACAAAGATCTCTTTATCGTTTAAGTAACTAAGTACTAAGTAAGTATTTCAACTTGATAGCTCTACGCGTTCATGAGGAAAAAAGTAATAAGTTTATATTTATTAAAAAATATATATTTTGTAATGTAACTAAAAATTTAAGGTTTTCGGAATTTTTCCTTTATGTGTGCTATAAAACGTTGCTTCATGCCAAATTTCAAGATTCTAGGTCGACTGGAAGTACCCTTTAGGTTTTGATTCCCTTGCGAGTACTTGCGAGTTTCAAAATATGCAGCTTAAATTGCTGTTTCTTTTGATTGCGTTGACATAGAAGTTTGATTTTGTTACAGCTTAAAGGTATTATAGACCTGAGTATTTGGTATGAATTTCAATTTAATACCTCTACGCGTTTATGAGGAAATGGGTAGTAAGGTTAAAATTATTAAAAAATATATATATTATGTGATGTAACTAAAAATTTATGGATTTCGTAATTTTTCCTTTATCTATGCTATAAGACGTTGCTTCGTACCAAATTTCAAGATTCTGAGTTCACGGGAAGCACCCTGTAGGTTTTGATTCCCTTGCAAGTGTCGAAAATTTGCGGCATAAACGGCTGTATCTTTTGATTGCGTTGGCTTAGAAGTTTGATTTTTTCACAGCTTCAAGGGACAGTAGACCTGAGTAATTGATATAAATTTCAGCTTCATACCTCCACGCGTTCCTGAGAAAAAGGGTATTGACAGACGGACAGACGGACAACAAAGTGATCCTATAAGGGTTCCGTTTTTTCCTTTTGAGGTACGGAACCCTAATAAGACTTACCACGCTGTGCCCGCTGCGGCTCCGTAGGCTGAGGCGCATCTTCCAATCCCGTTTAGAAGAGGCGCCTTCAGAACTGAAGGATCGCTTGATCGGTGTCGATGAACCCGCGGCGCCGGCGCTTGCGCAGGCCTTGCCCCCCCGGACCGGGCGCGGCGGCGGCAGCGGCGGCTCATCAACATCCTCCATATTAATCGAAACCTCCCCTTTATAACTCATCGTCTCAAAAGTATTTTAAACTACACTTAACCTAACGAATAACTATGTTCACATCACTTAGAAGAAACTACAAGGGAAATAGTACACAATAACACAATAGTACGCACTACACACTTAGAATGTCGTATCATAGAACACAAGAAACACTTGATGGTATCCACAGCACAGCCCGAAGCCGGTCCTGTAACAATGCAAAACTAAATTAATTTCATACACAATATGATACGAGTAGTATTTGGTAATGAAAATAGTTTGTGAACATCGAACGTATTAAACGCAAACGGACTGACATCCCCTTCCTACGTTTATAAAGCGTCGTATATATAGCGTCGTCGGTAGCGTCTTTCGAGCGTCAACGACGACGACGACGTCGTCGTGCGTCGCGCATACAATCATCATCCGCGTCCGTCTTTTGTTTCACTCGCCTTGCTGCCTAAGGATTGTATGCGCGACGCACGGCGACGACGCTAAAGACGCTAATGTTAGAGAGAGGGGGGGGGGATGAAACATTTTTCACTGTAAAAGCTGTTTAATATACAGGGTGAAATATTGTAATGCCACCCGGAGGGAAAGTACTCTTAATACTATGGATAGAAAAATATGCTCAAAGGAAAAATTCCTTCATTTCTGAAAAGAAACAAAACTGCATTCAAGAAATTTCGAAAATATACTTGTAGACATAGACATTTATTTAGCACAAAGACACACTTTACAGATGATAACAGACAACAATGAAACATATAAAAATAAAATTAATAATAACAAAGAAAAAAGTACGTGTAGACATGTTTATGAAGCATTAAATGTTAACAATATTTTGAAACAATTCGTGACTAAAAATATGTGGTTCTAAAGTCTGTGTACCTTAATTTGAAATCATAGCTGGGTAGTGTAGACATGTTTATGAAGCATTAAATGTTAACAATATTTTGAAACAATTCGTAATTAAAAATATGTGGTTCTAAAGTCTGTGTACCTTAATTTGAAATCATAGCTGGGTACAAGTTTATGACCCTTGCTGGCGTATAAATATTTTTAGACGCGATTGTATAATCGCCGCAATAACCACGACTCAGCTAATTGTAACCGTACCTAAATATTAAGTAAATAAATAAATAAGCACCTATCGAAAATTTACGGCAATTTTCCTACTGCGAAACTTATAATGGATTTCTAAGTATTTTCAAATGTTTTCACTTCCTTACCTTATTATTATTTATAATATACAATAAATATCTGATTTGGAAGTTATTTTCTGTTTTCAATTTATTCATTTGAAAAGGTAAAACCATAAAACCTTTTGCGCAGAAAGTAAATAATTTGAAAATGTAATTTGAAAGTAGGAGTAGAATTCAATTATTCGTCTATAAGGTTTAAGGTAAATAAGAGTACGAGTAGCAAGTGGACATGTTTTTAGAATTGAATTCAGTTTTTCAAATAAAATCTATTTTATTACTAAAGTTTTTAAACCAAGTCTGCCAAGTTTAGCAATTATGACAACACTTGACTATCATAAGTTGTCACGAGTATTTAAGCGAATTGTATTTAAAGCTTTTTTAATAATAAAAGCTTTCCACCCCCTTTGCACGGCAATTTTGCAACACAGTTAGCGACATTTAAATGTCCAGTAGACAAAGGGACCTTTTGAGAACATATTTTTTATTTCATAATTAGCTGTTCGCCCCGCGGTTTCGCCCATGTTAAACGTTTTTTTCCATTTGAATGATGTATTTTCCTGTGGTGCTTGTTTATCGATGTGGAGTAAAGAGTAAATCCTCTTTTCCTGCAGTAAAAAGTAGCCTATGTGTTATTCTGATAATATGTGACGTTCCACGTGCAAAGGTACCTTACGGCGGGTTTTTGTATGAAGATAATCTTTTTGAATTTGAATAGCTCTTAGTTGCTGTTACAGGGATATGCGTATTTCAATACCGACCATAAGGTACCTTTGCACGTGAAACGTCACATATAATAAGCTAGATTATTTATAAAGTTTCATTAGAATCCATTCAGTAGTTTTTGCGTGAAAGAATAACAAATCATCCATCCATCCTCATATACTTATTGATTAAATGTTTGTAATATAAAAAAGAATTGAAATAAATAATAATAAAACTTTTGTAACTTCGGTTCCTATTAACTTCCCTTGAATGATTTGGGTTTCGGTAAATGTTCAAGTAGGTACATGTCTTTTCAATTAGATAGAATGTCGCTCGTCCCGTTTCGATCGACTGACCTACATGAAACTCGATTATGTGAAAAAAGAGGTCATTGTTTTCACCCAACTGGTCTAGGTCAGTGCTCTAGGTAATGTGATTTTAATGTGTTTATTTGCTGCGATTTCGTATAAAAACACTGATTGATTCATAATTACATTTGCCGTGTGGTGAATACCAAAGCTTTTTTAGGGTTCCGTAGTCAAATGGCAAAAAACGGAACCCTTATAGATTCGTCATTTCTGTCTGTCTGTCTGTCTGTCTCTTATAGATTCGTCCGTCATGTCTGTCTGTCTGTCTGTCCGCCCCTCCGTCCGTATGTCACAGCCACTTTATTCCGAAACTATAATACCTATACTGTTGAAACTTGGTAAGTAGATGTATTCTGTGAACCGCATTAAGATTTTTACAAAAAATTGGAAAGGAAGCAATAAATTTTGGGGGGTCCCCATACTTAGAACTGAAACTCAAAAAAACTTTTTTCGTCAAACCCATACGTGTGGGGTATCTATGGATAGGTCTTCAAAAATGATATTTAGGTTTCTAATAACATTTTTTTCTAAACTGAATAGTTTGCGCAAGAGACGCTTCCAAAGTGGAAAAATGTGTGTCCCCCCCCTCTAACTTTTAAAATAAGAGAATGATAAAACTAAAAAATAATTGTGATGTGCATCACCATGAAATCTTCTAACAAAAATTGGTTTGAACGAGATCTAGTGATTAGTTTTTTTTTAATACGTCATAAATCGTAAACCGCAATTTACCTTTCACTATTATTAAAACATCGATCAAAGTCACAACGAACTACAAAAACTTTTATATTAAGTTACTGGCTGCTACGGAACCCTTCATGGGCGATTCCGACTCGCACTTGGCCGCTTTTTTTTATTTTGAAATTTGAT
The DNA here is from genome assembly GCA_948473455.1 of Teleiodes luculella. Lineage (NCBI taxonomy): Eukaryota > Metazoa > Arthropoda > Insecta > Lepidoptera > Gelechiidae > Teleiodes > Teleiodes luculella. The sequence continues at coordinate 4,117,634 of OX419582.1, forward strand.
ATCATTAAAACAATCATGAAATCGATAAAGCCGTTCTGAAGTAATAGCGCGACAGAGAGAAAAAGCAGTTCATTTTTGTATATATAGGAATTAATAATATTTACAACCTCTGTATAACACGATAATACAGATACGGTAATATTACGCCCTATATAACAAGATAATACAGGCTCAGTAATATTAATAACACAGTATGTATCTTGACTCAGCACCTTAAACGTTCAATATAATTCTTTATACAGATACGGTATGAAACACAAAAGCCTTCAATTTGTAAAAATTTAACCAAAATCCTCAACAAAAGATACATGTATTTTACGCGGGTGTTAAGTTACATGCCAAGCAATTCGAGGCCGGCATTATTACGGGTTTTAAGGGAGTTTCCACGTGGTTTAATGCTTCTCATTTATAAAGTACTAGCCTCTCGCCGCGGCTCCGCCCGCGTTAATAGTTTTTCCCGTGGGAATGAGGTAATCCCGCGGTAAAAGTTAGCCTATATTTTTCCACAAGGTATAAAATATTCTTTCTTTGTGCCAACTCCGCCCACTTTATTTTTTTTCCCATGGGAATGAGAAATTATGCGGTAAATCGTAGCCTATGTTCTTTCCCAAAGTCTATTCTATATTTGTGCTAAGTTTCACCAAAATCGGTTTAGTAGTTTCAGAGCCTATTCAATTATTAGGATTTTAGGTATTTTTTACACCTTTTTTACATTATTGAAGTTTTAGTAAGGATCCCTAATAAACAAAAAATATATCTATAGCCTATGTTACTCAGGGTGAATGTAGCTTTCTAATGGTGAAAGAATTTTTGAAATCGGTTCAGTAGTTTTTGAGTTTATTCATTACAAACATACACACACACACACACAAAAATACAAATCTTTCCTCTTTATAATATTAGTATAGATAGATAAGTAAATATGATTGAGGTAAACAATCGAAAAAAAATATTATTGTAACTTGATTTTATACCAGGACTATCAAAAATACAGTTCAAAGTGTACTTTTTGCTAAGATAGCAATTTCTGCCAGGTAACCCATGTCAAAGGAGAGGCAATAATAACAGCAACGGGGCAGTGCATAAATGTTTTTTTTTTAAAGACAACGCTGGCCCATTACGGGTTGGTCGACTTCACACACAATCCTTGAATTACTTCGCAGGTGTATGCAAGTTTCTTCACGATGTCTTCATCACAAGAGAGTCGAATAAACGTACATAATGAATTCGAAAATCGAAAAGATATGTAGGGACGTGCCGACGTCCGAACCTGCGAACTTCCGAATGGAAGTCAACGGCCTTAGCCACTAGGCCACCGACGCTCTTCCAGTTGTTTTGTGGTTGCTTGAGTATACGCAAAAAACGATTAAACCCATAGAGGTAGATTTTTTTTTCTGTTGTACCAGATGTGGTTTCAAAATTGTATTATCTTCTTACTTCCTGCCACCCTCACTAAACTATCGGTCCACCTTATGGTGACAAACCCACGGTACGTTGAATTGGCCCTTAAATAATTTATTATCATATTCATCTGTCTGTGTAAGTCATATGATAATATGATAATCCATTGGTTGTGCTATTAAAAAATTGGCTTTTCATTGAGACTATGTCTAGTCAAAACAACAACACCGATATTTCGCCGACAGACATTAACAGAATGTGCTATTTAAACGTTTTGTTTACCAATCTTTTTATAATTCCTGTAAAAATCTTCTATCGCATGCCACGCTATAGTGTCCATGAAATATACAGGGCTGATATTACTGACAAAAATTATTTAAAAAAACATGATCAGTCAGTGGTTCTTAAAATATCTACCACTAATATTATAAAGAAGAAAGGTTTGATTATTTGTTTGTTTGCATCGAATAGGCTCCGAAACTACTGAACCGATTTCAAAAATTATTTCACTGTTGAGAAGCTACATGATCCCTGAGTAACATAGGCTATAGTTTATTTTAAAAAAAATTGAATTCTTACTAAAACTTCAATAATACAACCCAAGGTGTCAAAAAATACCTTAAATATTGCTAATAATTTAAAAGGCTCCGAAACTACAGAATTTACCTAGGTAAACCTTGGCACAAAGATAGAATAGACCTTGGAAAAGAACATTGGCTACAATTTACCGTAGGAAATTTCTCATTCCCACGGGAAAAAAACAAGCGGGCAGATTAAGCACAAAGATAAAATAGACCTTGCATAAGAACATAGGCTAACTTTTACCGCGGGAAATATCCTCATTCCCACGGAAAACTATTAACGCGGGCGAAGCCGCGGCGGGAAGCTAGTTTCCAATAAAGGAACTATTCCCGGAAAATAAACAAAATACACTGCCATTCTAATCTGACAGAGTGTATTATCACTACATAGTATAAAATAAAGTCGCTTTTCTGTCCCTATGTCCCTATGTATGCTTAAATCTTAAAAACTACGCAACGGATTTTGATGCGGTTTTTTTTAATAGATAGAGTAATTCAAGAGAAAGGTTTATATGTATAATACATGCATAATATACTTAAGTAACCCACAATAACCATTTTCCCGCGCGGAGCCGGGGCGGGTCGCTAGTTGCAGAATAAAACCCTTCCACCGTCCACCTCTCGAGACCACCTGGGTACACCAATCAGTAATATCACTAAAAATCTGTGGTGACGGTCCACCTCCGAAATTTAATACTGGCTGTTAAGACGGTCCACCTCTGAAATTTAATACTGACTGACTGATATATCTATGGATGTTACGCTTTATTATCTATGGATGTTACGCGTTATTATTTATGGCTTTTATTGTACAGTTAAGAAGAAAAACAATATGTCTGTGTTTGTTACTTCTTCAAGCAGAAACTACTGAATGGATTTCAATAAAATTTTTCGCCTAATTTTCCACATTATAATATTAGTATTATTTATACTTATACCATTAATAACTATATTTTCATTGGCCCTAATTGCACGTGGCACCACCAATTTCCGCTTTTATGCGGTGAGCTGCAATAATTGTCTCGGAACAGTGTGTCAGTCATTTTATGATACGCCCAACCACAGCTTTTAATGACTATCGGACTATTGAAAATTTATACTAAAATTAATTTATCACTGTCATTTCAATACAATACAAATTTAATCCACTTCATGAACAACTTAGTACAGCGATAGACAAAAGTAGACCCTATGGCTTATAGCAATTTCTTCCAGGAAATCCTGCATAGACCTTAAACGTGTCACACCCGCGGCTCACCAGGTATGGGGCGAGCCAGCGAGCGCGCACAAGAAGATATTATGTTGATGAGTAGAAACACAAACACTGAATTGGTTTCAAATGTCTTTAAATTTATTAGAGATTACAGATTACAGATTTATTAAAACATGTCATATAAAGAATATTGCACAAGAATTTAGTTCGGCCGAGAGGTAAACGAAAAGTGAGTAAAAAAATGATCTATTAGGTTGAATGAAATGACGGATGATTGTCGACTGAATTCCAAAATTGAATATATTCGAATTTAGACGAGAATGGTAAATGAGATGAGAATGAGGCAACGAGGTGGCATGGTAATGCACCACGTTACAAACGTATAGCGAGGTGATACAGTCATACAAATCAATTCTGCCAACTAGCTGGGGTGCGGGGGGGGGTTTCTCGGGATTGTGACTGCTTCGAATTCTTTTTTTAAACGCCACACGAACATTTTCATGTGTATGGGGATTTTTTTGAGACATAATAAATTGATAGCTAAATATTATTTACCGTCTGATGCTTTCACGAAGTATAAATAAAAAACCTTTTATAACGTTCTTACAGCCTCCGTGGTCGATTGGTCAAAAGCTTGCGTGTCATTACGGAGGTTCCGGGTTCGAATCCCAGTGACGACTTGTCGAACAAATATGACTTTGTGAGACTTTCCTCGGTTTGTTTAGGACATTGCAGGCTGAATTACCTGATTGTCCGAAAAGAAAGATAGTTCCGTGCTTCAGAAGAAATAATGCTTAGTGTAGTGACACACTTGCGGAAAGTTCGACTTGAGTATGCTAGCAATGTTTCCGCTCCCCCGCAAATAATAAAAAAAGCTAGCAATGTTTTTCAGTGCCCTATGACACAACAGCTGAAGTTACGTCAAGGCGAACAATCGCTGAACTTTCGGCGCCGCTGTACGTTTCCGCAAATTCAAAATATATTTATATATGTATGTATATCAGCTGTCTGACACCCATAGTACAGGTTCTACCTAGTTTGGGGTCAGATGGCCGTGTGTGAGATGTCCCACATATATGACTTTGTGAGAAATAAATTTATTTATTTATTTTATGTAATCTATACTATATAGCCACATGTAGAATCGAAATCAGAAGCAAATAGACGATTTCCGACATTTACCGCCTAGGCTCGAATTATGTTACGTTAATAAAAAAGATTTACAAAGTAACTTTTATAATTTTACCCCAAGTTTTATACTATAAATTTTTAAGCGTACCTACCTACTTATATTTGCCCACGCCCGTCCGCAAATTCAATTATTGAATACATTATTGCTAGTGGGCTTTAATAATGGACTTTAAAAGACTTTAATATGATCGGCAGCCATGATCGGCAGCGAGATAATTCAATTTTGCGCAAAAATCGAGCAACACTTTTGATAAAAATGTTGTGCAGGACGCGACGAAAAATGATATTTCTGTATTCGCAAATCGGTTCAACTTTTTACGCTCAAACTTTAAGAATTTGAAAAATAATTTTATGTTAGAAAGAACGTAAAGCGGCTTTAGAAAGTGAACGAATTATTACATGCTTTTACTTTCCAAACACTTGAAATAACATGTTCGAGTCGTAGGGTAGCTTAGACGCAATCAAAACATAGGTACAGCCGTTTATTGGCGGTTTCTAAGATTTTTATTTTCTAGCACTAGCTTTTAGCTTTGCGCCAGTGTCAAGTAGGGAAACAAAGCACGTTAAATAATACCGTATTATCTTTAATTAGAAGAGCAGTTAAGTATACTATTGAAAGTGGCGATGATAATAATAATGAACTTAGATGTTATAATAAATACATTGGCAGAGAAAGTCATGAATTAATTTGGTCGACCAAACTTTAAACCCCCTGAGGGAGACTCACAGAGAAATTTTACAAAAACGTGGAAATTTCGTATACACCTCTACATAAAGCAGCATAGATATGGCAATTAAGTTTTAATGGGAAACAACATTTTACGGACCCTACGGCAGTTAGCTTGTTAATTTGTTTAGGAATGAGCCTTTTCTCTGTACCTACCTTTTAACGTTCCCTCCCTGCCTACCTTTTAAGTCCACAAAAACGACAGATAAGCGAATGTGACGACAGATTTTTTGTTGGATTAAATTATTTTGGGCTCGAGCCCCTCGATGGGGACATATATGAGCTGTTAACGAACGAACGAACTAAATTATTATATAAATAAAAAAAGATATTCAATTCAATAATAAACGTAAAACATAAATGAAAGATAAACTTTATTTTATAATGGGTTATTTTTTAATTAAAGCGCATATTTTTTTATATAAAATAAAAATACCGTATATTTTTAGTAACAAAATAATATCGAAATCTTGCCATTTCAAGCATACAATTTTATTGGTGTAAAATTTTGTATGGGAAGAAATTTTATTTGCTCCAATTTTCTTAATGTGACTGGCTTTTTTTTTCGTCTAATGCTATCTACAGTAACGATTATGACTATGTATACGCAAAATATGGACAATGATTTAAAAATCTGTATGTAAAAAAACTATCTCTATAAATCACTGCATAACAATTTTTTTATAAGAATTATGGTCGTAAAATTTCTTACAATAAAGCTTAAATACTTTGATATTTTATTTGTTGGGTGTATAAGAAACCACTCCGACAAAATGTAAGTCGGTCCGACAGATATCTCATTAATATTTATAAATGTTACAGTATGGATGGTTTGACAGATTTGAACTGGGTAGCAAATTTTATCTCCTAGTACTTACTTTTAGTAAAATAAGAAAACGTGTTTTGTACACAAAATATAATCGAATTTGGTTCAAAAAAAATATCATTTCACAGATTTTAAATTATCTTACGAAGTTATTGTTTTTAGTAAATTAACACATGTCATTTACTATAGTTGTGATGTAAAAAAATATATGGATTATTTAACATTATGTGAACATCGGCGGACCGTCTGTGTTTCAATCGAAAGGCGCCGTTTCAAATCCCGACATGTACAATGTATTTCCGATTTTCTCATTGATAGATATTGTACAGTAAAGGAAAATCTCGAGAGGAAATTACACAAAATTGTGTATGAAGTTGACCAGCCCTCATCGAGCCATGCGTGGTCGACTAAAGCCTGTTCACCCTGAATTAAGGATACGCTTGAACCCCTCGGTGGGGGTGTATGTATATGGAAGAGTTGATAGTAGTTACATATATAGTAAACATAAATAAAAAAGACGCTAAAACTCGCTAGCCAGCTAATCGCGGCCATCATAATACTCTTAATATTAATGGTAAAAGCCGTTAATCCTGGCTACTGTAATAATTTATGTCATCAAATGTAGTCGTTATAATGCTAAGGATGCTACTCGTATAAGTACCTACCACAGTTGTACGTACAGACGAGCCATGTCAGAAGTCATAGGCAGCTCAAGCGAAGCGCGGCCTTCCAAGCTCACTGGGCAGCTCAATATTTCTGACATCAGTTAGGCTTACTCAAGGATATTTTAAGTACTAAGTACCGTTGTAAGATAGTACTTATAACATCATGGGGCTTACTATGTAAGAAGCGACAGGTTCGAAAAGCTGTCAAATGCGACAGTGTCATTAGAACCATCTGTCAATATATCGTGTTTGACAGCTTCTCAAGCCTGTCGCTTTTCACCCTACAAGGTTTGTGAGATAGGTAAACCTCGAAACCTGTATAAGAAGATTTGCACGGAGTGATTTTTGTCAATAAAGAATATTTGTACTGTATTGATAAGTAAGAATGGTAAAAATACGATAAAAGTTCAACTGCGGCCTTACAGTTGGATAAAAAGTACATCGTGTAATATTACCTTTACCGCAAGATGGGTCAAGGAAATTCTAAACTCCTTACAACCTCTGTTCTACCAAAGTTTCATGTTCGTAAGGATGGTAAGGACAAGGAAAGGTAATACGGCAATAAAGGAAAATATATTGAGGAGCAGAAACGTGATCACCTAAAGACATTCGGAGAATTTGATGTAATATAAATCTACAGACGTTTTATAGGTCCGTGTTTCTTTTACATTTTTTTTTAGTTATTTCACATTTTGTGTTTTAAAATGTTGACGCGTGTGTGTTTGTCTGTTGCATGATGATTTAGATCTTGTTCTCTATTTGTTCGAAAGGAATTTTTTAAAAGAAATTTAAAAAATGTGATACTTGTACTTCAATGACATCGGAAGAACAATTTAACTTTGACTTAATACTAAAAAAAACAGGTAAAATGGACGTGCCTGGGCTATACAAGATATTAAATCTCAAATTACATTAGAGGTATAAAGTTTAGGTTTGTGACGGCGACTGTATTTTTTTATTTAAGATTGATTAACGGTGATTTATAACAGGTTGTAGATTTTGCGCGTATTTGACAAAGAGGTGTAATCTGTTACAACAACTTTATTATCTCCTACATTTCCGCCCAATTTTCGAATCGTTCGTGTTCTAGAACTTTCACAAAGATTAATTAATAACAATTCTTTCATTTTGATTCTTATAAGAAAGAAAGGAATTATTATTTTTTGTTTCAAGAAGTTCAAACAAAAACACTTGCGCATTTATAAAATAAGAATGGATTCGAGCACTGAACTCTTAAAAAAATCCAGTGAGAGGCGAGCCTGAGTGATTCACAGTTGTTCGAAGGCAATTCCACGCACAGTAATGGAACAATCTTGTAGGCGGGGTGCGTCGGGGCTAAGTGGCGAAGTCACCTTTCAAACGAGCCACAAATCGCATAAATATTAGTCTTAAACTTGGTAATGGGGAAATGGGCAGAAACATAGTAGACATTCACCGGCTGTAATAAAGCAATACATATAATGAATGTGTGTTGTAATCTTTTCAGTCTATATCAGTATATAGCAGTCGACTTTTACCGTAGATACCTTAACAGAACATCTTCGAATAGTTTAAATACAGGGGAAGCTTAGACTTTTCCTTTTCAACGGGCTAGGTTGAGATCCAAGCCCAAGACATTAGCTACCTTATCCTAACGCAATAAGGTTAATGTTCAGTGAAGTTTGATTCGGTGTGGTATAGTATAGTCTAAGATCGCATGAAAAAATACTAAATTATTGAGATTATAAAGATATTCCAGACAAAAACGATGGTGGTCAAGTGGCTAGGGCCGTTCGGCTTCCATTCGCAAAGCGCGGATTCCAGCCAATGTCTTTTAAGGGGAAAAATTGTAATAAATCTGCACACACGTATGAATTAATTTGAAGGTTGTGGGTGAAATGGAACAACCCGTGCTAGGCCTGCGTGGTCGACTATGGTGACTGGTGACTTGTTCGCCCCGATTTCAGCCACTGGGTGGGGACATAGACATTATATAAGCCAATTAACGAACACGGAACATGAAGAGATAGTGCCACCTCACAAACATTCTTATAAATTATAATTTTAAAGTCGGTAAAAAGAACATGTTTTGCATGTTTGTAAGTCGACTATAGATTAAATAAGTAGTATAGTATGATGTCAACCTATTTAAGTATGCATTAAAGTATACATCGCTTTGAGATTTATATTAATAAATAAATAAATCCTGAAGCAATTTATATACCAAAACCGATGACCAAAATTCATGTCTCGTGCGGCACCAGCAAATCTAAATGTAAATGTTACTAAACAAGTAAATAAGTTTACTCGTAATAGTAGTTAGTATTTCATCGCAACATGAATAAATCGATAAAGCACATAATTGATATATCGTTCGATATATGTGTGGTGTTCATAAGCGCACTCCATAAACTGATGAGACCACACATGTGTGGTTCAGATTCTCGACTTTAAAATCTGCTTTTTACGGCTAAACCATGAAAAAATCGCTTGTACGGTGTTTGACAAGTGGTAGGGCGTTTATGAAACAATATAATGGCACATTCACTTCACTAGTGCCAGTACAAAAAATTAAAAAAAAAAAATCCGAAAGTGACAGTTTGTATGAGCGTTGTGGAAGTGTTTGTTTATTTTACAATTTACAATAAGAATTTACCACAAATGAGGTCTAAACTCGACTAATAAGTGTTTTATAGTGAATAAGTGATGTGCCAAAAGGTATTCTAATAAGAATTATGTGTTTTCCAATTAGAAAAAAATTACGAAAATTTACTTCGGAATCATGGTAAGTTTTTTCCATTGTTCGATTTTCAGTATGAAAATAACGGATAAATACCGTAATTTACCTAAAAAGCAAACAAAAAACAAATAATTCAATCAATTATCTGCAATATTCTCATATTTCATCAAGATAACCTATAATTTTGCTGAGTAATCTTGGTTCTTGTAAAACCTTGCAAAAAAAATTGCAAAAAAGAAAGGCGGCCATTAATCCTTGCAGAGTTTGCGGTAATAGCAAAGTTAGGTCCTCGCGCAAAATTGACAAAATTTTGACCTAGAAGTTCCAAATAAGGAAATAAGTACCACCCTCAAAGTGAACCACTCTTGTATACGTTGAGATACAATAAAAAGAATTGCGTATTCGCTTTTCGTGTGGATTTTGTATGGTTCCTTACAAACCCTAGTGTCCAACGACTTTACGTGGCCGTGCACGAAATCGTTATTCGGACAATCAGATTCAGTCTTAATGACAATTTTAACTATACTGGGGACTTTGCATCATTACCTCAGGCGAAAGACGTCCACTGCTGGACAAAGGCCTCCCCCAAAGATCTTAACAATGATCAGTCCTGCACTGCGCGCGTCCAGCGGCTTCCCGCGATCCTCACCAGGTCTTCGGTCCACCTTGACGGGGGCCACACACGACGTCTTCGGCGCGCGGCCGCCATTCAAGAACCTTACTGGCCCATCGGCCGTCGCACGTCGGTTCTACGCGCAATATGCCCTGCCCACTGCCACTAAATCTAGCAATTCTTCGAGCTACAGACATAGACATCTCTGGTTCGTATCATTTCTGATACGATCGCGCAGGGAAACTTCAAGCATAGCCCTCTCCATTGCTCATTGGGTGACATTGAGCCTTCTTAAGGGGAAAGTCTTTATATTTATATTTTTTCGACGAATGCCCCACCGGTAACTCAGAACCCCCGTAATGTGAGCTAAGAATTTTACCACCCGGTTATGGAGGCTGGTCCATTGAGTACCCGGACATTTGCAAATTATTCTGTTACAAAGAGGAAAGATTTGTTTGTTTGTTTGCATAAAATTAGAAATCCTTACTAAAACTCCAATAATGTAACCCAAGGTGTAAAAAAATACATCAAATACACTAGGCCTGAAAAGTCTCCGAAACTACTCAACTGATTTTGATGAAACGTGGTACGAAGATAGAAAAGACCTTGGGAAGTAACAAAAGCTACCGCGGGGAAATTCCTCATTCACACGGGAAAAACCTATAACGCAGGTAGAACCGCGGCGAAAAGCTAGTTACTTATAACAGGGACGTTGTTAGGCCTGCGGGGTATCGCTAGAGGTTTTGTTAACAATGATCTAAATACGAGTATTATATAATACCATGGTAAGATTAGTGAAACATGACCAAATTCCTACTTATATCATAATTTACGAAAATACGAAAACTGTATAATAAACTAAATAAAGGTGGTAACTTTATCTGGAATTACTTATTATGCGCGGCGGTTCTTCTTTAGGCTGGGTGGCAGCGTGCACCATATAGGTATTTCGTTATTATTCCAAATAAATTTTATATTATTATTTACACTTGTGGGTTAGTACTATTATTTTCTTCTGTGACTTGGTACTGTGGTGGTGGTGAGTATGCGTCCTGCCTGCTCGCCGTTTTCTTACTGGCATTTCGGCTATTTAATATTAAAAAGTAAATAACGTTTGAATTTCGGGCTCCGTAATAGTTGTCTGTGATTTCTTGACTGCCAGTCAGACGGCTGCGGCACTCGCCGCGAGTCAGACAATTATTATACTCTTCTAAACGTTACGCAATCACCACAATAAATAACATAAAAGATCTGCAAACTTGTATTTAAATGTTGAGAACATCTACAAGCTGCATAGAGCTGTATGCAATAGTACTATCCAAGAACTGGTGATCTTAGGTTTATTATTTAAGGAATACTATTAATTTTTCCGTAATTTAGTAAGTGCTTTTTTTAAATCTTGTTTCTATCGAAAAAATTAAATGAAATCATGTTTATGGTACAGATGGGCCTTAAAATGAATCCTTCTTAGTCTTATGTATGAATTTTATAATAATTTGAAAACTAAATTAGTCATTGGAGGTTAAACTTATTTCATTAAAAATCCTGTTATGATCGTGGTCTTTTTTAAGACTCAAAATTTTGCAAATATTGTTAGAAATGGTTTATGATACAGAGTTGCAAATAAAAATTACACAATCATCGCATTGCGTAGGTAGGTACTTGACTGGCTAGAGAAATGCATTTCTTTTTACGACAATTTATAACATTATTATGTACCAGCTTCAATTGGCCAGCAAATCAGTTTGTATGAAAATTAAAATAGAAAGCCGCAATTTAAAAAAAATATATCAAAACGTTTCTTTTTTCGAAGTCATTACTTTTTAAAAATCACTTTTCGACGTCGAGGCGAGTTCACAATTTGGATTTCAGAAAACTTGCAAAACAAAAGTTGTTTAGTTTCATGAGCTGAGTTATCTATCACTCGAGTTTAGCGTTATTTCAATGACACATTGTATAAGTCGACCCGAACTTGTCAATATACTTGTATCAGTGATTTGTCACTGAGATATCTTCGTTTTCCGTCAGTTTCGACCAATAGAAAGTAGTTGTAATTGCAATCCGGAGAAAACCCACACGCACCTCAGTTAGTGAAGAGAATACGGGTATGTTTCGTTTTTTTTCGTTTCTTTGGGCCAATATGACCGACTATGCTCTGACACAGCCATCGTGGTCGAGTGGTCAAAAGCTCGTCTGACATTACGGAGGTTCCGCGTTCGAAACCCGGTGGAGCACTCCTCGAACAAATATCACTTTGTGAGACTTTCCCCAGTTTGGTTAGGTTAGGTTAGCTTTAGTTAGGCAGGCTGAATCACCTGATTGTCCGAAAAGAAAGACGATTCCGTGCTTCGGAAGGTACCGGTCCCATCCATTACTATCTGCGGATGTAATTGGAAGCCTAAAACGGTTCTGTAATTCCCACACCAGGGTTTGTGAGGTAAGTTAACCTCGAAACCCACATAATAAGCAAGCAAGCAAGCTCTGCGAACATTTTTAAATTTGTGCTAATTTTGGGGCTCGCTAAAAACTTCTATTGGTGTTTTGAACATCGATATTTTAAGCATTGGTATTTTGATATTCAGTAATTGTAATTGATGTCGTAAACCAAAGAAGAAAAATACGATTACTTACCGCCACTAGTAGATAACAAACTGTTTAATGTTTATACGATGGTATTGTTAAGCGCATACTATGTCAATGCACCTACAAATAAAACTACTTTCCACACTTGTTGAATGGTAGTTTAGCAGCAAAAACAAGTTTGTAAACAACAATGTTTTTGCCGTTACATTGTTTGGACACCCGTGTATTTGGTCGACGAATAAAGTTTGTAGGATACCGCCGCCGCGCCGTACCGTGCACTAAGCACTTCTTTAAAATTCACTTGGTTCAACGTTTTGTATGAACTTGGTGCCTCGGGGGGCGTGGGCGGGGGAGGGGAAAGAGCCCATGTCGACGCGTTTACGAGGACCATCAATTAGAAGTCACTGGCGGTGCTGGCGTTCACACCGACCAATGACAGACTAACCGGAAAAGACCCCCTTGAAAATAAATAAGTACGTAGTGGGCATCTCACACACGTCTATCTTATCCCAAACTAGGCAGAGCCTGTATTATACACATGAATAATATACAAATATAAAACATCCAGACACAAGGGCAAGGGCAAGGGCAAGCATGGTTTAAAAAAACAAGGTCTTCTATGCCGACCACATGATTTGACACAAGCCTACGTCATCATGCTGTTCATCCTTGTCGAATGCGTGTTAATGACAAGGATGAACAGTTAGCTGATATACATAAATAATATACAAATATAAAACATTCAGACACAGGGGAAAAAGCATGCATGGTCTAAAAAAATAAGGTCTTCTATTCCGACCACGTGACTTGACACAAGCCTACGTTAGCATGTTCATCCTTGTATATGTAAAACTTACACGCATTCGATAAGGATAAACAGCATGAAGACGTAGGCTTGTGTCAAGTCAAGTGGTCGGAATGAGTCGAAAATGCTACTTCGACACACGCTTATTCGACAAAACACTACGCCGACATTACTTTACTCCGACATTGCCCGACTTCGAAATTATTCTACTCCGACACAACACCAATCAGACATTACCTTACTTCGACGTTACTCTACTCCGACAATACACTAATCCGACAATGCCTTACTTCGACATTACCTGACTCCGACATTATTCTATCCCAATAATACACTAAATCGACATGACTTTACTTCAACATTTTAAACTTCGACTTTACTGTACTCCGACAATATACCAATTCGAGCCCACATCACTTTACTTCAATACTATTGAAATAACAGCATAGACAGATAAGATGCTACATTGAAAGTTTTGTCATTTAACTTTATGATAAATAAATGACAAAGATTGTGAATATTTGCGAAACATTAAATGTGGCAGTGAACGACCATTTTGAACTTTTTTGTTTCTGAACCGATTGCTTTCAAATTTGATATCTAGGGTCCCCAGTGACAAAAGAAAGTTCAAAAGCTTTTATTTTGACTGTTCCCCCCAAATTTCTACCTGCTGTGGTCTGTTGCAAACTCTATTAAATATAACGTTCCAACAACGCAAAAAATATAAACTTATTTTATTAACTTTTTCATGCCATATTATTTGATGTAGGTACATATCTACATACTTTATATTGTTTATTGTTTGTTAGCAACTTTTCTGATTAGGTACCAACTGAAACAATTTAATTATTACTGTCTTACGAAAAGAAAAGCTTTTTATTTAGTTATATTACTGTAAACACTTTTTTATAATTTATTGAATGATTGTTAATAAATAAAAAAAATCGTTTTATTTGAGTAAAGTCTACTGCGCCTGTTGCGTACTTTACTTCTACACGTTTATTATGTGAAAGTAACTGTCTGTCCATATATTTGTTTCTTACAATTTAATATCTAGTTTATTTTTCTGCTTCTAGCTTAAGCCACAACAACTGGTAACTGTAAGAAAAGATGACAAATAACATTTAAAATTTTTTTTTAATGAATATTAAGCTACTTTCTATTGCGGGGATATATCTCACTTTTAGGAACTGAAACCTTACTTCGCTATCACATTTCATGTTTCACAAATATTCACAATCTTCGTCATTCATTTAACTAACATTAAGTTATATTATAAAACCTTTAATGTAACTTTTTGTCAATGCTGTTATTTCAATAGTATTGAAGTAAAGTGATGTGGGCTCGAATTGGTATATTGTCGGAGTACAGTAAAGTCGAAATTTAAAATGTTGAAGTAAAGTCATGTCGATTTAGTGTATTATCGGGATATAATAATGTCGGAGTCAGGTAATGTCGAAGTAAGGCATTGTCGGATTAGTGTATTGTCGGAGTAGAGTAACGTCGAAGTAAAGTAATGTCTGATTGGTGTTGTGTCGGAGTAGAATAATTTCGGAGTCGGGCAATGTCGGAGTAAAGTAATGTCGGCGTAGTGTTTTGTCGAATAAGCGTGTATCGAAGTAGCATTTTCGACTCGGTCGGAATGCAAGACCTTGTTTTTTAGTCCATGGGGATAAGTAATGGCTCATCACACGAATATTTGGCCTGGGCGGGATTCGAATCCTGTGTTTTGTAAGCAGATGTACTACCAACTAGACTACAGGGCCCTTGGATCGCCTATGCCCTTATTCCGTAAACGTAGCTAATTGTAAATATAATATACTTTGCACCTGGACAATAAAATCCATTTCACAGCGGTAAAGGTGTACCAATAGGCGGTCTTATTGCTAAGGCAGCAATGTCTATCAGGCAACCCATGTCAAAAGAGGGGTAACGATAACAGCAGCGGGGAGATACGTTATGTTCTAAACATAGTTACTTGATCATAAAAATATCAAGTTATTTCATTTACTTGATATTTGTGTAAATTTTACAACACAATACTACTGGGCCTGCACTATTTAGATACAATTTAAAATCTTAGGCCCATAGACTTAGAACTTCTTTTTTGCTGTGTTATAATTAGGTCGCAGCTGCACAGACAGAAATGTCAAAAATGCGCGGAGAAATGACAATGCGTATTTTGCATTTTACCCCGTAATTTTATGCTTGATTTTATTATTATTGTACTGTTTTTTTTTGTTGTTATTATAAAAAATATTTATTTCTGATTATATTTTCTGAAAATGATCGTAAAGTGATTCATAAATTCTTAATAGTTCTAAGTTTCTTGTCCGTGGTTCCAACTCACCCCGGCTCCCCTTTAACGACACTCGATTGTTGTTCCATCGGAAAGGTGAAGCCGTCGACATTTTACTGCCGATATTCCCGACATACCCCGGTATCCCCTGACCTATTTGTACGGCGAGTGTAGTTACGTAAGGCGAACTCATTAGATTTGTGTTTCTTTTAATCGGTTCTAGCTTCGTTGAATTGTTTTTTAAGTGTAAAATATAGAGGACGGTGAAGATTGCTTGGCTTGGATTTATAACAAGCACTGGACTCAATTCTGCCGTGGCCGGTATAATCTCTTTTAAGTTGTTGGTTCATTCATATGGGGATCGAAAAGGATGGGAGATGAATAAATTTAATTCGAGTGAATTACATTAAAAATAACCAGCGCAGCTGTCAAATTCAGCTTAATTTAGTCGGCATGTATTTAAATGCTTGCTAAATAAACTGCGCGTAAAATCGATGTTTGACGTCTTTAAATGTAGATTGGCAATCACCTGTCCCTTTTCGTTTTTAAAAACGTGAAAGGGTCATATGATTTTTAAATTTATTAAAGTTAGAGCGTAATATGTAGAATCGGGCTATTGAAATAAAATCTAGCAGACGGTTTAACTTAACCAAACCTAATTTTATCAAGAGCATTCTGGAGCCCACGAAATGTATAGGATAAAATGTAGGCAGACACGTTATCTTTTAATAAATTATGAAATAATAAATCATGCGGTCCCCGGCTTGCGCCAACCTAACTCTTTGTGTGTGTCATGTCACTCTAATATAAGAAAGGCGAAAGTTTGCGAATGTATATTATTATGTTTGTTACTTCGTCATGTCTAAACGGCTAGAGCGATTTTAGTAAAATTTGGTATTGAGTTAGCTGAAACCCTGGATTTAACACATACATAGGCTACTTTTTACCTCGGGAAAATACCTTATTCGCACGGGAAAACCTGTTAACGCGGGGCGTAAAGCTAGTAAAATATAAAGCTACTAAACGTATATAATACGAGTAACAATAGAGAATGGGAGACCACATGAGTTACCAACAACAACTGCGATCCTCAACTGCCAATCACCAAGACCGTGGCATCCAAATGGTACATCTAGCAGAAATTACGCCTAATTGCCTGACTATTTTTTACTAAATTTCATTTGGTTAAAAATAATAGTGATTATTTTCTCTGAAGGATCTCTGAAACATTATTTTGTAAGAAGTTGAAACTAAACTTTCAGAATAAAGGAAAAAAAGTCAAAGTGCCCAACTTGTAACTAACAAAGTAAACATGAACTAATAGTGCTCTTAGAGTAAACAAACTTTGAGATAATAGTGTTGTTAAGCTGTCGATAGAAGCCTATCGATATTTTTTTATAATTTTTCTTTGACTACCTTCAAAACACCCTATCCTCGATTTATTACAATCTGATCAATGACATATAGGCATAGAGGACAAACATATAACAAAATGTTTATTAATTACACAAACCAACTGATCCGTAAACGATGTTCTTTTTTTTTTTTTTTTAAATTGTCTACCAAAATTTACAGTCAAA
This sequence comes from Teleiodes luculella, assembly GCA_948473455.1. Taxonomy (NCBI): domain Eukaryota; kingdom Metazoa; phylum Arthropoda; class Insecta; order Lepidoptera; family Gelechiidae; genus Teleiodes; species Teleiodes luculella. The sequence continues at coordinate 4,134,837 of OX419582.1, forward strand.
TGGATGCTTTAAAAACATTAACTAGCATTAAGTTATCTATCACACATAATACATTTTATCGGGCTAACCGCGACGAGGCGTGTTAATACGATTTATTCGTCTCGAAAGTTTTTTTTTTTATAAAAAACGTACTAAATCATTTGTACAATTTTATGAATTCAAAGCTTAATCTGAGAGAGTAGCTTTAAATTTTACGAATAGACAATTGGTTCATTTACGGCAAATTTTATTTTATCTTTTAAATTAGGTGATATCAATGAAACTACATGTTAAAATACAACTTTATATTGTTAAATGTAAGCAACTACTTTTAATGCAACAGCTAATAATAATCAACGAAATGGTTCAGATATTAAAAACAGTTCTTTGTTTTTATTATGTGAACCAAGAACTTCTTAAAGCTTGATCAATTTGCAACGTCCTAAGCTAAATGGGGATAATCTCACGAAGTCATACTCGTATTAATTGTTTGACAAGTTCTCGCCGGGATTCGAACCCGAAACCTCCAAAGTCAAATTTTGGTCGATGATTTTCTATCGACAGTCGATTGTTTAAGCGGCCAGACTACCCAGCATCGCATAAGTGATCAACTCTCGCAAAGTACTTACATGTAGCGTAAGTTTCATAGTACAGACAGACAAACGTCAATAAAATTTTAAGTGTAATTTTTTTGATTTGGTATATATTTCGATTCGTAAGATACGAGAGTTATAAAAGGGGACTAAAACGAGTTTTCAAGTAGGACCTCACCTTAACGCAGTTTCACTCACAGGTTTTAATGCAAAGATAAGTCCAAATTAAAATTCGAATAAAGCATAAAATTAAAAAAATAGAAAATAAATTTTCGCCGTCAAAATAAATGACATAATCATAGTCAAATATGGTTTGCACCATAGAGTATAAATAGAAAAATTTCTGGGACGGATTGCACGTGTACTGCAAAATAAATTGCTTCACATTTTATTGGAATTATCCCAAACTGTTTAGAAAATGACGATGTTTTTACTAAATTAACCGGATAAAACCTAATTTAAACCAAATACTTACGATGGCATATTATTTTATTCAGGCGTGCCGTGACGTCATTCTATACTCTTCCATACAAGTTATAGTTTTATTCGACTAACCAGTCATCACCCCTATTAAATAAAGAATTATCGAACGTTTGTTTTATATTTTTTATATTGTAACTCTGTGGTTCCAACTTGACCTAAAGTTGCCTAAAGTACGGTCAAAAGCAGAGTAAGCTGAATACGCGATTCTTTTCAACAGACATCATAACGATTTAAACTCAAAATTGTTCATTTTAACGTGCTTTATCTATGCTACAAACCAGTGGGAATTTTAAAATAAATCTTTATTTTATTTGTGTATAAATGAACAAGGAGCAATGTTAGACCTTGGAGTATTTAATTTTCTGGTTTATTAAATCACAAGTATGCACGCACAATACCCCGATTCGTCACCACCACGCGCAGTGTCAAAACATTCGGCGGCGTTTCTGCTTACTCGTAATAATGGCACAAAAGCCAAAGGCGCGGAAGTGACACGCATGCTCTATGCCTCCCAAAATTATTTTTTACCTAAGGGGGATATTACATTATAAAAGATATATGATCAAAGATCTTTGACGCAAAGATTAGAAAGGGACGCAGTTATGCGCAAGAGTGAGCGCGGTGTATTTGTATCTCATTCTAACGCATAACTGCGTCCCTTTCTAATCTTTGCGTCAAAGATCTTTGATCATATATCTTGTATAATGTAATATCCCCCTAAGGCTGCGTCCCCTTCACTACGGCGCAGCGCCGCCACCGTGCCACGTCACGGCGCCGTACCGTAACACGTTGCCGCCGACGGTGGCGCCAATTCTAGTATTAATAGGAGAATAATTCTATCGCGATCTATAGAATTATTCTCCTATTATTACTAGAATTTGGCGCCCACTGACGTACGCCGTTTTTTTGCATTGAAGAACAAAAAATATCAATTAAAAATGTACACTAGTCTGCCTATTAGTTTAGCTTTAGATAACTGTGTGAAATATCTGTCTGTACAATATTATAATTATAAAACATGCCGTTGAGTTAAGCAAGTTTATTTTGTTGCTGACTGTACGTTCTTAAGTGCAAACAAGCAACTCTCAAACTTCCTGATGGCTATCAGTTGAGCATTTAATTCAAGTCAAGTTATTTACTTCAAATTCAGATTGAAATGAGTTTATTAACAATAGCACTTTGAAATATCTAAATTACAAAATACTTAAATTTACTTTTAAAATACCTAATGGCCCATAGGTATATAAGTTTTTTCGCTCTAACTTATAAAAGATATTATGCGTCCTTCACATGCTTTCAATAACAAAATGTAGGTACAGAAGTTGGTTAAGTTTTTAGGGACGTCAAACATCAATATATCGCGTCATTCGCTCTAGTTTAGGGTGCATGCTAAAACACCCAACTTAAAAAAAAAACCTTACGCCTAATTTGACAGTTTCGTTCCTATTTTAAATAATATTAATTCTAATCGTGCCTAAAATGATCCCGTTCCCAGCGTCTTACCGAAATTAAGGTTTTAACATGACTGGGAGAATGTATTCCTAAAATTATGTTTTCAATCTAAAACCAATTCTTCCAAATACTTTCGACAGTCTAAATTGATTTTCAATTATACCCTCCTGATTTATGTTTGACAATTTAAGTAGGTATTTTAAGCCAGTTACGTAACAATCCGGGACTTGTTTGATAAAATTTAATTTTAGCTGATTTGAGCAATATTTATCATTCATTGCGTAGGTAGTATAATGCTGTGCTGAATTAACTGGTAATCTATTATTAAAATAATTTATCATAATACTCTGTCCACCCGAAGCAACGCTCGCGTTATTTTTTTACTTTTCTGTGCACAGTTTCCCGTAGGAATGAGGTATTTTCCCGCGGGAAAAAGAATCTATTAGATGTTGACTAGGATATAAATAAGACCACCATGCAAAATTCGGAGATTAGCCAGTACAATGTACTGAGCCGTATATAAGTTATTATAGTAATTATCCCACAGGATCTTTTTAATTTCCCGGGATAAACATTATGTAAGTCTTAGATTAGATTAGATTTTGTATGGTGGTACCTTATATCTTAGATTCTAAGATATAAGGTACCATCATACAAAATTTAATTTTAATTTGTCCAGTAGTTTCGGATATTAGCCCGAACCACAAACAGACAAACGGAGAAACAAAAAAAAACTGCATAATATGTTCTAAGTATATCACTTCTTACATTCCCCTGATTTGGTTTTTAGTTCATTTTCGGAATACTTATGATCCAATGAAATAAATAAAAAAAAACTAGTATATTTGAAAAGATATTTTTTTCCGTGTGACCTACAGATTTTTGACGTCTACAGTTTTATCTATATTAACGAATATTACCCACAAAATATTAACAATTCTGTACCATAATCATAATAACTGCAATGGAAAATATTTCGTAACAAAAAATATTTAAGGGGCTACCCTAGGCTAAGTGGCGCCGCCCTCTGTTAAAAATTAATTACTCGCGAAGTATATTTTTTTTCTAAAATCCGGACGGTCATTTTGAAGTTGGCGTGCTATAGGATATATAGGGGCCATAAACTGTATTTATTATAGTCCGCTGTAGTTACAGATAGAAAAGTTGCTAAAAACGGCCACTTTTGTCAAATTTTCTATCTGTAACTACAGCGGACTATAATAAATACAGTTTATGGCCCCTATATATCCTATAGCACGCCAACTTCAAAATGACCGTCCGGATTTTAGAAAAAAAATATACTTCGCGAGTAATTAATTTTTAACAGAGGGCGGCGCCACTTAGCCTTGGGTAGCCCCTTAAGTAGTCAGCTCTCGCGGCTGTTGACCTTGTGAGCGGCCGTATTCCGTAGCAGTAGGGACGAATTTCGTAGCGCGAATGTCCTACCGCATTATCCTGGCTTCTGTACATAAAAAATAAATAAATAAAATAAAATAAATAAATATGTGGGACATCTCACACACGGCTATCTGACCCCAAACTAGGCAGAGCCTGTTACTATGTGTGTCAGAGAGCTGATATACATACATATATATATATATACAACATCCAGACACAAGGCAAACACAAGTGCTTATCACACGAATGTTTGCCCTGGGCGGGATTCGAACCCGCGACCTTGTGCTTCGTAGGCAGACATACTGCCAACTAGGCTACGAGGCCGTACAATATAAGATAATTGTATAATAGTGTTTTATTTCGTCAACAAAAGCATAGTAAATGTACCTACCTATTTAATCATCTAGTTTATTTGTAACAAACATAAGAACGCAATGTAACAAAATTTGGTAGGTAACATGAAACATAATTGTAGTAGTACATCGGTCTTTTCGTATCGAATACAAAATAATTAAGATAAAAAACCCTGTCAAAATAAGTAAATTGTTTATGTTGGCAAGTTTAATTACTTCCCGTAACTTGAAAATTAATTATTTTCTGATAAAGTTCCACGTTTGTTCGTAGCTTGGGTAATGGGTATGTATGAGTGGATTATATTATAATATAATGGCAGTATATTTTGAGAATTGGTTTGAAAATGTCATGTACCTACTGAGAAAATAACGACTGGCAGGAGATACTTTAGTTTTGTTATTAGTAAAAACTTTTGGTTTTTTCTGGCGAAGGCGCGGCGCGATCCTTACTAATATTATCTATTAATACGCACGCAAGTAACTTTGTTTGTCTGTCTGTCTGTTATGCTTTTACACCAAAACCATTAAACCTGTCAACGCTGGTTGAAACTAGGTGGAAAGCTAGTTTTGTGATAGATAACATCTACTTTGTTCGTCCAATAAAAAAATAACAAAGAAAAGACAATTTTAAAACAGTATTCTTCAAACTTTACTTTGATATTATGTGTAGGTACATTTGAATTTTGAATTCCAATCTAAACGTGTGATATTGAGTCCCTGCCTCTATCGAGAACCAACAATTTCATACGAAAGGACCAAATATTATTATAGGATTCCATTTTTACATGAAAATGTCAGTGGGAGCGAATGGACCGAGCGAAGTCTGCTTTCTAACTCCACTCGTTGAAGTATCTAGACTAGGGTTGCTAACTGAGTATCTAGGGCTGCTAACTAAAGAAAATACGTATGTACTTATTTCAAAACATTATTTTAACCCCACATTACACATACAATACAATACATTGCAAGCATCATCTATTTCGTACCTTACTATTTTTGTAAAGTAGTTAAAATAAAAATTAAATGTTGATATAACAATGTATGTAAAAAATAAAAAAATAAATATCAATTATGAAAAATAGACGTCACGAAGGTTTCTAAGTGGGATGTTTATCCCACTTGACATTTCTGTAAATTCACAGTTCCGCCTATAGTAGAATAGAATTTAAATTCAATAACCATTAGCTCCTTTCTTTTTTTAAAACCTACATGCAGATTTAAATTTTAGTGAGTAAGTAAGAACATAGTTTGGAAAACTTTAAAAGCACAACCCTTTAACATGTTTTTTTTTCTTGCTTCGCTTCTGCTGCAGACGAGGTTTTGCTTTCTTTATAAATTATTAAAATGTTTACTTTAAACTTGTATCGCGCGTATTACAGTGGCTGAGACTAGAGGCGGGTTGCTTTCTTGAATAAGACACACTTTTATAAAAAGGGGACTGAAAAGCACTCAAAGATATTCTGAAAGATGGTAGGTTAAGAAAAAAATGCAATGAACGAGAAACAAGATATAAAATGTTTTGACTGGCTTTTATGAAAAGATAGTAAAGTTTCAGATATTTTTCCTGAGAATTAAGTCAATATCGCAAATAGGCGATAAGGCTGCGTTTCCACCAGAGATGAGCGAGGATGCGTAGCGAGGAATGTGTTTGTAGAGAACCAATAGAAACGTTCCATTTGCCTGGCCTCGATCACTGCAGCGATTTTATTGGTTCTTTACAAACACATTCCTCGCTACGCATCTTCGCTCATCTCTGGTGGAAATGCTGCCTCGGTGCGTCGCGCCGCGTCGTCGTCGTCGTCGTCGTGAGATCGGTTCCCGCGAATTTCATACAAGTTCATAGGAAAATCAAGCTCCGCGGCGCGGTTTGACGCCACGACTAACGACACCGTATGTTTTCCTAGTTAACAAAATTTACAGATTTCTCAGTCCCCGCAAGAATCAGAGCTTTAAAAATTCGTACAAAAATGTGCGAAAGAATCACTCGTTTAAAATTGTTTAAAAAATATTATTAACCAATTTTTAAAATTCCTCCTCAAATGCATCTCTTCTTTTCTGCGTCACAAGTGTACTCGACAGCGCGTATCGAACCAAACTGCCCAGTGCCGTTTGACAAACCGTTCAAACCGATATCAAACGATTGCATCAAACACGTAAGGTTTGAATCAAACCGTTGTTGGACCGTCTCGGGGGCGCTTAATTGGTGATGCGACGACACCAGAGGAAGTCGTGTTATACTTACAAATATTAGCAAAACGCAGCAGAAAGAGGGTAAATAATAAATTATGTTTGCATGGTGCATGCATCGGCACTGAAATAACAGGCACTCACACAAAACAAATAACCACGGTAAATACTCCGTTTTAAATCACAATAGTTATAAAAACGATATTGTAAAGTTATATTCTAAATAGCTATGAAATACTTCCGCAGAACTATATGCCGGTGTATAACTATAGCCCCAGGGAAATAATGATATGACGGCTTTTACCATCTAACTGCGACATACACAGACTTTATTCAATCCACTTTTCCTAATTTTTTGCCCTTCCATTGTTAATAATAATCTTACGTAACATTATTAAATTACCTTTATGTCCATCAGGGGAATACTCGAGCAGGGATTAGGTACATGTCTTGTGAATGGTAAGGATCGCTTTTTATGATATTGTTACGAATATTGAATGCCTAACGTCTCGCTAAATCACATTACTTTTAACTGTGATGAATTGTTACTTAAGCAACCAGAATATTTTTTTCTCTTTCTGCAAGTAATATTTCTTCTGTGTTTGTAAATAATAAAATATCATGTGCTCCGTAATAGCGTCGAATGAACATATTATTGAATGTACTTAATTAATTTGAAAATTTAGTGCGTGTGTCTAGCGCAGTGCTAGTGACGTCATGCGTATGCGCTGCTATATTAATGATCAAGTCAATTTCACTTTGACTTTGACAGACGAACTCGGGTCTCTACTGAATTCATACATTTTACAAGTTCTTTGCGGGCATGTTGTTTTTTATTTAAAGCCTGACCATACAAATAAAAATCTTGCTCTGTGGGAGCCACCTGTATATTATTACGACTATGGCAACAATTTTCCTTATAAAATTAGTTCTATCGAAATTCCGCAAAATGGCGAGGATTTTTATTTCTGTGGTCGGGCTAATTCAAGATTTTAAAATATGACAATTATTTATTAAACTGAATACGAATCATAATCAATAGTGCTTTACAAGATTGCTCAATCTTGTAACACCACATTATAAGATGGACGTGACTGATAACGTTATCACACTTGTTCTAACACGATAAATGTGATAAGTATTTTTTGCCGCCTCTTATCTCTGTAACCACAAATTAGGCTATCCATTTTATCACCGTGCAAACATCATTGAGTGGATGTTCTATATTTAAAAAAAGGAATAAAAATAATTAAAAACTAAACACTTTTGTTACAAGGATTTTTTGTTATAGCGTTTTCTGTTTGGGTAAAGAGCGAAAAAGTGAATCTACGTATACTTACGTTGTATTTTTGGAGTAAATATTATGTTCAAATGTTCGTGCTCACACTTGACTAGCTTTTAGGCTTTGTATGCACGAGAAGCTGTCAAACTTGACGTAGAGACATAAGAGCCACAGTAGCACAGTAGACTCAGAACATTAAGTTATCTCCATACCAACTGGCCGCATCGGTTTGAATGTGAGCGCGCCATGTAGGCAGGCACGCGCTTGCATTTAGCCCTTACTGCCACCCCCTTATTCCCCCTTATTTTATGCTAGTGTGTGCGTGACAGCATGTGCATACACTGTGTACTAGTCTTTAAAATATGAGTATAGAGGCTTCCAACTAATAAGGCAAAACTTTACACGACATAAAAACATACGACACCGCTATAAAATATCTTTTATAAATAAATTTAAAGTATTTCAATTTCATAAACGCAATAGACAAAAAAGTTTATCAGCTTCTTATTTACAATGAATTACATAGTATAATTACTTTCAAGGAAGAAGTACATGCAAAGTCATCAATATAATAGAGTTTGTTTTACTCATGAAATAAATTAACTTTCTGTTTTCTTAGGACTCCCTTAAATAAAAGGAAATAGAGGATATATAAAGATTTTAGGGCTATTTCATCTCAATTTTATAGTATAAGAAAATAACTTTGAATTTTATATAATACATTTTGTTTGCCATTTTCATAATTACGGTTAGTCTGAAAAGTATGTTTATTTCTTGCGCTAGAAACTGTCAAGCGTGACAAAATGACAGAACCCCTTCACCCGTACCCACCTGAAGGGGTATGGGTATATTAGTGCGCCTATTTTAAACTAGCTGTCCGCCCGAGGATACGCCCGCGTTATTTTTTTTTACTTTTCCGAGCATTTTCCCGTAGGAATAATATTTTCTAACGGTAAAAACTATCTGTATATTCCCCTATAATATCACGGGTATATTCCCATATAATATAAGGTATCACCATTCAAAATTTCATTTAAATCGGTCTTACAGTTTCGGAGATTAGCAGTACAAACAGACAAACTGATAAACAGAGAAACAAAAAAAAGCTGGATATTATGTTCTATATTACTGCCGGCGGCGGCGAAGGCGCGGCCAAAATCAAAATCAAAACTAGTAATCAGAGCCCGCGGGCATCGTCTCCTTCACGATGTTTTTCAGTATCAACGCGCTAGGCCGTGGTCCGAGGCTCCCTCGAGCCGCCTCTAGACGCGTTGGTGTATGTTTACTCTGATGACGATGACCATTCTGAAACCTATAAAACCATTTAGTACTTGCGGAAACTTTGAAAATATATATCAGTAGTTTTTGTTAACTAGGTACCCTATATACACAACTACAGTGGAAATTGATTTATTGTAAAAAATAATTAATAAAGACTCCAGTCTTAGAAAGCCTACTCCTTTAAAAAAGGCTATAAGCTTGTTTTAAGGCTACTACTGTAAAAAAGGTTATAAGTTTTTTTAAGCCTACTAATATAAAACTTTGGCAAATAAAACTTTTCATATTTTTAGAATAAACTGACCAATTAATATAAAGGCCAATAAATACCGCGTATCAGAAATCAGAAATTTCATAATAAAATAAAGTTTAAATTAATTTTATAGTATATTTTTCTTGTGTACTTTGTTATTCTTTACCTTATGATTTATTATGCAGTGTATGTAATATTATAGGTTTGGTATATTTATTATTATTATTATTTAGGCCTTGGTCAACTTCAAAAACAACCGTATAATAAAAAAAAAGAAGATACATATAAAAAAAACCACTGCCTACCAAGTAAATGGTGTATCAGTATATCAACAGGTAACCGCTAAGCATAGACGTGCCGCTAAGCCTCTTACAACCAGACAATGAGACCCAGAATCCCTAACATATTGCATGGGATCAGAGCTCCATGTCTAACTCAATCCTATCAAGACGGCTTATAAAAGCTGACAACCGCCAACTCCCCTGAAACGATCTTGCGTCCTTTACATTCACATGGAAAAAGCCTTCGGTGAGAATGGGATGAGATGCTTTGGAAACGAATAGATGTGTTCTGTAGACGCTATTCGTAAAGTGAGGAAGCTAGTTGTAATCCGCTATTAATTAAATTTTAACAGTACTGTTGCTCTTATACAGACACCCAAAATGAATTGGTTTTTGAATGGGATGATGAGAGTAAAAGTAGGAAATTCTATACAATTTCACACCTTTTGTTTCTCGTAGAAGCATTCTAATGTCTTCAAAACCAACATCTTCTTCGGCTTTTGTCGATAAAGAAACAACGACACGAACTAGAACAAGACGTTATTTAAAAAAAAGCTGTTCTCCGAGAGATCCAATCAAAAACTTTGTATCCACAAAACTCATCAAAACCACTTTAATTATTTGATTTGACAGAACTGCGCCAGTCCTGCTATGGGTCATAGCACACACGTTTACTTGAAGACGGATCGTCACCGAATCATCTCGAGCCGTTCAGATCAATTCGTATGAAACTCATACTGCAACACACTCTAATAGGAATCGTTACGTAATCAATAGCATCGTCTCCGGACAAGCCCTCAAACCGAGGCGATACGGTTAGAGCGGTTACGCATTAACGTCAGACTATTTTTTTTTATTACCTATCCGTCTGTCGAAAAATTACAACGAATCAAGCTTCACCGGACTAGTGTTAGCTGAACTATCGATAGTTCAACTATCCATACTATCGATAGAGTTGATTTGTGTGCTACCGCCCTAAAATATTCGAAATTGTCAAGATATTTTCAACTTCCCTCACCTTAATGACGCGTCTTATCCATTAGCTAACCATAATTCATTACAACCCTCACCAACACCAGTAATACGACCTGTCATCCTTCGTCACAGTATAACAGATGGTGCCAACACCAGACATGGTTTCACCCTATTACTTTCCCATATAATTCTCCGCAGAAACGTTATACATTGGCGTTTTAGAAGGCAACGTTTCCCCGCTAGGTTTTGTGTGAACGGTAATGGATTTTGTTTTGTCGTCGAGCGCAGTAATGGTATTACAGGTTACCGTTGTGGCAGGGCATATGTAATTTTACCTCGTAATGAGTTTGGTGATAGACCAGGAACCAATCAGTCCGGTTTTAAGGTTGCTAGCACAGAATACTTAATAGCAGTCCCTTTGTTAGTTACGGAAGATGAACGTGAAGTTTCATGAGTATTTTAAACTGCAGCTCTCAAGGCTGTGATCAAAGTGACAAATTTGCATGGTAACTGAATAAATAGCCCTATCTGGTAACCGTCATAAGAGACCCTAGACAATTTTTTATGCTTTTGTTCTTTTATTAGTGACTATTGTTGTTTTTGGTATGTATAAGGCCCGAAACTGCAATATGATAATGAATAAATTGTATGCGTAAATCAAGTAGAACCCGATAAGTGATCTATTGCAACGTTGGTTACTACGACGCGACTCCGACGATACAACGTAACATGACGCCACATCCATAGATCAGGAAGTGGGCATGGCAACACCTTCAATCATATTCAGTCTTTACTGACAATAAAGATGAAGGAAAGTGCGGGCTGCGGGGTAGAATTCGAGTTTATATGCAGTCTGTAACATAAATTACGCCCGCGCTTTCTATGTGACGGAAGTCCGTGGGCACAGAACTACGAGTATATAATAGTACTAACCCGTACAGAAAGGACACTTTCCCCCCCGCACTAAAATGAGTTCCCCGCCCGCCCGAGCCCCCCACGCACGGCACCCTGCAGGCGCTGCGGGACTCTACTGTGTGGGTGTTCTAGGGTGCTTTACATAGCGTGTCAGTGTTAGACTTGTAGGTAGTTGATATTCAGTTGTTATTCAAAAAGAAGTAAGTAGTCAAAACGCGTTTGCTGTATGGAGTGTCCGAGGGTTCGCTCCTTCACACGAAAAATTGGGTAACAGTTGCTTGCTTGCTTGTCTTGTGGGTTCCGATGTCCATCTGTGTCTTTACAATACAATACAAATATGCTTCATTGACACACAAGGAAAATACAAAAATATAAATACAATAAATTCATGATACAGAAGGCAACAGGCGGCGGCGTTATTGTAAAGGTAGATATCTCTTCCAGACAACCTTAGGTTAAGGAGAGTGAAAAGTAATAAGATCTATGCAGGACGGTGACAATATAGCATTATATATACGTATAATAAACTAAGTACAACATACTTAGAATACATAAAGTAATCAAAATATGTAAATAACTATATCTTGATAAAATACTCTATTATACTTTAAATAAACTAATTATTGGATCTCCTACAGCTAGCCGCTCACATGGCTCTTATTATGACTGGATCAGTAGATGGGACCTACGGCTTCACGTGCCTGAGCGGAATAACCTGATTTGTCCGAAAAGATCTTTCTTTTTAGGCAATCAGATTTATAAGCTTACTAAAACTCTGCTCGCACCGTTAGGGGTTCTTGCGTGTGTTTGTATGGATGTTAAATAAACTTTGTAACTTTTGATCACAATATGTAGATTAAACAAAATGTTTCTATTTTATTTCGTACCATGCGATTTAGAATCTTATTACGACGATTTAAGGATGATTGTCGTTATCTGATGGTTGAAAGGGGAATAAAAGGGGTCTTTTATGTATATACGCCTACAGACCAACGTCATTATTTTTTCAGTGACTGATCTCGTATCTAATTTTTGTTTATAATGTTTTTTTTTTCCTCAAGAGTCCTCACAATTAGGAAAAAAACAAACAAGTATCGTATTGCAAACTTGGATCTAAAATCAGAATTGTATGAATTAAATTTCTTTAAACTCATTTATATTAAACTAATAAGCCTTAGAGTATAAATAGAAAAAAAAATCTCTAAGTAATAAGCCTTTTACGGTTGATGGAGGGTGATAGTGACGTGACGTGAATTTTTTTTTTATTTGGAATACTATCTTTATCACCCCACACCCTTCTTTTGCGTTTCTTATTTACGTGCAAAAAAGCAATTTTTTAATTAAGTACATAGAGAAACTAATATATTTATCAGAAAATCAGAAAATGAATTATTTCTTTCAAACAGAGTTGTATTAATTTTCAATTGTGTTTCGTTTTCAGAAAAATACTCGTACGTCTCTTGCTGAAAAGAAAATAGATAAAAACTGTTGTTGGTTTTTTTTTTTAGTTTTAACGGCAACTAAAACGACACTGGCACAAAGACAACTAGTGCCATAAGATGAAAAAAAAAACCAGACTGCATAAATATTTTATTACACTGACGATTTTTAAAGAATTATTTATTCTCTCTTATTAAATAGACAGACAGACAGAAAGTCGTTTTTTTCAAAAGTTGTATTTTTGTGTTCAGCTACACACCCTATATAACTTTTTTTTTTAATAATCAATTTACAGACACGCCGATTCTTCAGTTTTATTATAGTATAGATAGATACATAACATTAAAACATTTCAGTGTTATTTATTAATGTACCCCTAGTTAAAACCCTTTTTTTTTATACACCACCTGATACATTTTGAATAAAGGACATTTTTAAAGTGATGTGTAGCCAAAGTGCTCCTAAATGGATTTTTTATAATTTGCTATATCGAGTGTCCCTCTCACAATTAAAACGAAATCTCTTTTATCAAAATCTACCAACAGAGCTTTGGAAAAAAGAAATATGTAAAATATCTAAACAATGAATAAATTTACAATACTCAATTTTATATTCCATCTTCTAATTATTTATTTACCTTTCTCTATACAAATATGGAAAAAAGAAATTTCAATTGAAAAGGGGCAAATTCAGGATTGTACAAAATATAATGATTTTCAATCGAAAGGGTATCATAAAGCATAATTATATATTTCAGGTCAGTACAATTTCGTCACAGTACAAAATTCGCTACAAATCATAGGCTTTTAATTTAACGTTGACATTAAATTGTCCACAAAGTACAGTATCTGCATAGTGCATACTTGACACTACTGGCACAAAGAATAACTAATGCCATAACAACAAAAAAAAACGATCATAAGTGAAGTTATATCACGTGTTTTTTTTTATTCTTTCAAATAACCTTTTTCTAGGCTTGTTATTTTTAATTTTAAGTGATACGAATACAATGTACGGGCACAGAATAAATATAATGTACTACGGCCGGTACGGGACTCAATATTTTTTTTAAATGCTTTTTAAATGAATTTCCTAAATATTTTTGGAAAAAAACTAAGGTATAGGACCAAGCACGTGATATGACTGGTCCTTTGAGCGCTTTGAACGTGACCAAGTTTGACGTGTGTGCATGTCTGTCTGTGGCATTGTAGCTCCTAAACGGATGTGCAGATTTTGATCTAGTTTTTTTTGTTTGCAAGGTGTCACAATTGGAAGTGTTCCTAGCTATGATCCAGGAAAATATCTTCAGCCATTGGAATATTATCAACTCTTTTCTAGTTGTTGAAAGGATAAAGTAGGTAAGGGTTATTAAATTTAGTGTTATTCACTTTGATTATTACACTAATTAAAAACCTGATTTAATTTTATTACTTGGACCTTTGTGATCGATAAGTTGTCTTCTTATTTACCGCATACGTTACTGGTTTCGTTTGGGGAACAATGTTTTTTTCTATTCTAGCACAGCGCTTTATATGAAACTAGCTTAATTTCCGCCGCGGCTCCGCCCGAGTTAACAGTTTTTCCCGCGGTAAAAGGTAGCCTTTGTTACTCAGGGTGAATGTAGCTTTCTAATGGTGGAAGAATTTTTGAAATCAGCTCAGTAGTTTTTGAGTTTATTCTTTACAAACATACACACACACACAAAACTACAAATATTTCCTCTTTATAATATTAGTATGATAACCCAAATAATAAATAGCATTTCAATAATACACTAATAATTTGAATTTCATGACCAAAAGCACCTTACACGAAACAGCCCTTGCCCTTATGTGTATCTGGGAGCCACCCCCCCCAACCCTCTTGTTTGCACACGTTACGCTCCCCCCACCCCCACCCCTCTAAAACGTAGTGTGGTTTAAATCAACGTTATCCCTACGTTCCTGTTTATGAAATCAATTCGTGTCAAACTCACGGGAAACGCGCCAGTGTTCGCAAAACACACAAATGTGGAGACGCCCTTATACTTTCATGAGAGCCGAGTATTTCAGGATGTTTTGAGTAAGGTAAGTTTATATTTAAGATTCAGATTTCATTTATTAAAGAAACAAAGGAAAATACGTAACATAATTAGTTTAAAAGTACTACTACAATAGGCGGTTGGTAAATAAGAATAGCCAACAGAAATTTTTCTATTTATACTCTAAGAGAATAGCTTTCCGGCTCGCGCTATAAGTTTTTCCCGTGGGATTGAAGGATTTTCCCGCGGTAAAAGGTAGCCTATGTGTTATTTTGATGTATAATACATAATTTAGTGAAGTACCATTAAAATCCATTTTGTACTTTTTGCGTGAAATTTTAACAAACATCCATCCATCCATATATATTATTTATCCTCACAAATGTTCGCGTGTATAATATACTAGGATATTACACATTCCGTTCACACCGCGCAATAGTCTGAATTAAATTTTCATTTATATTAATTATTATTGCTTCGAATATATTTTCTGACTAACCCTCTATAAAATAAATATGTATATTTCTTAAGTTAGCTTAGTGTAAGTCTGTAATTGGCTTATGTTGTAATATTTGTTCTGTATCGTAGCTGTAGCCTTCAATGTACAAAAAAAAATATATTGCAGGCGGTATCACCTGATTGTCTAAGATGAAAGTTGATTCTGTGCTTCGGAAGGCATGTGAAGCCGCGGGTCCAAATGTTAACTAACTTGACGGAAAGCTAGTTTATCATGTAGACTTTACATGTCTTCGAATAGCCCCAAACCGATTGGTTCTGTTATTGGACTTAAACAAACGAATTGATATCCAATAATCGCCTGAAGCTTCCATTCCTCATTGACTTCTGAATCTGAACTTAACTAGAATTGCTTGCTTTAACGATTTTGCCGGAAAATCGACGCAACAAGCTTTTGTTTCAACTTGATCCTTTCTGTAGTTTTGTACTAGTAACTAAAGATTTATATAACCCAGGGAATGGACAATGTTCATCTTTAACATGTTCATATTTTACCATATCAAAAGAGAGTACTAATGCTATTAAGTTGTCGTAAAAGTAGGGTAAGTCTTGAATGAGCAAATTATTTTGATTTGATTTCACAGCGTTTGATAAACAGTGAACTGATATTTTCACAATCTTATTACTGATGATATAAGAAAGATGATTTTTTCTAATTTGTTTTAAATTAGCCAGGGATGTATACTTTTTCTCCAATATTCCTGCATCACTTTAGAACGGATGTATGTCACATTTTTTTTGTTGTTATTATGTTTTTTAGTTATATAATAATACGGGCGTAGCCGCACAGCGGAAAACTAGATTTACAAAAATCAAATCATTTATTTTTAATTTTTGGACATTTTATATCACATAGTTAAGTCAAATAAAAATGGCGAGTTCATCAAAGAAAAACGTGCCGTCATTTGTGGAGAAGAGCTCGCCGAAGAAACAATCAAGCGTCGCATCTTCTCTAAGAATTATTTTTTAATGTGTAACATTTATGGGACAGCGTTAGTCTTCGGTTTTTTTATAATATTAATATTCAGTCCAGTAACGTATAGTTCGAATTAAAATAGAAGTCAGTGCTTAAACCCATTTTGGTTTGAACCGAAGGTGAGGTTATCTGTAGACGGCATCCAATTAATTGGGAAGAATAATTGGAAGTGATGTTTTCCTTTGCATAAAGGTTTCGTGAACAAAAATACAAGAAGTTTTCTTCAAAAATATAAAGCTGTTTTTGGGAGCATGAATAAATATTAATTAGGAATACCAGCGATTGATTGAATGAGGTTCAAATGGAAAATTGCTTCCTTTTGATATATTTTTAGATACTCGTATTGTATAAATATTTGGTTTTGACCCGGAAGTTAGAATATAGATGTTTTCACTTTACCTCATGTCATGTCAAGCTTATAAATAAAAAACGATATAAAATGTAACGCGAATGAATACATTTGTGTCATTGCAACAGTAATGGTTTAATTTGCTCTCTGTAATGTGTAACTTGTTTGATTGCTTACCGTGTTTATATTGTAGTGGTAGACGTCCTAAACCCACAAAAACATCTAAAAACTAAGTTTAATAAAAATAAATGTATATTGTGCGAGGTAATAATATTTACTGTTCACTCCTCCAATACAAAATAATCCTAACAAAGCACAGGTAGCGGCGTGCCCACGGGTAAGGAAGAGAAAGAGAGGTTGGGTGAGCAAGAGGACCGATTTTGGTCTTCTGAGACTTTAGAACAGAGCGTAGGGAATTGAGATATTTTTACGTGTTTGTACTTTTTTATTATACGACATAATAATACGTACGTACTCGTAAATCTTTGTTTGTATTTGCCCAGTAAGAAGCTTGAGCTTACATAATTATTGTTTCATAACCAAATACTGACTACAGAAGTATCTATACAGGGCGTCCCACGGCTTTGCCACATGGAGGGAGAGTACCTTAAATATTGTAGATAGAACATTTTACTGAAAGAAGACTTTATTTTAATTCTAAAAACTATAGAAATTGCATGCATACGTTTTTTTTAATAATAACATGTTTGAACCGGGAATCGATCCCGCTACACGAGAAAAAAAAATACCCTGTAGTTTTATCATACCGATCGATAGGCTTTATCATAAGGATTATTTTTTGCTAAATAACATAGTGTCAGAAATGAAAGGAAGACTATTTATTTTAACATTTTTAATACAAAATTGGAGGCCTTTGTTCAGCAGTGGACGTCTTTCAGCTGAGATGACGATGATGAATACAAAATTAATAAATTTATCAAAATGTATGAATGCAGTTTTAATAGTTTTTAGAATTAAAATAAAGTCTTCTTTTAGTAAAATGTTCTATCTACAATATTTAAGGTACTTTTCCTCCATGTGGCATAGCCGTGGGACGCCCTGTATACTATGTTCTTTTTTACCCAGGAAACTTTTGGTTGACTTTACACGTAAAATTTGAATTTCTTCACGGGTTTCTTTGAAAGTTTCCATGAAACGTTTTTTTCTTAGAATAAAACAATGATTCCAATCCTAAACAATGAAATAGAATAAATATAACAATTTACGAATTAAATTGAAAACCTGGATAAAGAAACAACAGCAATTATAAAGAATGGGGTATAAAACGTATGGGTACCAACCAATAACATAACTAAAATATACTCGTACATAGAATGGGAAAAATACTAATGGTTAGAAACACTCGAAAATAAAAATGTTGCTTAATTAACAACAATACTCCATGGGCGCGATTCGAATAAGGTACCTACACACAATGATGTTATAAATAAGTACTATACCGTACTTGTACTTATATACTACAATATCGTTGTGTACCTACCTACATAAGAAAATAACCATCATAGAGTAACAAAATATATTTTTGTTAATATTTAACAATTATTTAATTTAACACAAAATGCCCAGCTAAATGTGTTTTTTTTATTTCTTATTTAAAATCACGTTTTACATGAGTGTCATGTATTTTTGTAAGCTTTACATTTCAAAACATTTTAATTTGTCAATATTTAAAATTTTTAAAAATTTACTAATTTGCGCTTTGAATTCGCCATTATTATATTATTTATTAATTTTATAACACAGTTTCATTCCGTTTGACTCTCTTTACCATAAAAGTAAAAAAAAATATATTTAGACAAATCTAACAAACCTCTGAAGTCAAAATACATCAAGCCATTTAGGCAAAAAAAAACAAAAAAATACTTATATACAAACATACAAACGCTCGAAAAACATAGCTCTCCTTTTGAGGGCGACGGTTAAAACACTATTTAGTTAATAAAAAGTTTACGCAATTCATTTACTATCACACGTTATTATGATCATATTGCAAAACTAAAAAAAATCTTCATCATTTTTAACCGACGAAGATCGGAAGAGGTTCTCAATTCAACGCGTATGATTATATTTTTTTATAACATAACGTTTAGTTTTTGATATATTTTTTTTATTGGAGAGAGTATGCTCCGAATTTGATACAATATAAATAAAAAAAAATTAATCCAGCTCTAAGGGTAAGGAGATGGATGAATGTAGATTCTACTACTATGTATTTTCCCGCTGTAAAAGGTAGCCTATGACCTTCCTCAAGGTCTATTCTATCTCTGTACCAAGTTTCATCAAAATCAGTTCAGTGAAATTGTATCAAACAGATAGAAAGAGGTTTTGGCTTTTCAGGTTTTTCGGCGGTTGAATTTTTTTTGCTTATGTATTAAAATACTCAAAGTACGCACCTTGGGAAAGGCTAACATAATTGGAAAGGGTAGGCCAAGGCAATCGCACCAATTGAGGTTGTTCTGAAAAAGGTCCAAGCCTGGGGTACCCTAAATTGATGGGCATACATGACGAGAATAATGATTGTAAATATAGAAATAAGCAATCGCTAGTGGAAGAATACGGTCGAAAATTAAAATCGAAAGATTTTTGTTCGAAGTAAGACTTTACAAATCATTTTTCGACGCCAAATTGAAGTTAAAATAAGTTAAAAATAAGCTTTGCTCAAACCACGGCTGGCTCTCGTCTGTCGTCTCATTCATGATGAAGGATAAACTCACTAGAATGGCGATAATGCGCCGTCCGTATGAAATCCGGTGTCGCCGATTCCACCCCACCTTTCACCTCCACTACATCTGTAATAAAGATGAACTTTACGCACATATTTGCAATTTCTTATCTAGCCAATCATAGCGCCGCTCAATCACGCGATTTCAAATGGAAACGAATCATACGCATGCACGCAAACCGATGTACATTTTTATAGCTATGTGTGAGTTAGACAGCGCGATCGTGTCTTTGCGTGAAGTATGAGCGTTTTGCTCATAGTCTTGGCGCGCCGGCCCCGCCCACATCCCCTTTCTAACCTCTTTTAAATGTTCTGTGGATAAACTCAAATTTTAAAGGGGCGATACGATATTAGTTTGAACAGAAATGGCAGGTTCGCGCGACGTGTTCGCTGCTATGGAGAAGAAACTGCCGAAAAAACTCTCTTTTGTTCCTTTCTGTTTTTTTTGGATAAAATTTCATTACAATACTGCTAAGTTCTAAAATAACATAACATTAATTATTAAATTTGTGGTGCTGAAGCGTCTAAATGCTATCGTATCATCGAAATATAATAATGGTGTTACTCGTACTTTCGGTAATAGCTCATACAATTATGTCCCCCAACCGAGGGGCTCGAGTCGACCCTGAAATCAAGGTGAACAGGCCTTAGTCGACCCCGCTGGCCTAGTGCGAGTTGGTGAACTTCACACACAACTTTTGAATTTATTCGCAGGTGTGTGCCGGATTCCTCACGATGTTTTTTTTTCACCGACACCGAGCGTCGAATAACGTAAAATATGAATTCTCAAATCAAAAACTCATTGTAAGTGCCGTGGTTTGAAACCGCGATCTTTCGAATAGAAGTCAACGTCCCCAGCCTCTTGACTATCGACGTTATTTTATGTATAGGTATTCATAAGTATATTACTTTTTATTGACCGATCGAGTCTATAACGCTAGGGATGCATCTTCGTTTCTACCTTGTCTAAAATGATTTCATACGTATGTGTGTTTGTTTGTGTGTAAACAACTTTATTGTTCATATATACATAGAACATAACATATACAGAACCATTGAGCAAATTCGGAGTCATCTCATGGGATATCTTCCAGTCAACTTTCTCTATCTGGAACGGTTTGCCGCTCCGTCCATAGATGTCTTAAAATCACGTGTGTCTGAATACTTCTTACATAACCCCCGACCCAAAACGGTTACTTGATCCTTTCAACAACTAGAAAAGAGCT
Source organism: Teleiodes luculella (assembly GCA_948473455.1). Lineage (NCBI taxonomy): Eukaryota > Metazoa > Arthropoda > Insecta > Lepidoptera > Gelechiidae > Teleiodes > Teleiodes luculella. Next base: position 4,155,536 of record OX419582.1, read on the forward strand.
GATAATCTTCAAATGGCTGAAGATATTTTCTTGGATCATAGCTAAGAACACTCCCGATTGTAACACCTTGCAAACAAAAAAAACTAGATCAAAATCGGCGCATCCGTTTAGAAGCTACGATGCCACAGACAGACAGACAGACAGACACACACGTCAAACTTATAACACCCGTCTTTTTCGTCGGGGGTTAAAAAGAAGTGTGAATGACTGAATACAATATTTGCTTACGCTTGACCGAAAGGCAGCGAAGCAATGCGTGTGCTCTATGTATATTTATTCTCTAAGAGTTTTTTTATTACAACCCAACCGACAGCGAGCAATGGACACACACCTTTACTTGGAATGTCCGTCTACCGGTCACGGCGAATTCTCACATTCATCAAAAAAGTTTCCTTGTGCCCCCTCTTACCCTTCTCTACCCTCCCCCGCATACCCATTCCAGCAACAAACAAACAGTGGCCGGGCTGGGCCTACTGCATAGTAAAGTACGGGAAGTAGGACGCTTTTCTATCAGACTACGTTTCTCTAATAGGCCAGACGTTACAATATGATATGATGTGAACTTATGAGTCACAAAACAGTATAATAGGGAACAAAATTATCATTATCACCCAAACAGGTCATTTATCATATACGATAATATAATTTTTGTGTTACTGCCTAGATCACTACGATAACATCATACATATAACTACTTATCTACGAATTTTTATTCCAAGTTTATAACAGTCAACGACTTGGCGACTTGAAAGGGAGTTGTTATCTATCATGAACTTTAGGAACAAGCTAATTATAGACACCGCATTTTTTATTGGTTATGGTATGAACGGTGCTGATGTTTTTCCGGTGACCACCAATCGCCTCGTATTTATAACACATTGACAATAATTGACATGTTCTAATAAAAAATGTCTTTTCCTAAGTCACGTGACACTGGAACATCGCTCAATAACACAATAAAATTACCGCGCGTGCAAGCAGGATAGCCAGATAGTCAATCAATATTTTTATGACAAGCGTTGTTCAACGAAATTAGGAGAATACCAGGCGCGTACTATATACCATGGTAAATATATCCACAAATTAAAGAAATGGCGGCGGCGAGGCGCGCCGAATAGTTGACTCACTCCATAGTTCCTATAGTTCTAAGTCAGAGACGATTCCCCCAACCCCTTGACTAGAGCCAGGAAACTTCTTCATAATATTCAAGAATAGCCTCTAAATGGTCCTTCTGTAACTTTTAATATTCTGTGGTGCAACACAGACAACCGAGTTATTCTACTTCATCATTTTATACGGTGCGGACTCCGGTCCAATTCTTCAAGTTGATTCGTCGTTGTGGTGTAACGTAGTGTAGTGGGCCGTAGCCGCGGGCAAAACATTCATATTCGACGGGGCCTTTCGCCATGACGTATGTTCCTTTCGTTATCAGACTCGAATAGGTGTGCTTTTACTATTCGTGTAAGTGAAAAGGGTTACCGCTTTGACGTTTTTGTTCGCCTTATCTTTACTTCAGAATACGTCTTTTTAAAAGATTGAAAAAGCCGATTGGATGCGTGACAGGGATTTGATCGCTACGGTTCAAGAAATAGAGTTCTGTCTACTTTAATTAAAATTGACGCGTGCGGTCAGCCTATTACTGTCTAGTAAACTTAGCTTTTTAGATAATGGCTTATATTTTTTTCATAAAATAATCAACTTACGAATAATGGTACGAAAACTTTTTTCTTGCATCTACTTTATACTCACGATGAAACATCTTTGACTAAAATTTATGATATTTATTCACAGACATACAAAGGGAAATGTATGCATTTATTATTATTTTAAAACTGCTTATATTTTAACCGACTTTAAAAAGGAGGAGGTTTTCAAATCGACGCGTGATCTCCAAAATTATTTTTTAATTCGACGAGGTTTACTTGGTCATTCTGAAACCTACTGATTTAAATAAGAAATATGAAGATCCATAAGAAATTGCTATGCTTTAAGCTAGATTTATATTTTATTTTTTACCTATTAGTAATGAATTTTTGAAGGAGTTTTTATACTTTTTTATGTTTTATTAAGTAATCAACGTTAGTATTGGATCTTAGTGATTCTGGTAAGTGCAGTTCTTCTTAAAAAATATGATGGCTATGCGAGCTACAGCTAGTTTATTATGTTGTTATTTATACAATAAAAAAAAATTTTTTAAGTAAGATCATGATATTCAGTATAATGTATGTCGGAGCTAAATTTTACAATGCAATGCAATTATGAACAAATTTTAGACATTATCGAATACCTGTTAATAATGATTGTTATTAACGTAAAAATAAATGTAAGAGTATTTTTCTTTACCAAAAATATATTTTAAAATGTACGAGATTTTCTTTCATATAGATTTAAAAGTTAGGTTGCTTGCGTGTGTGTGTTAGGTTTTTTTATTATTATGTTGGTTTTATATAGGTTTTAAAATTAAATTGTTACCATTTAATGTATTGTATCTCTCACCCTATTTGTATACCAATTTAACATTGGTTAAATGTGTGACATTTTCATGATTGCATGTATCATATAGCTACCACATTTTACAACTAATAAAGTTTTCTTTCTTTCTTTCTTATCTGAAATGTAGTATAACATTCATCATTCATTCCTTCAATGGATTTTAAAGTTAGAACTATTATTTTTGTAGATCAATAAACATATTCCATAAGTGAAAAGTGGCCTTGCTCGAAGGTTCTGGCCGCATTGCGTCTCGCGATCAATGTCCCGAGGATGCCAAGTCTTCTGAAACCAGGACCAGTGTATTTTGGCCCCTACTTTCAATATCCCGCTTCGGGGTCAAGGTTGATTCAGTAGTTCGGAGATTTCACTAGTATTTATTTAGTACTAAAAATAGTATAAGCCTTAAATTGACGAAATGTAATCTTTAAAGGAAAATCTGTTCTGTTATTTTGAGGTATTTGCTTTTTTAATATTGTTTTTATTTTCTTGTACATTATTTTGTTTGGTAATGGTCTATACGAGTATGTTACACTAAAATGTACCAACATTTTAATAAAATTGTTTACTGTTTTATATGTATAATGTTTTTATTATTTAATTTTGTAAGTTAAATATATTTTAAAGACTGTTTGTGATTGTATTATAAAATTATTTATTAATATATAACTCGCATTTTAAACAACAAAATTCATAATGTATATTTTCTTTGTACATAATTATGTACTAAATTTAGTGAATTCCATATTTTTTTATATTTCAAATTAGAAAATGGGCGAAAAAAGGTACATACCAAAATATATATGCAAAAATTGAAGAGACCTATAGTTAACCTGTGAATTAAACTGTTCTAAATGCTACCTTTTTATTTTTAAGTTATGGCTCCGTGGAAATATAGCTGTCCTATTTTATTAACTACCATACCGCATTGTCAGAGAGAGAGAGAGCGCAACTGACAAGAGATGTGGCTAAGTTCATCCAACTTGTGAAAGCTGAGTTTAAAAATAGAACTGAGAAGCTTTCAGTGCGGTTTCAGTCCTCTGCGGTGAGGCGAAGTCCACTAAAATTAGTCTAAATACTACGATTCGGAAAGCGTCGGTGACCAAGTGGCTAGGTCCGTTAACTTCCATTCGGAAGTTCGCGGGTTCAAATCTCGGCACTTGCCAACGTGTTTTCGATTTCAGAATTTATGTGCACTTTTATTTGTCACTCACAGTTAAGGAAAACATCGTGAGGAAACCTGCACACACCTGCAAAGAAATTCAAAGGTTGTGTGTGAAGTCGACCAACCCGAACTGGGCCAGCGTGGTCGACTAAAGCCTATGCGCCCTGATTTCAGAATAGCCTTAAGCCCCTCGGTGGGGACATATAAAGACTGTAACTATTCAAAATCTGTATCGAAAATAATACCTACTTAGTTAGATTGGATTTTTTTTTAAGTATTTGACTTCCCTAAATTATTACTACTTTTATAAGGAAAATTAAAAGCATTATTTCGTAAATTGACATTATTTATATATATTTAAATGTATGTATATCAGCCTTCTACACCCATAGTACAGGCTCGGCCTTGAGACTGGATGGCCGTATGTGAGAAGTCCCCACGTATTTATATAGGTATAAGTATACTCGTATATATGTATATACGAGTATTATACTAAGGCTGGAAATGTAACAACGCAACAGATATTTTCAATAATGTTGCTGTGACATTTTCTTAAATATGAAGTAATTAGAAAAAACGTGATAGCTATTATATTTGATTTCTTAAGTTACTAGCGCTTTTGTATTATTTTCTATGTCATTGTGATAAAATCTTTTATTGAGATAAAAAGCCTTTCAACATGAATGCTCGTGAAAATAATTTGCTACAATATTGAAGTGCTCCGCGGCGTAGCAAACTGCTACGACGAGGGCTACGAGCTACGAACCGTAGCAAAGAGCTACGAAGCTCAGTGTGAAGTAGATTTTATTATGTACCTAGAGTTAATATACAGTAGCTAGTACATACGGGTGGACTCTTTGAGCTTTAGAGCGCCGTTATTCCGTAGTAATAGAGGCGAGTTTTGTAGAGTACACATTGTCATGTTGATTATGGTCCCCATCTGATGGCAACTGTATCTATGGATAGATTCTGCAGGCTTCTTGAGTTTTTATATCATAAAATTATCATAAGTAAATTATAAAAAGTAGATATGAAAGAAAAGGGGGTAAGAAAGAGGCATTAATAAGATAGAGCTAGGAGACGAAGTTTTGAATCCAGAATTTCAACAAAAAGCAATAAAATATTTGCTTTAAATTTTATTTATATTACAAGTTCATCAATTTATAAATTAATTGTTATCTGAGTTCAATCATATAGACTGAGAGCTAGCGACCAAATCCTTCATGTGGCTTCAGCTGTATTGAAACTCCGTTGGCTACTTCCCTGGTGCTTACATTTTGATTAATCTTGCGTCAGAAAAAAAGCCAATACAGCTGAGCCCACACGAAAATTATTATTATTTTGGTACTTTTAATTAACGCTGGCAACCCCTTCCCACCACCCGATCGATTTAATTTTTTTTTGTGGGTGCATAGGGAGCACAGAGCAACTGTTTGAAAAAAAAATTAAAGTCGCTGAGCCCACATTTTTTTTCTTTTTTTTCCCTACCCCACTACACCCGCACCCACCGCCCGCGGCCTGCCAGCACGAAGATTATTGGAAAAGGATGTTCAGGGAAGTAGCCAACGGAGTTTCAATACAACTGAAGCCACATGAAGGATTTGGTCGCTAGCTCTTAGTGTAATACGCCTTTTAAAAGTCATCAAAGTGTCAATGACAATTTATCTGTACACCATTTTACGTACGAAAATACAAACAATAATAATTAAAACAAATTCGCAGACACCAAATTACTGAGTTCAAGCCGAGTTTAATGATGTATGTACCAGAAATTTTGGCAGAGCGGATACAAGTAGTTGACTTAACAAGTACCTTGTATAACTGGTTACAAACAAGCTCCCTAGGGGCGGCCTATTCGCTCTACAATATAATTCAATCTAACAGATTTTCTTCAATTAACACAACCCCGAACCCCCCTCTTCAGTCCCCTCGGCTCCTAGATCGTTAACCTTGAAGACTTGGCAACGAGCTCTGATGTATTCTTTATTATAAGAATAACGGTAGCCTAGTTGGTTGTACGACTGCCTTCGAAACATAAGGTCGCGGATTCGAATGACGCTAAAAGTCAATATTCGTGTGATGAGCAATTGTGTTTGCCTTGTGTCTGAATGTTCTATATAGGTATGTATGTATATTATATGTATTAGTTTGAAGTCAGATGGCGGTGTGTGAGATATGTGCCCCACAAATTCAGTCGTTATTTATTTAATTATTTAGAACGAGATTTGAGTGTCAGATGGTCGGTCATCACAATGCGGCCAGCGGCAGTCCACTACTCTTATTTTTGTTTTAAATCGTCTATGTTTTGCAAAGTTTATTTTAAAAGTGATTCCTTTACTCTGTTCGAACAACTTGGGCAAGTGGCGGCCTAGTCACTCTAAGCGATTTCTTTAAGACAACCATAGGGTGAAAGTAGGGGACGTTCAGAATGAAGAAAAGGCGTGAATGCAAAAATGTAATTGATAATAATAACTGGCCATTTTTATACCGTATTTTTGAGTACGTTCTTATTGTTAACAGCTCACATTTGTCCCCACCGGGGGGCTCGAGCCTACCCTGAGGGTGAATAAAATATATATAAATAAGTATATCTACTGTCAACAAATTAGGTAGCCACCAGCACACTCGAGCAATATTACATGTTTATATCGTTACAACCCTGAAGCTTTTAACGCTTGAACACAACTCAAAGAACTCCATCGAATTTCGTACAGCGCCGCTTGTTCCGTAATATTCGGTGCACATTTTCAGTTCCTGCATAGCCCTTTGTCAATTTCAGATGCAATTTATTTTTTAACTGGTTTAATTAATGTTACTGACGCGCTTTATTGGTAACAAGGTTCTCAGTACTGTATAAATAAACGTAGCATAAAATAATCGTAATAGTTTAAGAAACTAAAAAACACGCTTTTAGCACGCTTTACAAAAAAATAAAAATTTTTGGTATTTCTGACAGCAAACCCTTTAATTTGATACTCATATCATGTGGGTGGATTTCAAACAGCCAGTCCGCCATCTTGGGGAGGCCGCCATATTGGATTTGTAATAACCTTTCTTAGTAGTCATGTATTGTCATCAGAACTCAGAGCGTGTGCAAAATTTCATCCTAATCGAAGACCGGAAAGTGGGTCAAATTAAGATTCCAAGATTCTCTTACATACATAGTTAGTTACAAGTGAAGTTAGTATAAGCGTGTTAATAAATGACAGACCAATCTTTAAAGTTCAAACAATTTCTTTTTTAACTTTAGAATATTTTTATCACTTAGTTAAGTCCATTACATAAGTTTTCCTGACGAGATAAATATTGCCAACCTTAGAATATAAATAGAAACATTTCTTTATTCTCTAACATTGCCAACATTTGCCACAGTAGATGCATATCTTTAATAAAAAATGATTCTTTAAAATGTTGCAATGAAAAGAATTTAATTAGTCTGTCCCTTAAGCTAACCAATCACATGGAATCTTGTCTTCTAAGTAGTTATTTTATTTTATATTTTATGTTATTTTATAAAGTATTTTTAATATATTTTTCCCTAACAACATAACTAGTCAGGAAAGCCGCTAATGCGGGTAGCGAAGGACCGATTCTGCAAGCAGCGTTATTATACGATGATAAAAAAAACCCTCCCTTCTATATCATTGGGAGACGATGCCGGATACTAAGGCATCCCACAAGGGATTACCTTTGCATTTAAATTTGCAATAGCAATACGGTAGGTTAACTAACTGCACTGAACTTCCAATCTTTTTTAAAGAGAGGTTTGTTTGTTTGTTTGCATCGAATAGGCTCCGAAACTACTGAACCGATTTCAAAAATTATTTCACTTTTGGAAAGCTACATATTCCCTGTGTAACTTAGTCTACAATTTATTTAAAAAAAATTAGAGATCCTTACTAAAACTTCAATAATGTAACCCAAGGTGTAAAAAGAGACCTAAAATATTCCTTATTATTGAATAGGCTCCGAAACTACTTAACTGATTTTGGTGAAACTTGGCACAAAGATAGAATAGACCTTGTGGAAGAACATAGGCTATTTATTACCGCGGGAAATTTTCTCATTCCCGCGGGAAAAACTATTAACGCGGGCAAAGCCGCGGCGGGAAGCTAGTATATATATATTACCAATACGAATCCAAAAGCATTTGCTCCAGTCGAGATCTTATTCGTTTCTTACAAAATCTAACTATCATTTTGCACCCGTTTATCTCGAAAGTTACACCATCACGTTTAAATTTATTTCACCTTCGTAATGGCGAACAGTATTCTAAAATAGAAAATATAAATTGGCACGCTCGATCGAAACGTCCAAAAATCAAGTGAAAAGTCATATACTGTAAAGCTTTTTACGTCGATTTTCAAGCGCCAGCGTAAGTCAATTTAATCCTGGCTACCTTTCTACGAATGTAGTCGGAGGCATATAGGCGGCTCAATTACCCCGACACCAAACTCTATGAGGTTAATCTCGAAATCCACACGGAAAGTAAGCTGGCAACCCAATTAAAAAAATGTACTCCGAAAGTCGTTGATTACGTTTTTAATAACATGAACTTCCGCTAGTGTTCACTCGACTATCATCGTCCCCTGAAACCTCCTGAAACTCACGTCTAAACCACAGCATTAACATTGCAAAAGCTGTCAAAGTTCCGCTTAGACAAATTAATTTATGGCACTCATTGATGGCGATTCTATAAAGTCACTAAAGTTAAATTTGAAATGCGATCTTTTTCATTTTTAAGGAAACCAAAAAAGACGGATGATAAATGGATATAATTTGGAATGATTTATATTATTTATAGTTTTTACTTTACTTTATATTTTACTTTTACTTTTATAATTTACTTTATATTATAATTTTTACTGAAATTAATGACAACAATTGTTCGTTTATTGTACGTTTTTGTACGCGTATTAAAAAATATGTACGTATGTATTTAATGAAATAATTAGCCTTGGCTCCGCCCGCGATAACAGTTTTTTCCTTTGGGAATGAGGCATTTTTTCACGGTAATATGTAGCCTGTGTTACTTCGGGGTGAATATAATAAATCGGTTCAGTCATGAAGGAAGAAAAAATTTTACGCGCCCAAATGGAGTAGTAATCAAAACATACTATGGGTGCCGGCTGAGACATATTTTTTGGAATCACGCACACATTCACACTTTTCTTTCAAATAGTCGTTCACGACATGTCGTGATGTTCTGTCATAAAATATATAAAAAAAAAAATAACACAAAAAGGTTAATTTTGCAGTGAAATTGTGCCAAAACCATGTCGCAAACAAAACTACAAAGCTTGCTGGTATCACATTTTTCTGGTGAGTAGTAAATTTATGGGCGTGGATTTTTTTTTTCCTTCATGGGTTCAGTAGTTTTTGAGTTTATTCGTTTCTAATATACACACACACACACACACACAAATAAAAGGAAAAAAAAAATTAAGTTAAAGCGTAGTAAATACAATCAGTCTCTTTGTTTTTCGACACAGGTGCTGCTATAACCTCGTCGAGAAACTAAATTTTAACTAACCATCATTAGTTCGGAAACATTTTGACAAAGCATTTTGACGTGCAAATTGTTGGATTGCAGTTTCAGTGGCGAAATCTACTTGTGTAAAGTGCCTGTGTCCTAATTAGGTTCCCTCGTTCGCTTTAGGATAGATTCGCTTTATGGCAGAATCGCTTTATGGCAGTTTTGCCTTACGGCAGAAGTACAGACAACTCGACAATAATTAATGAGCTAATTATTCAACTAATTACCTATACAACAAAATAACATTTTAAACTCTCGCGATTTTCACTCATTTTTATATGGTTTAGCGGGTCTAATCACGGGTAACCTATCACATTTTCGAAAAACTGATATCCGAATTTCAATAATCCGTAAACGATTCATACATTTTTCAATTTCCATTGTATGACTTGACATATTTTTAAATCACCACAATAACACTTTACAGAAGTACTCTTTTTCCGCACAACGTTATTCCGTTTTACGATTAATCTTTTTTACTAAATACCGTAATCTCACTTGGTCTTTTTTTAAACGCTAGATTTTTTTGTTGTTATTTTTATAATTCCGAAGTAACAATTATCATTATTTTTATAATTACGATACATAATGTTTTTGGAGTTCAGGGCACCCCGACATCTGTCGGTTAGGTTAGAAGGGTATGGCGGGCGTGGTGGGCGAGCAAAGCGAGCCCACCTCGCCCGCCATACCCTTCTGTTAGGTTTGACATGTATGCATGCCTGCTTGTGCTTGATTGCATGCTTGCTTGCTTGCTTGCTTGCTTGCTTGCATGCTTGCTTGCATGCATGCTTGTTTGCTTGCTTGCGTGCATGCTTGCTTGCTTGCTTGCATGCTTGATGGAGTACAGAACGTAAAATAGAGAAATGAAATTTGACCTTGCAATATAATGGTTCAATTGAGCTATCGCACATGTAAAAAATTGGTTAATGTTGTCATAGATTTTCGGTATACTGGTAAATAGTTTAGCGGAAATTTGAAACATCGGTGAACAAGTAAAAAGGTCAATTAAAACGCGGAAATATAATACAATGGAAAATGTTATTTCGGATAATAAATAAAATTTCCAACTGATAAATGTCAAAAAGTTAGCGGAATAACAATATTCGGAACAAAAAATATCGGAAATACAATAGGTAACCCTAATCACGATATATAATATCTAGATAAACTAGATTATTCTTTATGTGGGTAGTCTAAAATATCATAGGGGTCACTAACCTACTGAAATAAAACTGTTGACTGTATAATTTATCACTAGTTATAATGGACAAAAATATGAACCGTTACAAAGTGACAAGGCAAAATGATGATGATGAATGAAAGTGAATGAATATTATGTTTGAATGCGGGTTGTCAAAAAAGTTGTTAAGATTTTGAAAATGAACAATAAAATGTGTTTACGAAGACAGTTAAATGTATAGAGTTTACAAAGCAATTATATTGGTATTATAAATTATATGAAAAAGTAAATGAAAAACGAAATATAAATAAATCCAGCATGATTGCTGGATTATGTTCTTAGCAACTTGCGATAGTACTGTCGAGGTATTTCCACACAAAAACTAATGTTAAAATTTGTGTACTTTTTATTGTAAATGGTTTTATCCACAAAAATATTTAAATGGAACTGTTGGGGGAGGCCTTTTCCCAGCAGTGGGTTCAAAAAAGCTTATCAAAAAATTAATTCAAAAGTAATAGGTAAAAATATTTGGTTTCGCTTGATTTTCTAGACTACGTATCTTTAGTCACAATACGTACATTCAATACTCATAAAAAGTACGGGGTTGGTCTAAATCAAAGCCAAGAACTATAGCCACGTGTGAATAAAGCTAGATAAAGGTTCACACCACGCTGGATATTAGGAGAGCAAACTTCGACCGAAGTCACTTAACTTAATCCGAATAAGGAAAAAGCTGTAATATGATTTCGCTACTTCGCCAAGTACCCGAACCAGCTTTTTATCTGTAAAACAACATGTATGTACATTGTACAGTGCCCCTAAGTAATCTGCAAGATGGCCATTTCAACTAAAGCTATATTATGAAACGGCAAGTTTTTTTTTGTTATTTATTTGACTTGTGTTGCGACTGTTGAGAGTGAAGAGAAGTGCCCGGGCTAAAAGACTCGGTACATACCAATGTTTCTGCAGTTTTCGCATTCATATTAAGATTATTTGTCTTATTATTATAAATTAAATATTGTTTTCGAATAACGGTCAAAGTATTTATTTTATTGCACACAAAAGTTTACAAATACAGGTATTAAAAAAGTAGACACAACAGGCACAGCTTATCTCTCGCGAAATGTCTCATTCCTACGGGAAACTGCACGGAATAGTCAAAATACGCGGGTGTAGTCGTAGGCGGACAGCTAGTTATTAAATACCAGTTTTACTCGAGAGAATGAGGAATTTTTCCGCGGTAAAAGGTAGCCTATGTTACTCAGGGTGAATGTAGCTTTCTAATGGTGAAAGAATTTTTGAAATTGGTTCAGTAGTTTTTGAGTTTATTCATTACAAACATACACACACACAAAAATACAAATCTTTCCTCTTTATTATATTAGTATGATTATAAAAAATATATATGAAGAAATCAAACCAAAAAGTTTATATTTATTAGAGAATCTATAATAATAAATAATGACTATACTTATGAATTGGAGTATAGTAGTTTTACAATGGTAACATGATCACTAGGTAATAAATTAATCACTAAATTTGAGCTGATACTAACTTAGAAATCAGTAGTCAGTAGTATTCGCATACTTCAATACCATCAGAAATTCCATCTTGGCATTCAGTCTCATCGGCTCGGGGATTGACTTTAAATGTGACAGAAGAGATAACAGGAACATTCTATCACAGTCATCGCCACCGGCCGAGTCCACACTAGAGACGTTGGCAAATTCGTCAAGAGCTTTTGCATTATTAGGTTTCGGCGATTTTTCAGAGTCCACACTAGAGACGTTGGCAAAGGCAAATTCGTCAAGAGCTTTTGCATTATTAGGTTTCGGCGATTTTTCAGCATCTTCGTCATCGCCTTGCGAATAAGGTTCAACCTCTAAGTATACTGCTTCGATGTCGTCATCAGAAACTTCAGTTTTGGAAATCACTTTATTTTTCTTGTTCCAAACCTTCTTTCTCTTATTTTTGAGTGAGGCATCTTCAGATTCGCTGGACATTTTATTGGCAGCTTGGCCTACAGCGGTATCACCTAAATTTCGTTTGTTCATAAATGACATTTGCTTGCTGTAAATGTAAGGGCGTTTAGTTTTGTTCGGCCTGTGAATGTATTTCATGTAGGAGCCCTTTATGCTTTTCCATTTCTTCTGTAGTTGAATTACTGCAACACGAAAAAAATATTATCATTTGTATACCTACTTACGATAAAGTTTCGGTTACGTAGCGTCAATACGAACTCATCAATGTGATAGATAATACGTGGTATTTAATATTAGAAGTACAAAAATGCCTTTGGATCATCAATAAACTAGTCCTTACTTTACATGTATTAGGATATAAGAAAGCACCACACTCACCTAATTCGCGCATCGCACTCTTGTTGATTTGTAAATTCGGCTGCAGAAGTTCCCTGACGACATCATTCCACAGTTCAGTGCGCGTTGCCATCGTCCTATAACTTACATGTCCGTTGTCCCATATTCCTGGCCTTTTTTTCACCTCTTCTATCAGACGTTCAGGGTTATATTCGAAATGCATTGTTTTTGATCTGCTCATGGTGGAAAGAAAGGCTACAGACACTGACAGCGGTGTAAAAACGGCGAAACGCGGCGGCGTCTCACTGACACCAAGTCGATTGTTGGTGCGCGCGACGCGACGCGCCACGCGACGGTTAAATCGTATCGCGTCGTTTGGTAGGGTGACCATTACTAATTTGTTATCTAATCTAATGCTACAGAATTACCTATGTTCCCAGAAATTACAAAAAAATACTAGCATGATACGACACTATTAAATCTGTACTGTAGCAATCTCTTCCACGAAATTGCGTACTATTTGCACTTTTTCATAATTTGTTAGATAGGTATTATATTTTGTTGTTGATAATCACATTCTTCTTTCATAAGATCTTCTTCATTTGCATCTACAAAAACCTCGCCACTGTCCACAGGGGTATCAGCAGCACCCTCTACAAAAACATCTTCCTAAGATATATCACGATGAGTAAACTATACAAAGAAAAATACGTACCTAAATAAGTTAATAAATAGTAGTAATACTTATTTTGTTTACAAGCGTTTTCGGGGGACTAACAAAAATTTTCTATAATCAATAAAATTTCATTGTGAACTAATGTCAAAATCGCTTTCCCGAAACTCCTAAAACTGAAAACCGTAGAATAGATTAAATTACCATTAAAGGACTCACCCTGAAAATTAATTTACACTTTTTGCTTAAATTCTAGTGGTTATTAGTGATTTCGTTTCAATTCGTTACCAGTTATTACGTGTAAGATTGTGCGAATACTTATTAACTAGACCTAGACTAAAGCATTAAAAAATGGCCACCTTACTAGAGACGCTATCGAGCGTCTGCCAAACGTCGCATCGTCGCGTCGTCGCGTCGTCGTCGTGTCGCCGCCGAGCGCCGCGGTTTGTGCCCATTGCGGTTTCTTACGATTCAAGTATAAATAAAGGCGTTTTAGCGCGGCTTTCCAACTTCTCTGCGTTTTTCGCAGCGGCTGACGGCCGGAGCGTTCTGTCTTGAAAAAAACTGTCAAATAAAATGATAGATAAACAAAATACCAACGTTGTTCGAAATTCGAAACAACATTTAAAAGATCTTCTTGAAAAAAAGTTATTGCGTAGTAGTATTCTCCTTATATTAGCTTTGATGAGGTGTGAATGAAACATTCGTAAACATAAAATTTTGCGTTTCATCTTTGCGTTTTTTATACGTAAATTGTTCAAATTCATAACAGTAGGTAATACAAACAAGTTTAACTAAGATATTGTATGTATGTGTAATGTAACGTTCATAGTAGATGAATCTATTTATTTATTTATTTTAATCGCGGCGCGGTTATTTTGTATTGACTACATCGCATAACACAACACCACTTTATTTACATTTAACAATTTATAAAATTTTGTTAATTCAAAATCGTAAAAATAATTATCATATTATCTTTCAACATAAATCCATCCTCACAAATTTTCGCGTTTATAATATTAGTGATATACCTACACCTACTGATAGCAAGATCCCTTGTTATGTCCTGAGATAACAAGAGAGGACTTGATGAAGGCTACTGACGCCGCTATTCGTGTAGCTGGTTTTTGGACCGGGACTATCTGTTTTTTTTTGTTTGTGATTATGACACAATTATTCTTTGCGCCAGTTTCAAGTTATTACAATGCTGTCGGCTCGACAAGAAGAAGTAAAACCAAGGACGAACAGTACTTATAACATCCTTGAGTAAACATACAAAATGTCACAATATTATTTGGATTTGATTTCATATACTTAAGTAGTTATATTTTTGAAGTGAAAACTTCTTTAGTGGCGTTGATGGGTGAAAACTGTTAATCTCGCGTCGCGTGGCCAACGTGGCGTCAGAACCACGTGGCCCACGTGGCGTCAGGGCATGAAACCCACGTGGCGTCAGGACACGAAACCCACGTGGCGTCAGGACACTAAGCCTACATGGCGTCAGGACACGAAGCCCACGTGGCCTGATCGAAAATTCGTAAGACGGATGGAGAGTAGTGTTAAAGTCAAAGTCAAAATAACAACAACAACAACAATAAAAATAAAAAGTCGTCGAAATTATGGATTAACTAAACTATAGATTAGAATAAAAGTCGTGGAAAGTAGATTTTTCTGAGAGATAATCTTTTCAATGTAATATAATTTGTCATGTTTGTGTACGATAGCACCATAAATAAATATTGTATTCTACCACATAAATGATAGTACGTTTATACTGATAGGTAATTAAAGCAATTCGTGCAAAATTATTCCCTAACCATTCCAAAATATCAAAAATGCACAACGTTAATATTCAAGTTTTCACTTTTGCCGGCACTCCCGGAGTACAACCCGTCGTGCTTTTTTTCTATCCCAGTGCACTTTCTAGTCCATCTCAAAATAATTACTAATTTATTTTCCCTAACTAGCGTATAGGTTAACTAGAAGAGATCTCTGTATAGAGAAAAGCTCACATTTGTTGTACATTTTCAAACAGATGTTGTTTTTTATGTGTAGTATCAAGTATATTATGTAAAAATTTTAACAGCCCTCTTCTCAACCGGTCGAAAGAAACGGCGCGTTCGTTTCATAAATCATTGTGTAAAAGAATGCGATGTGAATTCAGAGTATTTGTTCAGGCGCTTGCGGCCGACGACGGCCCGGGGCTAGTTGAATACGACCCCGCCCCCCACACAGGATGTTACACATTACACTAAAACTAGCGACCCGCCCCGGCTCCGCACGGGAAAATGGTCATTGTGGGTTATTCTTAAGTATATTATGCATGTATTATACATATAAACCTTCCTCTTGAATCACTCTATCTATTGAAAAAAACCGCATCAAAATCCGTTGCGTAGTTCAAAATATTTAAGCATACATAGGGACATAGGGACATAGGGACAGAGAAAGCGACTTTGTTTTATACTATGTAGAGATAGTGAAGTTTAAATTGAGCGACAGAA
The DNA here is from genome assembly GCA_948473455.1 of Teleiodes luculella. NCBI lineage: Eukaryota > Metazoa > Arthropoda > Insecta > Lepidoptera > Gelechiidae > Teleiodes > Teleiodes luculella. Next base: position 4,171,405 of record OX419582.1, read on the forward strand.
TACGGAATAGTAGTCCCTACAGAATGCTTACTTAGCGACATAGTTCAAATAAATAGCAACTTTAACTCCGTTACGTTAAAGTGCAATTTAGATCGCACGAACACTTAAAACACGAAGTAGCTGCCTCTCTTTCCATCGCGTATCGCGCCGATTTGCGGTTCTCTACTAACACCTTTAGTTCCCTATCTTCTTCCGATCCCGGGGAGGTACATCGGCCATACCTAAACTACGGAGTGACACACGCCTGATTGAGCTGAGGTTTTGAGGATAATTTCCCAATAGCACTGAATACATAATGAAAATTAACTCCGAAATTTCATTAGAATTTGCAACTTATTCTTCGGTTAATATTTCGTTCGTGTGTTAAAGAATCACATAACTGTAATTTTGTGACATTTCATTTTTCATTTATTTAAGTTTCGTACATTCTAAATTTTGGCTTACTTACTTCTGCTCTTATTTTTTTTTACATAATTATTATATATTATTTTTATTGGCTTAAGGTTGATCAAACCATGTATTAATGTCAAATCACTTTTATCCTATTCCGGCCATAACTTTTTTCGTTTAACTTTTTGTTTAACTTTTTTCGTTACCTACTATTCCGGTCATAACTTTTTTCGTTTTTTACCTTACTCTCATTAATACGCGTCTTTTGAGCCTTTCTTAAACACCTTTTCTTTTTTCTTTACAACTGTTCAAAAGCGTCGGTCGGTGGCCAAGTGGCTAGGGCCGTTGACTTCAATTCCGAAGTTCGCGGGTTCAAACCTCGGCACGTATCAATGTGTTTTCGATTTTCGAATTCATATGTCCGTTTATTCGACGCTCTTAAGGTGAAGGAAATCATCGTGGGGAAACCTGCACATACCTGCGAAGAAATTCAAAGGTTGTGTGTAAAGTTGACCAACCCGCACTGGGCCAGCGTGGTCGACTAAGGCCCTGGTATTAGGGTAGGCTCGAGCCCCTCGGTGGGGACATATATGAGCTGTTAACGTACGTTCGAAATATAAGGGAATCGCAGTTTTTTCTAAAATCGGGGCCTACACTGGAGCGAACGAAAAAATACAATTTAATGTCAAATCACTTTTATCCAAGTAACAACTGTCATATGCTATACCTGGAATAGAATAATTTCTGTTCTCGTTCACTTATTTACTTTTTTCATTATACCTATTGTTCAAAACTCAACTGAACGACACGCAATGTAATGTAAAAATTTCAGAAAGTTACAATTTCAATAACACCATATATATGTTCACACAGGCACAGACGTCCTTAGTTGTTAGATTCAAATAATAACTAAACAGAAACTACAAGGTGAAAACCAAAGAGAGTTTCAGATAATATTTACACGAATTCTAAATGAAGTGGGCTCCAAAAATGTTATGTTTTCAGTCAACACAAACGTATAATTTATTTGGTAATAAACTAAAATGTTTGCTATGGAAGCTGGCATCCAAGAAATCTTTAAAAATATACTCGTATTTATGCTCGAGCTAAGAGACCCCGCACACTAGCGTCTTTTGGGCGTCGTCGTCTTGCGTCGCGCATACAATCATAGGCAGCAAGGCGATTGAAACAAAAGACGGACGCGGATGATTGTATGCGCGACGCACATAGACGACGCGCATACAATCATAGGCAGCAAGGCGAGTCAAACAAAAGACGGACGCGGATGATTGTATGCGCGACGCACATAGACGACGCGCATACAATCATAGGCAGTAAGGCGAGTGAAACAAAAGACGGACGCGGATGATTGTATGCGCGACGCACATAGACGACGCGCATACAATCATAGGCAGCAAGGCGAGTGAAACAAAAGACGGACGCGGATCATTGTATGCGCGACGCACATAGACGACGCGCATACAATCATAGGCAGTAAGGCGAGTGAAACAAAAGACGGACGCGGATGATTGTATGCGCGACGCACATAGACGACGCGCATACAATCATAGGCAGCAAGGCGAGTGAAACAAAAGACGGACGCGGATGATTGTATGCGCGACGCACATAGACGACGCGCATACAATCATAGGCAGCAAGGCGAGTGAAACAAAAGACGGACGCGAATGATTGTATGCGCGACGCACATAGACGACGCGCATACAATCATAGGCAGCAAGGCGAGTGAAACAAAAGAAGGACGCGGATGTTTGCACGCGTGACGCATGACGTGAAAGACGCTAGTGTGAAGAGTGTCTGTCTAATGGTGAAGGAAGGCGATCAATAAAACGAAGATGGATTTAACATTGTTGTGTGTGTAAAATAATAATTAAGACTTTGAGCTTTTAACGAATCTGATACGAGGGTTGAGTAGTCAAAAGCTTGTCTGACGTTACGGAAGTTCCGGGTTCGAATCCCGGTGGGATCCACCGGACAAATATTACTTTGTGTGACTTTTCTCAGTTTTGTTAGGACATTACGGGCTTAATCACCTGATTTTCCGAAAAGTAAGATGATTCCGTGCTTCGGAAGGCATGTAAAGCCTCATCTATGTAGTCGTTATCGGAGATAATATCTCGGAAGCCTAGAGCGGCTCAAAAATTCCGACACCAGGGTTTCTGTCAACCTCGAAATCCACTCGATAAAAAGAAGAACGAATCTGATTTTAAAAATAAATTGCGATAAGCCTGGCCAACGGCGGGGGTCGTGGTAGACTGACTCAGTATATGAAGTAATTATTTTTTTACAAAGCGAATGCGATGCGCATGCAATATGCATTCCCGCCACCGTTAGGGCACGGCCACAGCTTCGCGCGACAACCAGCGGAATGTTGCCAGTGACCCATAGTCAAAATTAACATGAGATTTTTTTTTTTCATTTCTTAAAACCTGCTAGAAAAATGTAGCACGGAAATTAAGAAATTGATTTAAAGCCGTGAAATTAAATTACCAAACTTTTGCCAAAAAAGATCAATTTTCATGCAAAAAGTAACGTTTATCTTATTTTACTTAGATAACGACTTCAACACTGTAATGTAGCACAAATAAGATTCAATAATTCCACAATCATAAAACGGCATGAAATTAAAGGCTTTTTATCGTAGGAAATCCTAGCAAATCCACATAGCCATTATTAACAGCTCTTAAACGTTCTTACTGAAAGCTCGATTTTGCCCTGGCCACAGAAGAAAAGCTCCCATAGTATTTTTTTTTTATATTAACTGTTATAGATGGATGTTGCTAGCTTCTGAAATTTTCTTTTGATAAATTATTTCCGGGTCGTAACAAGAAAATTTAATAGTGAAATTAAATTATAACGCCACGTCACTTGATCTTCATTCACCTTCTGATAAGTTACTGTTATCCTACATTATTTTTATTAAAAATTTCCTTTTTATATGTTTTGCAGTTTTCATTTTCTTTAATAACAATTTGTTTCTTTAGTTTGGTATTTTAGACTACTTTTCAGCGGAAATTTAAAATTTTCAATGAATTATGCTTCTTTAATATTTTTATAAAACCTAGCAGGCCAAAAAAGTTGTTGTTTTCTATAAATTTTCGTGTATGTATTAATAATAATCGTAAAGTAATAAGCATATGAATTGGTGTCAATAATATTTAAGTGTCTTTCTTTATTTTAGATTTTTTTTTCTGGCCTGGATCCAAGTCCTTTCAGCCGTATTCATTCGTTGTCAATATTCAATCAAGTTTCCATAATGTCCTATTGATGAAATTAATTATTTGTAGAGCGGCTTGTAAAAATTTAGCTTCTTTATTAGCTTTTGTGCTGTGCACGGTATATCATAACAGGTAAAAATGTTTTTGACACCTAAATAATACGTGTGAACTTGTGAAGTCAATGAACCGGCACTCAGCCAGTTTATTTATCCAAGCTTATTACGATTCGAGATGAATAAACATTCTACTTTTTTCCCTTGCAATAAAATTATACTTACTAGAAGAAAATTCAATGAACAATGTTGACAAAAGTAATAAACTTTCTTAAACTAATTTATAAATTGCCTACATTTTTATTATAATAACATAATAATCTCCTAGCTTCCGCAATATCTCAACTTTTACGACCGAAAAAGGGGCATAAAATTTTCCTAGCGTTTTTCTATCGCCAAATTTCTAATGAAATAAAAACTCGTTATTCGAATAGAACATTGCTTTTTGGTAAAAATGTTGGCAAATATTTTACTAAGATGTTGAAAACATTTTCTACCTAAATGATTGTCTTGAACTAAATAGTTCCCGGAACGGGCTAGCGTACAGAATAAATTAATAATCATCAGCGTTCTCCTGCGTAACCAACTACAACTGAGATCCCCAAGCCTTATGTGACGTTTTGGTATTATTGTAACACATTCCCAACCAAACAAAGGCTTTAAGTGGATTATAATAATTCATCGCAATCAATGCGATTTTTTACATGAAAATCTTAAACATAATTGTTATTAGATATTTGGTTTTTATAACTAATAATTGCAAAATCCTAAAAACAAAATATTCTCATTCCAAATAACGTTTAAATGCCATACATATTTGTACCTTTATTTTAACTCTTCGTTTTCACACCACGTTAGATAAGTTGAAAAAATAAAATGAAAATTGTAGTCACTTAATTTGCCGTTATAAATCCGTCAATAAGTTTTTTAATAGTTTTACTCTCACTATGTGAGCCAAATAATTTATACGCACATAAATATGCTCGGGTAATAATAAAGGTTTTCTTAAAATAAAACAACATAATTATTCTACTGTCCCATTTTTACCCCACAAAGTGAAAGTTTCATGTTATTACTGAGCAAACTTTGCCCCAGTTTATAAAACGTAATTATATAAAACATTTTTAAGGATACCTTCTGAGCATTTTTCGTAATACTTTTTCACAGTTTAGTTTCGTAATGATCGATAAAGCTATTTTTATTATTTTAAATCATTAAGAACAAATTGCTTCAGTACAAAATTAGAACATTTTATCAGTCACTAATTAATTTTGCTCTGTTATAAAATTGTAGCCTAGTTGGTAGTAGTCTGCCTACGAAGCATAAGGTCGCGGGTTCGAATCTCGCCCAGGGCAAACATTCGTGTCATGAGTTTGTGTTTGCCTTGTGTCTGGATGTTGTATATTTATAATATGTACTAGCTTTCCGCCCCACGGCTCCGCCCGCGTTAAACTTTTTTCCTGTGGGAATGAGTTTTTTTTTTATTTCACTTTGTAAAAACCATCCTTGGACTTCAACGAACATTTAAAAAAAAGAATTGTTTAAATTGATCCAGGCGTTGCTGAGTTATGCGCTTACCAACACATTTTGCGATTCATTTTTATATTATAGATATACGAGTATATCAGCTGTCTGACATAGTACAGGCTCTGCCTAGTTTGGGGTCAGATGGCCGTGTGTGAGATGTTAGCACATTATTTATTTATTATTTATTATTAAAAAAAGTATATTTATCGACTTTGTTTTTTTTGTTCCATGTTATGTATATAATTATTTAAATAAATAGAACGTAACATTGAGAGAAAAAGGTCGTGTCATACAAATCTTCAATTATTTATAGTTAGTCCATGGAATTGGTACATTTTGAGTTGCATCAAATCGGGCAGTTCTGATTTTTTTATATGTTGTATATAACGAGGTGGTAATGACAAATATAATTTTTCCAACTCGAAAGCCTTCCGGAACATTGTAAAATTCATGAAAAACCATTAAATTTTTCAGTTTTTGCCATTTTTTACCACCAAGGACCCGTTTTACGGTAGAAGTCACTATGAATTCTTTTAAAGTAGACTAAATTTGCAACAAAATGAGAATAGTTGGGTCTCGATAAGCTGAATAGTTTCAAAGATACAGCTGTTCAAATGTTTGCAAAAAATTTGTATTATGGTTTTGTTTTTTTTTATTATAAATAATTATATACCCTATACTATATATAAAAATAATAAAAAGCACACCTTTAGTAGAAAAATATTTTTGACAGACACCCTAAACTCTAAATTGTATTATTTAAGAAATTTTGCAAACATTTGGAACAGCTTGTATCTTTGAAACTATTCAGCTTATCGAGACCCAACTATTCTCATTTTGTTGCAAATTTAGTCTACTTTAAAAGAATTCATAGTGACTTCTACCGTAAAACGGGTCCTTGGTGGTAAAAAATGGCAAAAACTGAAAAATTTAATGGTTTTTCATGAATTTTACAATGTTCCGGAAGGCTTTCGAGTTGGAAAAATTATATTTGTCATTACCACCTCATTACATACAACATATAAAAAAATCAGAACTGCCCGATTTGATGCAAGTGAAGACCCCTTTTATGGTACGATTTCCATGTATCATAGTTCAAGCGTAGTCAATCTGATATCCTATTACGTCTAGTCTAAACTAATTAATGTAATTCTATATACATGTATACAATCCCGGCCCCGTAGCCTAGTTGGTAGTACGTCTGCCTACAAAGCACAGGGTCGGGGGTTCGAATCCCGCCCAGGGCAAACATTCGTGTGATGAGATGTGTGATGATGAGTAAGTACACAACACAAGTGTGTTTGCCTTGTGTCTGGATGTTGTATATTTATATTATATGTTTATATATCAGCTGTCTGACACCCACAGTACAGGTTCTGCTTAGTTTGGGGTCAGATGGCCGTGTGTAAAGTGTACCCACATATTTATACAAATGTAAATGAATTTGATGAGGGTTGTTTAAACGGGTCTGGGCGCAGATAGTCTGGTATAATACATCCAAATTTGAGATAAATATGGTTGAAGTCTGTGGTTAAAGTTGTAATTTATTAACCAAACTGTTGTCAGCCGTGGCTACGCCCGCGTCGTTATATTTACCTTTCCGTGTACAGTTTCCGGCAGGAATGAGATATTTTCCCGTAGTAAAGAGTATTTAAGCTTTTGAACGGAAATATAGGGTACCATCGTGCAAAATTTAATATAAATCGGTCCAGTAGTTTCGAAGACTAGCCCACACAAACTGGGTTTATTCCACATCAAAAAAAAAAAGATAGATAGGTATTTGAAATAGTAATATAAAAAATTGTTCCTTCTACATTTCTACCCACTCCGAGAACTGTTTATTGCTCATAAAATATAACTTACAAATTGAATTTCTCAGACCAAGGAAAGTAGGTAATTGAGTTTCGGTACATCAATAAAATACAGTTATATTTTATTCAAAACTTAAACGCGAGCACACGCACGAACTGAGATGAATTATTTTATTACTAGGCAGGGAAACTTCGTGGGAACAGCTACACGCGTATGCGAACCAATTATAATGTTGTCCTAATTTCACAGTAACGAAAAGTAGTATGTACTATTAAGGGTATTTTTAGAATATTCGTCTTTCTTGAAAAAGTTTGATACCACATTTTTTTTCTTTTTTTTTTTGAATTGACTCAAGCATAGTATATAAACCTATATACTATGCTTGAGTCGGAAAAGTACGACGGAGCAAGCTTCACCGGACTCTAATCCCACGCTAAACCTTGTCCAAAAATTTTATATGTATGAAAATTTTAGAAACTGAAAGCGCGTGTAATATATTAGTAGTAATACTTTAAGAAGTAATACTCGTAATTTACAAGTTTTCTTTTATTTTTTGACTCCTGATATGTTTTAAAATCGTAGATTTCACAAAGAATTTCCAATAAAGAAACAAACTATAAAAAACAACGTAATTCAACTTCACATTGAAATTTATTGTCGTCGATCACTTTCTACGAAATGCCATTAATATTTCAATCCGTCATTTCAAGTATATTTTTTTTTAAATCATGATTATGTACGAATTACGTCATCATGACATGTTTATTATTATTATTTATTTCATTTAAAACTACTCTAATCGAGTAAAAGGGTTAAAGTGTGATATAATTATACACCGTGAAATTTTACTGGTTGTTTGTTTATCCGCAACATAGTTGCAGATGTCATGAAACTGAACAACTTTCCCTAAAGAAAATAGGTTGAAATCTCAAAATTTAAATTCAACTTGTGATAAAAAGGGGCCGTCACGTTTCTGAAGTTTAAGGCTACCACACACCGGATACGTCTGCAGCACGACGCGTTGCGTCTGCAGCACCGCGCAACAGAGGCCGTTCACACACTATCGCAGACGCATGCAGCAGCGCGGTGTCAGTGTCAATAGGAAATCTCGTGTAATACAACCCTATACAACGTTAAATAAAGGAAAATGAACTAAAATGCACGATATTTTTTACGCAACTGACATTTGTTGATTTGTAACCATGGCAACCCATGTCAGTTTGTGTTGTGTTCGTGCCGTGCGTCTGATGCACGCAGACGTGCTGCATTGCGTCTGCGACACTTTCAGTGTGAACGTCGTATTTCAGGTTAATACATTACAGATCGTGTCGCACGCAGATGCAACGCAATGCGTATCCGGTGTGTGGCAGCCTTAAAAGTTTAAAATTATTTTTGAGATTTCAACTTATGTTCCACAGGGAAAGCTGCTCAGTTGTATGTTGCGGATAAACACTATGATAGTTAATTTCACGGTGTATTTTATTTTCATGGTTATATCACAGTAAGACTAGTTATCTTCATACAAACGTGCCGCTGTCGGTGGTTTAAATGTATGCGACCGCGTCACTCACACACTAGCATAAAATAATGGGGAATAAGAGGGCGGCAGTATGGGCTAAGTGTAAGTGTGTGCGTGACGGCGCGTGCCTACACGGCGCGCTCACATTCAAACCGATTCGGCCAGTTGGTATGGAGATAACCTGTTCTGAGTCTACTGAGGTTGTATTGTATCACGGTCTATGTTGAGGGATTTGGCAAATATGTTAGTGTTTTCTGGCATAGGACACGGTTTTGTTAGGACCAGGGCCAAAAGTGGAGCTCATGCGGTCAGGGACTTAGCCCTGATAGAGCTTTTGTTTATTTTTTAAAACGAATTGGTAGCCCCCTTACATAACATTTTAAGATATCACAAAAGGTGTCATGACATTTATTTGTGGTCTTTATTTTAGTATATAGAACTAAAATCATTTTTTTACGTCATAAAATGTTTTATACTTATAATAATACTTGCCCTTAATTTCGTTTCCACGCGGTAACGACGACAACCCTATAGCATAGTAGAAGTAAGTTAAGATGAATCTTACAATATATAATCGTTAATTAGCTTTTTTCGTTTATATAACCTATAAGTATTATTATTGATGAAAATAATGTATGTTGCCTAATTAAATAAAAAATAAAACATACTAATAATGTATCATGGTTCCCGATTAATTATCTTAGCACTAATGTCAACATAATAATTGAACAATGAAAGATAAAAATATATTCGCCAATTAAATAAAGGTTACGTATAAGCTGACAACACAGTCCATATTTGGTGATTCTAAATTTGGCAAGCTTATGCCAGCTCTGGGCGTAAATAAAACAGTTCCAGTTTTGGGAACTTGGAATGTGGCCAAACGCAGAAGGTGAAGAATAAGGTTGGATAATGATAAATGGGATAAATGTCACTCATGAAGTGACCAGGTCAGGGACGCTAACATAAAAAATCCGAGTTGCAAGAATTTTCCAATCTTGTAAACCCCTGCTTCCCTGCGTGATCGTATCAGGATCTGAATGATGAGATCTGCAGAGGAACCAAGCTCAACGACTCGTTAAATCGTATGTGACCATGAAGGAAGAAATAAATTATGGGCGTGGATTTTTTTTTCCTTCATGTATGTGACAGTGGGCGGAGCACAATGCGAGTAGAAAAACGGCCGTTAAGACAAAAAGCGGCCGATTTAGGGCCGGCACGGTAAAACGACAAAAGGGAAAAAGAAATATCTGAATTGATTTTCCGAAAATATCTCAAATTATAATAACAAAAGTATGTAAGATGTTGACCGGGTATATAATGTACCACCGTTCTAACGGTTTTGGAGATTAGCCCGTACAAAAAGTCAAACGGATAAACAGACAAATAGAGGAACAAAATAAATATCTGGACATGTTCTATATTATTTCTTACACCCCCCTGACACAGTTTTTACTTTTTTTTTCTATGTACAGAATTTCGACCTCCACAGTTTTATTATATTGATAACAAGAGCAAAATTGTACTTCAAGAGGTTAAATTTCTGAAAAATATCCACTTGAATATACTATAAAAGTACTTTTAAACGTTAAGTCCATGGATAACTAAGTAACCTATTTTCAAGGACTTTTCTATCATCGAAGTTTCCCAAATTACAAGTAGACAGTATTATATTATAATACAATATGTAAAGGTAAAATAGTGACCTAGTTTCCATTTGAATGAAAACATTATTCAGACACATCTTACGAGTAGATAGATAGTAATTATTGTTGAAAAAAATTCTTGTTAATAACAACATTTTCTTATTCATTTTTTATAGAAAGTACTCGATTTTCAAATTCGGAATATTGTACTAACATATTTTGAAGTTTGAATGTTATCTTTGTATTGTTATAAGCACGTTATAAGTTATGATTGTCGCTGAAATATTTGATAGGCAAAATTCTAAACTACATTATAAAATAAACTTAAAATAATAATATAATACAAGTTTTCAAAACAGTTAAAGATAATTAAAAGATAGAGTTAAATAATAATAATATTCAATTTACAATTTTAAGATTATTGGTACGTAAATAAAGTGTATGAAACGTAGTGTTTATTATAAGAAACGTTACACAACAATAGAATACAGATAAAAAAGAAATACAAATAACGCAAGACGCGAACATTAGCTAAGTAATGACTGACCGAAGAAATAAAATTCTTCGCCCTATTGCGATATTTTTAGTAAACAAAAAAAATGGAAATTGTTGCCAAAACATGAAAATATACACGTGGCGCCTCCAGAGCAGGCTTTCATTTTTCTGGTCAGGCTAAATATGCTTAAGCAAAGCAATCAAATGGCAGAAAACTTTTTTTAAGATATTTTGAAAAAGTGAAGTAGTTATAAGTACGACATTTTTTATTTAACGCTGAGGCGACTAGGATTGAAAATTGGCCTTGATACTGGAGCATTCGTTATGTAAACTGCCTTTGAAAATCGAAACCAAACGGCGACTAAACCACGTATGTACTGCAGAATAAAAGGTGTACGGGCGTGATTACAGACTGAATGCGACCTAGAAACGCAAGTAAATTGGTCCAGACGAGAACTTCAAATTAGTTTTATTTCTTCGCTACAGGGTGGCCCAATTAAATAGGTCAGGAAAAGACTTACATTAGGTGTTGAACATAAATCATTATTGATGTAACTAACTTTTTTTTTGTAAGTAAGTTAAAGTCTATAGCTACGATACAGAACAAACTAGTATTAATAATAAATATAATTACACCACAACCCAATTACAGACTTCCACTATGCTAACATAACAAAAATACATATTTATTTTATAGAGGGTAAGTCAGAACACATTTTCAAAGCAATAAAAAAAAAATGAAAGTTACAGTACATTATTTAGTATGAGAGTATAAAAAATCTTCTAACAGTCTCCGTGGTCGAGTGGTCAAAAGCTCGCCTGACATTAGGGAGGTTCCGGGTTCGAATCCCGGTGGGCCAAACAAATATCACTTTGTGAGACTTTCCTCAGTTTGGTTAGGACATTGCAGGCTGAATCACCTGATTGTTTGAAAATAAAGATGATTCCGTGCTTCGGAAGGCACGTAAGGCCGTTGGTCTCGGCTACTATCTACGAGTGTAGTCGTTATTGGAGGCATATCGAAAGCCTAAGGCGGTTCTATAATTCCGAATAAGCAAGCAAGCAAGCAAAAGATTCTAAATTCTTGGAATACTTTATATAGATTGTATTTAAAGAAATGCAGTCAAAATTTTCCAATTTATATAAGAATAGATGTTATTTTGCCCTTATTCAATTAGAAATCGTTCTTGGAATAGTCAAAGGAAACGTTATATAATTTTGATTTTACTATTTACCAGCTAGCGTAGAATTAGTTCCTCCTTTAATATACTTATGAAGCTTATAGTATTGATTAAGACTTTAATCTAATTAAATTAATAAAAAAAATGAATGCGAAATGACAACTACGCTGTGAGTGCTCCGCAGAAATGATATTATTTCGTATCCAATTATAATGCAAATGCTTAGCTTGTTATACATATAATTTAGGGGTTTGTACATAATATTGTACCTATAATTCTTTTTAAAAGTATCTAGGTATTTAATTTTTTTAATGGGTATAAACTCAATCTGTGGTTTCAAAAAGTGTTTTTTAACAAAACATATCATTATATCGTTCTCATTTTTTTAATCAAGCACTGGAAGTCAAATACTTTATCAAAACTGGCAGAAAAAGACTTAAAAATGATTTATTGCAACATAGCGATGTATTTTCACTGCATCAAGCCAAACAAACTGGTAAAAAACTTAGCTTTTTTTTCTTTTTCACGGATTTACCATTAAAAGTGAGTTTTAGTCATGTTTGTTTTATTTTTTCGAGTGTAAACATACACTTTTTGGTGGTGGTTTCTGTTGTTAAAAATTCACGCCGCTAATGAGGGTGTATAGGTGTTTGTCTATTAAAAACAGCTACTATGCGTGCCAAATAAGAATAGGATCGCGTTTGCAGCTAACGTCACGAGACAAATGTCACCAAATGTCTTTGTACAGTCTGCAAGAAAATGTAATAATTTTTATATTATAATAATTAATTTCAATAAATTAAATCTTATAGATAACGCAACAATAAGTAAAATAGTAATATTATTACTACACCGACAGACGTGTCTGTGTTGCTAGATTATGTGAATTTTCGTGATTTTTATGCATACCTGCATACCTAAATTATTAATTAACATAATCAAAATAATCATATTAGAATCATATTAGGAATTTTCAGTGGGACCAACTCTCTTCGAGGTAACCTAAATCACAAAAATCCACATAATCTGGCAACACAGACGCGTCTATCGGTGCGACCAGTAATAATATTACTATTTTGCTGTTTATTGTGCTTGTGTTATCTCTATAATTTAATTCAAATTAATTATTATATATTCATATCATTAGATTTTTTTGTAGACCGTACTTTTCTGTCGTATTTTGACATCTGTCTCGTGACGTTAGCTGCAAACGCGATCCTATTCTTATTTGGCACGCATAGTACTTAAAAACATGGAATAATATTAGAAGTCGAAGCTTGGCTTTCTAAAACATTGATAGCCTCACAGGAGACGAACAAGACTAATAACAATTTAATTAAGAAGCGATGCGAGGTTTGTAGGCAAAAATTGTTCCCGGCATAGAGCCAAAACACCCTAACTGTTCTTGTGATCATCGTGAGAAAACAAAATCAATAATCTTGTAAACAAATAAATGAATAAATATGTGGGGACATCTCACACACGGCCACGCTCGCTCGCGTTAACAGTTTTTCCCGTGGGAATAAAAAAATATCTCGCGGTAAAAGCTAGCCTCTGTTCTTTTCCAAGGTCTATTCTATCTTTGACCAAGTTTTATCAAAATCGCCTCAGTGGGAGTTTCAGTAAACTCCCCATTATTTTTTTAATATAATATAGCCTGTATTATCCCGGGTTAGTATAACTTACCAACAGTGAAAGATTTTTTGAAATCGGTTTAGTACCTAGTGTCCCTATCCAATGCAAACAAACAAAAAATAAGTGTTTTCTCTTTATAACATTTAGTATCCTTAAAGGCGACACTTTCAAAAGGCTTTCCAAATGTCTGAAAAAATTTCAACTGTTTACCACCACAAGCTTTATTTAATTATCAATATGAGCTGTTTACGTGTGATGTTGAATTCCGAGAAAATTACTCGTATTGCTCTCTCTCTTACGTAAAATTGAATTTCAGGTTAATTGAAGAACTTATTTCAATTTTTACACAAGTTATAATTCATTTGCTAACAAGGTTTCGCCTTCAAAACATAGTCCCGTTTTTATGTCTTTTTCGAGCCATGTAATTAAATTAACTAAATTAATAGCTGCCTTCTCAGAGGAAACGCCCTTTTACTTATAAAAAGTTGCATCTGAAGCCATTGAAAGCCTATTATATGGGTTCTGTACAATCTGTTTTTGTTACAATTTCCCGAAATAAAAATTATTATTATTATTATTATTATTATTATTGAAATGTTATGCAACATCGAATTAAAATACTTTGATTATATGTCACCACCGTTTTCGAATCCGAATTAATTTTGTGAGAGTAATAAACACAGTCGTGGATAATAGCAATGGCAAGGTATTTCACCAGTGTAACCAACCGAAAATTGTTACTATGCAAGTAAAGAAAAATGATTATAATTACGTAGTTTTTACTGGCTGTGACTCATGTTTCATGGGGTTTAAGCGTAATAGTTTCAATATATTCATCCAATAGTTTTTTCTATCTTATCTTACCTCCTATTCTTACTGATGATTGATTCTGACTGCTCCCTACTCTAAGCTACTTTTGTCAATTTTTTTAAGAAGCTTTTTCTCATCCCACCTTCTCTTCCAATTATTGTTCTTATGAAATATATTATTAAGTCTATTTACCACGATAGTCAGTCAAAATTTATTTAAATCGGTTTTTTTTATTACACTTTAAAGTACAATTACATGCAAAGTAATAGATTGCGGCCGCGCGCGATCGGTTAATTAAATTGGAACCTTGTGGTGATGGATTTAAAGCTCAAATTCAGTTTTTTTTTTAATTTTCCTACGGTCGCTAAAAGGCGTAGACGGTATCATTTAATTTAAGCTTTAAATGTATCAACACAAGGTTCTAATTTAATTGACAGGCCGCGCGCGGCTGTGATTTATCGCTGTGCACGACATAGTATCCTAATACGTCAAAAGGTATGTAAAATGTTTTCCTTTGGTCGCTCTAGTCTCCAAAAAATAATGTAAACCGAGTAAAGCTAATCTAACATACAAAAAATATTAATTTGACAGTCTAAAATAAAAAAGGAGACGATGCGATATCATTTATAATCATTAAAATATTGCTTTAAATAAGACAGTTATTTATTTTTAAACATTCCGCACTAATTAGCAAGTTGGTAGTGATAAATGTCATTTTTAACCGACTTCAAAAAAGGAGGAGGTTCTCAATTCGACGCGTATGTTTTTTTTTTTTTTTTTTTTTTTGTGTGTTTGTTATAAGATATCTCCGCCAATTGTGAACCGATTTTCAAAATTCTTTTTTTAATCGACTAGGTTTACTTGCAGGGTGGTCCCATAAAAATTTCGCTAAGATCGGATGATTAAATTTGAAGATATGAGGAAATAACTCCTCAATTGACGATGCCGTTAACCCGATCGGTAAATTATGTTGGCAATATCTCGGCTTCTTATCAATCGATTTCAATATTTTTTTGTTTTATAGATAGAAGTTGTACTTGTACTCAAAATGGTTTCATATAAATTTGGATTATAATCTGATGGCGGAGTAGAAGACTAATACCATGACGGAAGAAAAAATTTTACGCGCCCATATATGGAGTAGTAATCATGTCTATATTGTATCGAAACCAATGAGGCCGCTCAGAGGGGTGGGAGGGTAGGGGGAGCGGGAGATGGGGTTTTTCTTTTAACTCTATCACACATCTTTGAATACGGTACGTTAAAAAAGGATAGAGACATTCATGTTATGACATGCCCAACTAAAAACAAAATATCAATAAAGTATGACATTTATTTGTCTTTATTTGGCATGTAAAAAACAAGAAACTTAATGGTTACTGAATTTAAAAATAGTGATGTGATGTGGTATGAAGCGTAACGTATATTTATCGATTATTTTCGTACATTTTATCACATGGCTACTGGACTTATTTATCGAACTTCTCATATACAATGGTGATCAACTTGCAACTTGCAATAATATTGGGAATTGCTTACTTCTTTGGGCATTTAGTATTTTGTCTTTTTGCTTTTCCATACATATATTAGGTATATCTTTTATTTCCTAGACAGCAGCGAACTACCTAGAGAGGCATGGGGACAGACAAATGAAAATACAGTCAAAACCGTGCCAGTAATGTAGAGTTCTTACTTAAGAATTCTTCCGTGGACTAAACGGGCGAGCGTCGTCGGTATCGTAGTGGTTTGGTCAGTTGTTCGCTATTCGGAAAACTTAGTTTAAAGTCCAATCAAGTATAGCAATGATTTAGAATTTAAAAATCAAACGTAATACTGTCAAGGAAACATAGTGAGAAAATCTGCATTTAATTATGTACTAAACAAAACAAATTAAAGTTTTGTGAGTACCTAACTTGTCATGGTAAATTTCCACTAAAAAGGGTAAAATAAAAAGATAATTCAAAAAATATATAAAACCGCCTTCAAGGTCCTAACCTACACTAAAAAGTTACAAATAAAATATAAATCTAGCTGAAAGCATAGCAATTTAATATGGCTATTAATATTACTTATTTACATAAATTGTAACATCATATAAACATGTGTAGACATTGTTATACACTTTATCTTGGAGTCGGTGCCAGCTAATCATCATCATTTCGACCAAAAGACTTCTACTGCTAGTAGTCATCTATAGTGGGCTCAGTACCTAGTACTCTGACCGCGTTCTTTAAATTTTTTTATTATCATCGATCTGAACTTTTGAGATCAGATGCTAGCCTCAACTGGCACCGACTCCAAGGTGAAGAGTATAACAATGTCTACACATGTTTATATGATGTTACAATTTATGTAAATAAGTAATATTAATAGCCATATTAAATTGCTATGCTTTCAGCTAGATTTATATTTTATTTGTAACTTTTTAGTGTAGGTTAGGACCTTGAAGGCGGTTTTATATATTTTTTGAATTATCTTTTTATTCGTTTTAATAAGTGTCCATACGTAAGTATTTACAACGATTTTGTGATAGAAAATGAATATTTCTCATTTAATCGCTAAGATAATTAAAACAGCACATTCATTTAAGGAGATCCTTACAACAATCGAAAGACCGTCGTTTCTTTACGAGGTTTACATAATTCAGCCAATTTCCTGTAACTGTGTATCTAAGGAAATTGCGGAAACCGGCGGAAAATAAAAGCTAACAAAACCGTTTGTTATAACTTTAACATACACTCGACTTTAAAATAACGTTCCTTGAAACAATGTATTTTTTTTAGCTTTGTAGATAGTCGACCACCCTGGCCCGGTGCGGGTTGGTCAACTTCACACACAACCCTAAGGCCTATTCACCCTGATTACAATTCAATAACTAGCATTTCAAACTTACTTTGCAGATTAAAAACTACAGTGTTTTCTTATGAAATCTTTTATAATTAATGACTTATTTGAAATACCAAAAAAAGGCGCATAAAAAATTACGAATACTATTTCAAAGACCAAACACTAACAATAATTTTAACCATAAGTTTAAGGAAATATCCGCGTAGTGAGTTTTTACTTCATTTGCTTTGAGGTGTATGTAATTATTAACAGATTAATTTTCAGCTCCGACCTATCGGGCCACAAGGCAATGAATCAAATTATTCCGTAGTCAGGGTTGGCTCTTATCCTTAATTGAATCTCAAATTAAATCGATCAAAACAAAGAGTTCCCTACTTGACATAGACCCTTTGCACCATTTCTCAGCGTCACCCTTGAGATAGAGAAACATATGAAGTGCCCTTTACGAAATGAGCAGGGCTTCTAGTGGAAATCGAGCGACATATTTTGTTTTAAAGGAAACATAAAAAATAATCCCTCCTTGCTCAGCATCCAACAACAGAATTCAAACGTGTCTCTGTTAATAGTTTAATACATCTTGACGATCTGTGCGGCACTTGCCCCCTTTCTGATCTTGCCTACAAACTGTCACATCCCATACTGTTTGTAGATTTTTGCCCTCTTTTCTGATACATAAATACTTTTTATTCGTTATTCGCCCACTTTTATTGTCGTTGTTTGTTCACTGTTTGAATAGTCGAGTACAAAATTTTAATTAAAAAAGGTCCACGGAGTTTTGTATAGTTGTCTAACCAAGTCCGGTGAAACTTGATTCGTAGCAAAGCACGAATACAGTTACTAAAAAACTCTCGTATCGTATTATCTGTATACTTCATTATAACGGCCTAAAAGCTACCAAATTGGAATATTCACAGTTGGAACGTAGTCGATATTTCATTCAAGTCCGGTGAAGCTTTATTGATCGTACCTTCTCGACACAAAAAAGACTGCCTGATGCCTTTAGAAAGTACAATAATTCTATTTTACTTATTACATGGCTTGTATTTGTGCTAACAGTTGAGGTAAACCTAAAGACGATGGGAATAAGGGTATCACACTCGCGGCTCGCCAAGATCCTGGGCGAGCCAGCGAGCGCCAACGGGAATCAGGAACAGACGAGTAATAAATGAACTGGTAGCTTGTTGTACTGGTTTAGGAGGAAAACACTGTTTGCTTGTTAGGACACATATAATTTTAAGTTGGTTCAAGACAATACTCAGTAAAAACATAGAAATTACATAAAGATGGGGCCTATCGGACAAGGCTCAGAGAAATAGTGAAGGAACGAATGAAAATGACGAATGAATTCCAAAATTAAATAGGTGTTCAAAAGACGAAAAAGAAATGGTAAATGTGATGAAAATAAGGTGGCAACGAGGTTCGCCCTGTATATTAACCTTTTTGAAAATAGTTAAAAAGTCAGAACGAAATTTTCCCATTACAGATTCATTTCCAATGTGATCGATAGTCGCGTGGGGCACGAAGTTTGTGAATCTACGAGTATTGTAGGTATGTTCCTTTCTGTTCGGTCACTGCCTGTCCATGTTTTATTTTTTATTAATTTTTTATTATTGAGATACAAGCCTTTTTTCTTCTTTTTTCAAGTTGTACTTATTTCCATAAGATGTATTAATTTTCAACCATGGGCAATTGGGCAGTCTGATCCTTGGTACCTATTTTAGCTAAGAAATCGAAAATTGATTTGTAAATCTTACTTCGAATAAAAAAAAAATATACTTTTTTTACTGGTTGTTTTTTCACTGAAAATCCTCTCCCCTCCCACACGCCTAAAACGTCCGGCAAGCTGACGTCATGATTTTAAAAAATGGCGGGAATGGTCTCTCTGTATAAAAAACATAGAGGTGTTTTTTTTTTAGTACGATGCAATTATTTAAAATTCTCAGCTTGAACTACTCTAGACTTTACTTTCCAGGTGGGCTGTTTATAAGACTTATCACCCAAGTTGTTTTTTAAAAGCTTAAACAACTGACTGTTAGAGTGTTAAAAGAAGGTTGTTTATCTTCCCGATATAAGCCACCTTGTCACTCAAGTAGGCTTACAAGCTATTGATAAGGACGCTAAAAGCTTACTAAATGAGGCTTGCAACCCATAACACAAATCGCTCTCGTTTTCTATGTGACTGGTTGCATGCAAGCTCCCATACCCGCGATGCGCTTTTTCCTGCGTCTGTGTTCCAGTCTTAATAGTGGGAGTTAATGGATCATGAACTGACTTTACTAATACACTAGCTATCCGCCCACGACTACGCCCGCGTTGTTCTTTTATATTCTATTTTTATTTCCCGTGGTAAAAATTATCCATATGTCATCGGCGGGGATTTAAGTTACCACCATGCGAAATTTCATTTAAATCGGTCCAACGGTTCCAGAGATTAGCGTGTACAAACAGACAGACAGACGGATTTTTTTTTTCAAAACTTGTATTTTTGTGTGAAGCTGCACTTCTATCGCCTACAATCTGTTTTTTTTAAACAAATCATAGACATACTTAGACATAGACATTATTTATTTGACAGAACACAATACAACACAACAAACAATCAATGTACAGACACGCCGATTCTTCATTTTTATTATAGTAAACAAAGAAGATAGTGACTTAAGCCATTCTTCCGTCTACGAAAGCAGAACAAATTAAACAGTTACGTAAGAAAAAAAAATGTCTGGCAACGAATCTAATTTTAGTAAATTCTACGTAACCAGTAACGGGTATAGAATGATTATTCTTGCTACGAAACTATTTTTACACCGAATTTCACGAGGCGGTATCGCAATATCGTCGTCTGACGTCTTCTGCCCATAAACTACATCAAAAAAAGAAAATGTAATCATCGTTATGTAACCAAAATTAATATTTTTGCTCCGGTTTCGTAGACGGCCGAAGGGGACTGACCGTAGAGGGAGAGTTTGACCTAATTATTTTTAACGAGAAAGGTATACTAAATAATAAATAAGTGTATGTAGGAAATTCTTTTTTAGCCCTCGTCACTAAAAAAAGGAGTGTTATAAGTTTCACGTGTGGGTCTGTCTGTAGTAGCTGCCAGACGGATAAACCTAGAACTAGGAAAGTCAGCGCGCTTTGCTTTGATCGAAGAGCTAGAATAATTATAAAATATTATAGAATAAAAATAAATTATGTACTTATATTATATACTAGCTGTCCGCCCCGCGGCTCCGCCCGCTTTAAGAAATTTTCCCGTGGGAATGAGGTATTTTTTTTTATTTCTCTCCGTAAGAACCATCCTTGGACTTCAAAGAACATTTAAAAAAAGAATTGTAAAAGTTGGTCCAGGCGTTGTTGAGTTATGCGCTTACCAACACATTTTGCGATTCATTTTTATATTATAGAAGATTAGTGTTTGATCGTGAGTACATTATGTTTAATATTCCCTTTCAGAAAGGGTAGTATTGTGTACTTATTATTCATTTATTTTTATTCTAAGTATTATTAAATATTGGACAGCTGAATAACTTGTACAAAAAAAAATTAGCTATTTCAGAAAACTTGCAGAACAAAAGTTGTTCAGTTTCACGAGCTGAGTTATCACCCGAGAGGTTTTATGATACTTAACACATTGTTTACATGTACTGTGTATATTAAGGGGCTTACATAAGATAAGTGGCGCCGCCACCCTTTAAAAAAAATAACTCGAAAAATAATCAAGATTTCAAAAATCTGGAGGCCTACTATGTAAGTAGCGGCAGACTCGAGATGCTGTCAAACGCGACATAGTGACATTAGAGCCATAGTAGTTCTGTCAATGAAACTCACCTCTACCGCTACGGAATATACAGGCGCTCTCAAGGTCAAAGGTCCAGCCTAATGTGCAGCCTACTGTACATTACCAAACACTAAGTCGGTGGATTATATTTAATTCGGGTTTTTTATATAATATGCGTACCGATTCTAAACCTGAACACTTTGCTTATAGTTTTATTTATTTTATTTATTATATATTATTTTATTCCCTATGAGCTTACTAAAAGAAAAGAAAGCGTTGTTTTTTTGGTAGGTGACTTCATCCATAGGGTATTTATCCTTAAAAAAATGTTCAATCGTCCAATCATAAAAATATCTAAACGTAAATATTACCAGAAATGTCCAACCGACATTTTAGCATTGCTTAAAAAAATCTTCAGCATTGTGAGTTTGATAACATTTATAAATGGGGTTTGAATCTATCGTAGCGTAGAGGTGCTTGCATCATCTAGTGATCGTTGGATGGGTGACCGCTTTGTTGATCTAATAATCGAGCGCTAGAATAATCTGACAGCTGCTGGTGCACTTAGATCCAAAATGATCCTTTGAGATCTAAAATGCCTTATTTCCAAAATATTTAACAAAATAACCGATTCCCTGACTGTCCAATTCCAAAAATGTCCAATGCCCATAATGTCTGGTTCCCATTATGATTTCGCAAACATGCTCCCATAGCTAGGAAACCTATACCTAATACTTAATATAATAGCTTTACTCGAAATTATCAAAACGGCAAAAAAAAACTATACTGTGCACACAAGCGTTAAGCGCACGGCTGTATAAGCTTAAACCCCTGATATTTAACGTTCCAGGTTCAAATCTATATAATAAAACTGTAGAGGTCTAATGTACAGACATAGAGAAAATAAGATGAAATCCGAGTCAGGAGGATGTAAGAAGTGAAATAAAACATATCCAGACAATTTTCCTTTTTTTTCGTTTAATCTAAGCTAATCTCCTAAACTATTGGACCGATTTGAATAAAATTTTGCATGGTGGTTCGTTACAGCTCTGGTCAACATCTTGGATACTTTTATTCCCGGAAAATTAAAGAGTTCCCGTTGGATAGTTAAAAATTACTACGGAAAAGTCGGAAAACAACGCGGGCGTAGCCGCGGGCAGACAGCTAGTAACTGAATATTATTTCGTATTATTAATTGCCGACAGACACGTCAATATTCGTCGCACAACCACAGAACATTTAAAAGAGGTTAGAATGGCGATAATGCGCCGTCCGTATGAAATCCGGTGTCGCCGATTCCACCCCACCTTTCACCTCCACTACATCTGTACTTCAATAAAGATGAAGTTTACGCACATATTTGCAATTTCAAATCTAGCCAATCATAGCGCCGCTCAATCACGCGATTTCAAATGGAAACGAATCATACGCATGCACGCACACTGATGTAGATTTTTATAGCTATGTGTGAGTTAGACAGCGCGATCGTTTCTTTGCGTGAAGTATGAGCGTTTTGCTCATAGTTTTGGCGCGCCGGCCCCGCCCACATCGCCTTTCTAACCTCTTTTAAATGTTCTGTGCGCACAACAGTATTTGACTTCAGCCTAGTACTATTATTTATTCTGTGCTTTAGCTAACAATTAAAAAACATATTTTCTTTGTTTGATTGATTGTTATGGTGTATAGCGTAATAAAACATTACTAAAAACCAGTTTCCTTTTTTTATAATCTGTCTAATTTCTCAACCCAAATACAATAGCCCTTCAGGTAACAATGCCTGTACCCGTCGACGGGGGCGCGGCCATAACCAAAATCAAAATTGATATCAGAGACGAACTAAGGCGTCGTCTCCTTCACGATGTTTCGTCATAGACATTTATATTAAAGACAATTTTTAGCATTAAGTAATAATAGGATCAGTGGCAGAAGAAACTAGTTACTATGAGTATTTTGTTACTTCAGGTACATCATTCAGGGAAATAAGATTTGTTGCGTCAGCAGTGTAGTGTAAGATCTTCAAAAACTGAACATTTTTTTGAAACAAAACCAAATCTGCTGTCGCGTTTCTTATCTTCTTCTGCTTCTAAAGCTGCTGCTGTAAAGTATAAAAAAAGTATATTCTATTATTTTCTATTCTATTCTATTCTATTCCATTCCATTCCATTCCATTCCATTCCATTCCATTCCATTCCATTCCATTCCATTCCATTCCATTCCATTCCATTTTATTTCATTCCATTTTATTCCATTCCATTCCATTCTATTCTATTCTATTCTATTTTTTATACCAACCAAGGATTTACTATAAGTTAATATTATATAATATGGAAAATAAGAGTGTTATCAATTTTGGTTTGAAAAATTAGTTCCTCACTGAGTAGCAGAAACAAAAGCCTATCAATTACATGATACTCATGGTCCAAGAAAATAAGATCTAACCGTTAGACCACGTGACTGACACAAGCCTACGTCATTAGGCGCTGTTCATCCTTGTCTATTACACGCATTCGACAAGGATGAATAGGCAAAATGACGTAGGCTGGTGTCAGTTACGTGGTCTTCTTGTTAGACCTTGTTTTTTGGACCATGCATGATACCAGAATTTCTCTTTAGACAAGCATGAAAAATCTAATATTATTAAAATGAAACCGGTCAAGTGCGAGTGGGTTGCATTGTACTGAAGAAGGTTCCGTAAAACCGAAGTTCTTCAACATCAGCCGAAACAACGGAATTGACCATATATATAGATAGGTTCTTTGGTGCACGTATGTAAATTCGTGACCTAAAAACGTGGAGGCCACTTCAGGGTGGTAACTTAGGCTTTAAATTCTTTTTAGTTGATAAATTAGGCTTTAAATTCTTTTTTGCGAACTATACCGTGTGACAAATAAAATAAAAGGGCTTGTTGAACGGATCTCAAATATGTTTTTTTTTTTACAATTTAACGGTAGGTACATAGTTTTGATTATAAAGTTAACATGGACCATTCCCTTATCTCCGGAACTACTGGACCTAAAAAAGTATCCTTATTCGGCACCAAATATATAGTAGAATATCTGTTGCCTATTATTCTGAGTGTGACAATTTTTTTTTAATCTTCTAACAAAGTTCTACCTTTATGAAATGCCAATGAAAAGCTTTCTCCTCAAATAAAACCAATTACAAAAGGTTTATGATTATGAGAAACAATTAAAAAATTTTTGTCGAACAATTATTTTTTTGTGTGCTAGTACGAGTATAAATCATTCTCCATTTTTATTTTACTTTCAAAGAGACAAAAGGATTAATTTAAATAAACGATTTTTAAATGTAATGATTTTCTAATCCCTATTATAACATCACAGACGCTCAGTTAACCCTGTCAGTTTGTTTATTTCGCTATCACGACGAAACCACTGCATCGATTTCGATGAAACTTGGTATTGAGATGGAATAGACCTTTGGATCAGAACACAGGCTGATGTTTTGACGAAAAAATGTTGACGCGAGCAGAGCCGCGGCGCGGAAATCTAGTTAATAGTAATTAGTAGTATAGGCCGGGAGATGTTGACAGAAATTTTTAGGTCATTTGTTACAGTATGGCGGTTTTACAGGGGTCTTAGTACACAATGACAAAAAGAAAAATGATAGTCATAGCGCTGGTACTGGCGGCCCAATCGCGTGGGCGTCAGTGAACTAGTCGGATAAATTACGAAAGTCAAACGATTTGTACCTACCACAAAAGTTTTAGTATTTTCCGATAGCCCGTAAAAAATAACTAGACTACAGTGTCATGCCATACTTCTCCGGTGTGACTTACAGCCCGCCATACCGACGCGAAAAATAAAAATTCAACCATTTGTACCAGGGTAATTTTTGCACAGTTTGATCATCTTCGTGCAGCCATTTACGAAAATCACCATGCCATTCTTTTCGGACGGCTCCAAATGGTCGCCATACTGCCGAAAATCAGCAAATTTTTTTTTCGCGATTGGGCCGCCAGTACCAGCGCTATGACCATCATTTTTCTTTTTGTCATTGCGTACTAAGACCCCTGTAAAACCGCCATACTGTAACAAATGACCTAAAAATTTCTGTCATCATCTCCCGGCCTAAGTATTATTGTGTACAATTAAGTAAATTTTCAATATTATTTTGTTTTTAAATACAAATTTCAAATACCTACACTTTATTGCACATACAACACATATGTACAAAGAATTAAAAGTAGGTTCTAAAAGGCAATTGGCGGCTTTATCGCTTTAAGCGAATTATTCCAAAATACATTTCTTCATAAAGACGTATATGTCTTTCATTCTATTTATTTTCAAATAAAAATCAATACACAGTAGTCAGTCATCTGAAGATAAAGAAGCAAAATAATTAATTCTGTAGCTAGACCAAATTTTGATAAACTATATTTACGGTTTAAATAAGCGTTTGTTTGTAAAGTAATAAATTGACCAAGTAATTCATAAACTTAGAAGTATTTTCAATTTGGTAATATTCGCTATATATATGAATATTTAATGATAATATATCTTTTATGCCCGTTTACACCAACATCCCCTAAATTTAAGTGTCCCTTAAAAACATTTTAGGTGACCCTTAACGCGATTTTGGTTTTCACCAACAGTTAGGTGTCCCTTAAGGCCTAAAGAAGTCCCCTAAATTTAGGGGGTCGAATATCGGGCCCGTAAACATAAGGGTCAGTTTCAAATAAGCGTTGTATACGATTTCTCTACGGTTATATTAGTTAGTTTTGTGTTTTTTTATAAATAATTTTATAGCTGTCTCTAACGTAACGGCGATTATTAAATAATTTTGCGAACGGCAAATTTCATAAGTTTAAAATTTTTCAGCTCACATCCCCACTTAGGGGCTCGAGTCTATTCTGAATTAACTAAGGTGAATTAGTATTAGGTCGATCGATTAAGTTCAGACAAAACAAATAACCTAGAATGTTCAAAAAATCAACAAAATAAATTTACAAGCCTACGAGATTTCACTACCTGCTAAAGAGGAACAAAACGTTTTTTATCATCGCTGCGGTTCTGCAACAGGCAGCCATATGCGCATCCATACAAACAATGAAATTGCATTGATTGTCCAAAGACTTTTCTTCCTGTTACAAAATATTTTAAGCTTACGAATAATTTGTGCTTATAGCGCCCTCTACCTACACTTCATAAACCAAAACTGATGTTGTATAATAATAATGTAGGTATTCGTATCGAATTTGAGTTTTATACTTACAGAAAGGACACATTTAGAGAAATATTTTTTTTTTTAATAATAACACAAAAATTATAACAATACTAGCATGGTATTCGGCTCGAATAATAGGTACAACCCATAGACCCACCACTATCTGTCACCTAACAAAGGGACCCTTATTTTAAGGGTAGATACAATGGTGAAACTGAATTTAAGATAAGGAATGGTTTAAGGGATACCATAGCTTAGGTGACACTTATTTAAGGGATAGTTTAGGGGTTGTTGGTGAAAACGGGCATTAGTCCTCTAGCGTACTTAGGATTAGTGAAAAGCAATTTAAAACCTTTTAGACATACTTAGTTGACGTTTACTTTATGTGTGTTTTAGACATTTAACGAGTCCCTCTATTTTCAGATTATATCGTTGGACATTTTTTATTTCGGACATTAGTCGCGCAAAGGTTTTAATTGTAAAATCTGTAAATTTACGCATAACATTCTATATTTCACAAATCTGGCCAAATTCCATCAATTTTATCCTGCGTATTTATTGCCAATAGGCAGCATATTTAGCATTATTGGTGATCTTTTTAGCAGACAAATAATTTACTTTTTTTTTCTTTTCAATTTTATCCATTTTTTATGGCGGTTAGAGTTTGCCGCCAAAACGAGGTCTGCGATCGAATTCTAGAATTAAAATACTTACAAGCCCTATTGATAACAAAATAAATTGTATAAGTAGATCAAAGTGTATTGAGTTTAAAATAACAACGCGGGCGTAGCCGCGGGCAGATAGCTAGTAGTTAATATAGTTAAAAGTATATAGTAGAAAATAAAATTATGACCACTAGAATCATAATTATGAATTTATAAATAAAAGTTTAAAAATTAAGACAGAGAATATAAAACATTTGGTTGATTGAAACAACCTGTTGGTAATTGAGAAATCTTCATTTTTTTTTTTAACAGAATAGAACAGAACAGAATGGGATACTTAGTACTTTTCAATGAATATTATTTGAAAAATACTTTTTCCCATATTAAAGACTCATCTTGCGTCAGATTCGATAATTCCTATAACATCAATGTTGGCTAAAACTGGAGGTTTGAAAACAAACTAACCATTTTTTGTCTCTATTCAAAAATATTCCATTTAAATTTGTAATTTTAGAATGAATCGGGCAGCTCAGTGGGGACGTATGAGTATGGTGTTAATGGTTTTAAAAAGCAAAGTTCAAGTTAAATAGAGTTGATTAATTGTCTCTTTAAAAGTAATTAATTTGGACAATTATAATAAATTTAAGACAATGGTTGATGAAAGAATTTAACGTAGAATTTTAAAGATATACCTATAATAATAATAATAATAAAAAAATAAAAATTGTTTATTTTCAACAAAATACATTATTAAACATCTATATTGATGTCTGCATCACCTTTTAGGTATGTAAGATACCTTGTGCCAGGAAATACCGCAGATCAAATTCATCATTCTTTTAGTCAAAGAAAAATTGTAATGAATTCATTAAGAACTTAATTTAATGGAGTTCTTCATAGTATTCAACAAATTAACAGATATACGGTATTTCATTATATTCGCACAGCTAAATTAAACCCTTTGATGTATTATTTTCGAGGCGTTCCGTCTACCACGAATATTAAAATAATAAACCAGGTAAGTTAAGTACCTATTCATTGTTGGGTCTGAGTGATGTATAACAATGATTTAATTATCAATCACAGTACAGAGAATTAAACATACTCACAGAGAATAACCAGTTAAAGAGTTCTTGCCTGAACATCCAATGCTTAATAATTTTATTGTATTGAACGTATGCTCTCAAAATATACCTACTTCACTACCTGCAAGTAAACAATTAGATTAATTTTACAAAAACATAGTCTGCTACTGTTTTATATATTTGGTTAATACTCGCCTTTGAAAAAGAACTGACCAAAACAAATTATTAGAAAGTAAATTACTACTACTATTTAGTACATTACTACTATTAATCATTTGTTTTACTTACATAAATGTATTTAAATAAAATTATCCAAACTTTACTAATAATTTGTGACAATAGTTTCTAACAATAACTTTTTAGATTTTTGTTTATTCTGGCCTGGAATTAATATGACAGATATTATTTTTTAATGGCTACGTACGTTAATGTTGCCAGGATGATTCACAAAAAAATAATAATAATTTCAGCTAATAAACCATAGATCAAAGATCAACTGAAGCGCGACTTTCTCCCACCTCTCTGATCAAAATAAAAATATTTAAAAAATACTAGTAATAGACAGGCATAAAAACGTTAAATATATAGAAATACAAAAAGTCTGTTGTTTAGTTTCAGATAAAGTAATGCTGCCAAAATAAATAATTATTATTTTCATTGTAAAACTTAAATCTTTACTTAAATATAAAAGCCTTGACCAGAAAAAAAAGGCCTGCGATGGGGGCGGGCGACCATTTCTCAACCATTTCTATTACTAAATTAGTTTAATGGAATTTCCACCACAGAGTTTTTTTTTTTTTTTCTAGTCGGCCTTTAAAAATTCCTATTAGAATTGTTTTTAAAACTAGAAATTAATCGGTATTTCCCTGAATTTGATAAAAAACAAAGCTGTAGAACTAATTAACTGACTGAGTACAACTATCTTAAAGATTTCATACAAATTTTATTTTTGAATTATATCGTAAATACTGCACCGATTGGTTTCAGATAAATCTAGAACCTCAGTGACGGAAGTTCTCTTTGCTATGAATAGCTTTACAACCTAATTAAGGCAAAATTCAGCTAATGTGACGGTATCAAACATGGGCCACACGAAATGACGGTTCGAAATCTTGTTTCTGCTTTTTCTAATTATAATATGTTGTTACGAGAGTGGATTTCAAATGTTGGGTCCCGTCACGTATCATACGTGACGGTGCTAGTATACTTAATCTGTCTCCAAATGGTATATTTGTCGAAATATTGACAAATGAAAACTGATCCACAGGATTCTGTGTGGATCATGTTTAAAAAAGAATTTAATGAAATCCTTTGTGTTTTGTATGTTGTTCGAGTGCTAGATATTATTTATTGCTGCGTCACTGTGCAACATTACAGTCAAATTGAACTTTATTTGGCTAGTTTTTTATTTTTCCAGCATCCAAAATCTCAAGCGTCATTTCGTGTGGACCATGTTCAAATGCAAATCATTCTTACAAAGTAGCGTCACTTATGGTTTAGATATCAAAATAAGAAATGTTTTTTGCGTCACTAAAGGACTCAGGACCTGAGGAAGGCTAACTACTTAGGGCCACACGACGTGATTGTAATAATAACTGTGTATAATTTGTATATTATGTTACCTTGCGTACCGAAGTTAGCTTTACTATAACCCATGGTCTAAGAAAACAAGGTCTAGACTCCGACCACGTGACAGACACAAGCCTACATCATTTCTACGTCATTTTGCCTGTTCATCCTTGTCGAATGCGTGTAATAGACAATCACACGAAATTATAATTAATGCTATTATAATAATATAACCTAGCCCCTACACTGGGTCCTCATAGCTATGGCCTATTAAGGTATGTTTATACTTTCGGAACATATACCACCATAGTTTAGGGCAGGCTCGAGGCCCTCGGCAGGCATGGTCAAGTAGTTTTATAAACAGAAACGAGTTAGCAGTAACTCCGTTTCCCGTAGCTCTAGGCAAGAGCTCGCTCTCTCTCTATTACAAGTTTTTTAATCCTTCCCTTAGTATTAAGGGCCGGATTTCAAAAATTAAATGGCGAAGGCCACAGTCCAGACTGAGACCAACGTCAAATGCGGCTTTATCCACCTCTTCGTTGAACAATGCGGGAGCGAAATAATATTTTGGGGTCATGAAATCGCCGCGACCAAACGATAGCGAGTTTTAAAAACCCTCTAACTCCATCTGGCGGCGCGGCGGCGCTTGACTATCATATTCCCTACTGAAGCGGAGGGATATGTGTAAATACGAAAGGGTGAGAAAAACCCCTGAAAGTTAAATATACAATGTTGTTCCAATGTTCCAATGTATGGGCCCATAGATAAAAAAAAAATTATCATAGATCAGAACTTAATATCAATTTGTCAGTGTTTTTCTATAGAACAAAAATAAACATAGGAAAATCTGAGCGCTTCGGTCTTGAGTTTTCACCTCAAATATAAGAATAGGAATAATTTTGTGATTGTTCTTTGTTGTATACATCTCTCAAATAAATAAATAAATAAATAAATAGGGAATCACGAGACCTAGAAAAATATCATAGAAGTAGTTTTATATTAACAGTGTATGTAATATTAGTATTAAAGTCAAAGTATTATTTTTTGTCCTGGGTACCAGAAGTTTGAAAAACAAAATTGGCCTACAGGTGCTAAGTGGCGCCCCCACCCTTTAAAAAATAATAACTCGAGAAATAATAAATATTTCAAAAATCTAGAACGGCGAGGAACGAAACGGTGTTCGGTAGGATTTACATACGAGTATATGGAAAAATTGCGAAAAGTGGCCGTTTTTCCATCTATAACTACTAGCGAGATATAATAAATACGAGTAAAGTTAATGGCTTCAATATATCCTACAGAAGATTTTTGAAATATTGATTATTTTTCGAGTTAGTATTTTTCAAAAGGTTGCGGCGTATTTTACAGTATAGTAAATTTAAGTACCACTTTTAAAACTATTGACAGTGCAGCCAGTAACGAGTTTTATAAGTTCCCAATAATCTCCCATATATGTAAACACATTTATTCGACAGACTATAATTCCTGCTCGAGCTTTGGGTGAATTCCTGGGGTGTCATTCATTAAACAGCCGATAGAAATATAACATTAACATTAGTCAATTTAAGTTATTATTCCATGATTATGTAACTTTTAATCGATGAAAGAATTCATGAATCTGTTTAAATTATTTATTTAAGAGACTATTACACGCATTCGACAAGGGTGAACAGGCAAAATGACGTAGAAATTATGTAGGCTTGTGTCAGTCACGTGGTCGGAGTGTTAGACCATGTTTTCTTAGACCATCCTATAACCTAGTCAAGAATATAATAATAGGTATGTATGTGCTAAAATTTAGCAGCTAAATAATCAATTAATGCGCCTGATTATTTAATTTGTCTTTTCTTAAGTGGTAAATTTTTTTGTAATAGTTAATATAATTGGTCATTAAAGTTATATATGTTGTAAGT
Organism: Teleiodes luculella; assembly: GCA_948473455.1. Classification (NCBI taxonomy): domain Eukaryota; kingdom Metazoa; phylum Arthropoda; class Insecta; order Lepidoptera; family Gelechiidae; genus Teleiodes; species Teleiodes luculella. The sequence continues at coordinate 4,202,756 of OX419582.1, forward strand.
ACTTAATTAAGGGCAAAACTGTATCTTGCATTGGGTTTTATGTATTTATAGGAGACGGATGTAATGTAAATAAAATATTAAATAAAATATATTATAATATTATGACAGAATTTGAAAGTTTATTTTAATCTTCATTATATCTACACTAATATTATAAAGGACGACGACGCCTGAGGTTTAGACAACTTTAGCCAGCACCTCGAAAATTTTTAAATCGCAGTAGAGGCGTGGTGTATCTGCGCGGCAAAGTAAACAGACCACGGGCAATCATCATCATCATCATCATCATCTCAGCCTGTGGACGTCCACTGCTGGACAAAGGCCTTCCCCAAGGATCTCCACAATGATCGGTCGTGCGCTGCCCGCATCCAGCGGCTTCCCGCGACCCTCACCAGATTGTCGGTCCTCCTCGTCAGGGACCTGCCCACACTACGTCTTCCGGCGCGCGGCCGCCGTTCAAGAATCTTTCTGCCCCAACGGCCGTCGGTTCTACGCGCAATGTGCCCATCCCATTGCCACTTTTAGCGATCTTTCGAGCTATGTCGGTGACTTTGGTTCGCCTTCGGATCTCATCATTCCTGATTCGATCACGATTTCCTGATGGCAATACAGGAAAGTAATAGCGCTAAGCGGTGTAATTACTCGTAGTATGCTCTCAGCAGCAGTTTAAAAATATGTTGAATTAATCAATACAGGGTGTAAATGACGGCTAAGCAATAACTGAGAATATATCCTTAGTCAATGGATCTATCTTTCCCAACTTCAATAAATCAATTTTTACTTATCCACGCAAGTGTCCTATTAAGAGATCCCTCACACTAGAGTCTTTCGACGTCTAAGGATAGATAGATTGAAACTTGAAAGGAATAAGAATAGAAATATTTTATTCATATTTATATTTCTTAATTTTATTTTTAAGTGCGAGTGAAACATTGTATGCGCGACGTACAACGACAACGACACTCAAAAGATGCTAGTGTGGGGGGTCTTAAATTCGGTTTATGTATAGCATACAATATTATACACTGACTAAACACCTGCCGACGGTAAGTTTTACGTAAATAACAAATAATTTGGAACGAACCTGAAAACATTTCTAAAAACAGCAATAATAAAAACAGTTTGTACCGACAACAAAATTTGCGAAGATTTAAAATAAATAAGAAATGAAAAAAAAATCGCAGCGCAGTCGAAAAATAGCTAAAATAAAAAACTAAAATACACATCAAATCATACTGGCAGGAGCGGAACAAAAATTTGAAAATGGAAGTTTTCGCTTACCTGAGAGCCAAGGCGGGCAGGACGCGATCGCGAGCGGTTCAGCGGAACTTTAGCGAACTCGAGCGCGCGGCCACACGGCAGTAAGACCACGGCGAGAGTCGGCGGTATGCTGTAGCCCCCCGCCTATCTGTTGCGTCGCGCCTGCGCCCCGGCGAATGGCAACACCGCTCTGTGAAATACAATTCAAAAATTCAAAATCGTACACCCTCGACCCTCACCTCGAAGTTTTTGGACAGCCTAAATGTAAAACTGTTTAAGACTCCTGACGGTGATTTAAAAGTTTGCTACAATGCGGAGTATTGCAGAGGGATTTCAGTTCAGGGTATTGGAGAATAACGAGTATTTCGAATTTCTGTCCGAACGAGACCGGTTTCGGATCTATAAAAAAATGTTTTAGTAATGATGAGAAGCAGAATGCTCTAGGCAGTAAGTACGTCACCACCACTTTATTTTTAACTAGCTTTCCGTCGCGGCTCCGCCCGCGTTGACAAATTTTCCCCGTAGGAATTAGGCATTTTCCCGCGGTAAATGGTAGCCTACACACACACACACAGACACAAATACAAATCTTTTCTCTTTATAATATTAGTATGATTAGAAGCCTTTTTATTTTAGGTGAAGCAGAAACTTTTAAAAGGTGAAGCAGAAAAATTTCAATAAGCTTTTGTTTCTTTTCCAATTTAAAATATTAAATATTTTTCTGTGTAATCACTTGTACTTGTAATGCTGTATTTGTAGTAGGTTCAGTCGGACGAAGTTGGACCTCACGCCTTAATAAAATTAAAATGTTGTAAAATGTTTTGTCAAAACCGGTTTAGTACTATTACTCGTATAGTATTCTACGCCAAAACTAAAAACCGTTAAGTCATATTATGGTCTCATTCACACTACAACGGCTGAACGTAATATATTTTTTGGATGTATAGGCAGGTACTAAGATAATTACGTTAAAACATTATATTTGATATCCTAATATAATGAGACAATATTGCAACCCCTGCTTGCGTCTTTGTGTCTTTTTAACCCCCGACGAAAAAAAGGGGTGTTATAAGTACGTGTGTGTCTGTCTGTGGCATCGTAGCTCCTAAACGGATCCGCCGAATTTGATCAAATTTTTTTTTTGTTTGCAGGGTGTCACAATCGAGAGTGCTCTTAGCTATGATCCAAGAAAATACCTTCAGCCAATTGAAGATTATCAGCTATTTTCTAGTTGTTGAAAGGATCAAGTAAAAGTTTTGTGTCGGAGGTTATTACATTTTTTAATTTAATGTTATTGATAGTAGCTTGAAACAAAGATATCCACCAACACATATATAAGGGTTGAAAAGCTGTTAATACGGCGCTAAGTGGTCTGTAACACAATACTACACTAAGAGGTGTATTAGTTGGGTGTTTCTTAGCTACAGGTTACATTATAATATGATATTATGGTTAACAACAGAATGTGGTATCAAAGGTGTCCCTTTGTCTCTATATGAAGGTTGTTTGTGATATCATATTCTATTACTAGGGTTGCCTTTAAAAAGTAATTGTTCCTTTGAAACAAAAACCCACGCGTCATTTTCTTTTCAAGTATATACATTTTCTATACTCCTAGAAGTATTTTTTTTAAATCTGAAGCCGTTTTTTACTCTAAAACACAATTGCTTCAAAACAAACCTCTAGGTAAGTAAAGAGATCACTTTGTGAGATTTTCCTCAGTTAGTTTCAGAAATTGTAAGACGAATCACCTGACTGCTTGGCGCTTCAGAGGGCAAGATTACAATTTTTCAGGAGGTTTAATAATTCTGACACCTAGGGTCTTCCTTCACCCATACGAAGAAAAAAAAGGTTAGTGAGTATTACACACAATTATTGACTAATGAAAAATAATTTAAAAAATCTACTATTAACTTACAAGTGCTTAGTAATGAGGCTGCTTTTTAACCCTTGTATTTGTTTAGTATTTATTTCCTTGTGTACTGTGTATTTTGGTGTCAATAAATTATATTGTATTTTATTGTGCTTCATTAATGATCACCTACTATTAACTTACAAGTGCTTAGTAATGAGGCTGCTTTTTAACCCTTGTATTTGTTTAGTATTTATTTCCTTGTGTACTGTGTATTTTGGTGTCAATAAATTATATTGTATTTTATTGTGCTTCATTAATGATCACCTACTATTAACTTACAAGTGCTTAGTAATGAGGCTGCTTTTTAACCCTTGTATTTGTTTAGTATTTATTTCCTTGTGTACTGTGTATTTTGGTGTCTATAAATTATATTGTATTTTATTGAGCTTCATTAATGATCACCTTAGAAACGGACTGACAGTGGCCAAGTGGCTAGGGCTGTTGACTTCCATTCGGAAGGTTGCAGGTTCAAGTCTCGGCACGTACCAATGTGTTTAAGATTTTCGAATTCATATGTACGTTTATTCGACGCTCTTACGGTGAAGAAAAACATCGTGAGGGAACCTGCACACAAATTTTAAAGGTTGTGTGTGAAGTTGGCCAAGCGGCGCTGAGCCAGCGTGGTCGACTAAGGCCTATTCACCCTGATTTCAGGGTAGGCTCGAGCCTCTCGGTGGGAGCATAATATGACCTGTTAACAAACGGACTGACTGTAGGGCTCGAGGTTGATTAGGATTAGATCATAGTCGATCACGCCAGGATTCATAACCTTAGGATTTCAGGTTTCTTCTTTTTTTTTTTCACTTAAGAAGTGGTGAATATACCGCTGTTTTTCAAAGTCCCACAAATTTGTCCCACTAATGGAACCACGGCTCAAACATGCGGCTTTCGATCCCAAATGGGAGACATAGGCTTGACATGTGCTTTATAATAATAAATGTTATAAAAATATAATCTAAAATATGACCTTTTCCGCCGAGTTGTAAAAAAGGTCACTTTGTTTCCTCCCGATTGCGTCATTAGAAAAAAGGGAACGAAAAGGTACGGAAGGAAAAAGGAATTCCTGTATCAAGATTGTACGTTTAAAAACAGATAATTTATTTATATTCGGTTATATAAAGGAGAGTCTAGGTAATTTAAAATAAATAAGTAGCAAATTATGAATGTATGTAAATGTAAATAAGCGTCGGTGTACAAGTGGTTAGGGCCATTGAATTTCATTCGGTAATTTGTGGATTTGAGTCTCGGCACGTACCACTGTGTTTTCAATTTTCGGTTTTTATATTATTATATACAGTGAAGAAAAACATCGTGAGTAAACCTGCACGCACCTGCGAAGTAATTTAAGTTGGACAAGCCACACTGACTAAGACCTATTCACCCTGAAGGGTAGGCTCGAGCCCTTCTGTGGGGACATTGTATGAGCTGTTAACGATGAAGTAGTAAATATGTTTTTCATCATCAGCCTGTATACGTCCACTGCTGGACAAAGGCCACGCCTAAAGATCACCACAACGTACTGCGCTACCCTCACTCACCAGATCGTCGGTTCACCTCGCGTGTTTTTTCATTTCTAAATGTACCTACACCTGCTACGAAGATCGATTTTCTACTTTGATTTTAAGAACTATTTTACTTCTGACTTTTAGTGACATAAGCATAAAAATTTACAGTATTCGTGCCTTACACGATTATAGAGTATGTAATGTGAAAATTTCATTCTGACTTTTTGACATTTTTCAAAGGGTTCGGCTTAGAGTGGGTTCGCTGACTAAATTGTCCCGAGAAGTTTTTCTCTAAATCTTGATATCACCCTTCGTTTAAAAAGTCTCGAGCTAAAAAAAAACAAAATTTTTGATAAATTTGTTTTTTTTTTTCAATGTTACGGCCATATTTAACCACTTAATACCTTATAAACTTTTTGTTTTGACTTTCTCAGATAATTATTTCCTACTTCTCCTCTTAGAATATGTACTTATGTTACAGCACCTTACAACTCTCCGACTTTCGTAAAATCAGGTTTATACTGGAGCGAACAAAAAAACATTAATATTCTTAAAACTTAAGCAAAATAATTTATTCATAAAAAATCTACTCTTTTTTCAATTCGATAAACAAGGCGAGTGTCCAAACTCGTTGAATTCTTAGTAATGAACTAAACATTGTTTTGTCTGTCCCAAATAGCGATGGGCACAAGGTCGACCCTTCTCAAACAATGCCATAGGTACAGGACAGAATGTAGGGGGATTGGGGAATGTTTGTCGTGTCGATGGCGAACGATTTCAGCCACGATTTCCAATACGAAGAAACTATTCATGAACCGAGTGTGGTATGGTAACAGGCTGCTTGATTGTACGTACCGATGAGTATCGAAGTTAACAATCAGAATAGTGTCTGACTGATTGAGACTTGGCTCATCTACTTGTGAAGATAGTTGGGATAGGATAGCCAAAGCGCATTTCACTGCTTTCTGAAGTAGGTACAAAATCATATTTATTTTCAAACACTTTGGTTTTACATAGTGATATTTGATCGACGGTTCTAAAATCGATTACAATATTAATGAAATCGACACAGTCGATAATTTGTCATTCTAACATCGATTAAATAAAGCTATGTTAGCTTTTTATTAGCTGTTTTCGATTCGATATATCGACGGAATTATGCGGCTTTTCTTTTCAAACTTATTGTTAGATCGTAAATTTGACAGGATAACGATAGTACTTTTTAAATCTGTAGACAGGATATAAAATCTATAGAGTAAGGAAGAATTTTGTTTTGGGCAAGGATATTATAGGTATAGTACTTTTAGATATTAACACATGAAAGTAGACAATCGATGAAATTGGAAAACTTAGTACTGGCAACAAAGTTACACAATTGAATATTCTGACAATAAATTAATGAAATGAATACGGCTGAAAGTACTTGGATCAAAAAAGAAAAAAATATATCGAATTAGATAAATCTGTAAAATCGGGGTTGCCAGGGTGATTTTATTCAAATTTGCCGCGTTTTTTCATTGTCTACTTTCATGTGCCAAACTCTATAACATCCTTGGTTTAGGGTACTAATGTACTTAGTACTTATAAGATCCTTGCGGGTATAAAGACGTAATACATGCAAATCTTAAACAAAACAAATTATGTCAAATAGCTGAGGTGGGAGAAGTTTGTCTCGGGGTTGTTAGAGGGTTGTTATTGCTCCAAATGTCATGCAGCTGTCTATTGGTGACTTTCTATTGGTCGAAACTGACGGGAAACAAGAATATTTCAATATTTTTAGAAGTGGGACTTTACTACTAAATTTACTACTAAACATATGGGTTGTCACTTGATATAAAAAATATTATTATTATCAACAAGTGGCGCTCTCTGGAGGACACGCTTTCACCTAGCAGGGGTTCTTGCACTTTATTTTATTTTATTCTTTTTACTGTGTGAGAAGGCGAAGGCCATTCTTTTTTTTTTATTATTATTATTAAAGCGAAGCGCGGCTACGAAATCACTGAGGTGTTGACAGGATAATGTTAGATAGTGTTTGTAAAAATCTAACTATTTTATCAGAATATTATTCGCAGCGTCGTAGGCAATAATACGTTTCATCAAATTCCCTGCGATTCGGACACGGGCAGTCCGGGCTTATTATTTTTCAAATTGTTTCTGAATCGTGACCAGTCCAAAGTACTAAGACCTCTGGCCCCCTTCCCTTCCCACGCAGGTGGGGGCCGAGGGACCAGCATCAATCAATCGCTTCCCGACAGGAGTGTTCCCTCTTTCAACGTCATAATCATAACTGTACCGTGTAGCTTCTATTTTAATTTAATTTACAACGCAATTGGCAACCAAAATGAGAGACAAGAGAAGAATATTTTCTTGTACAGCGTACTATTAAATGAAATTATAAAGTCGCATTGAAAGTTAAATCTAAATTACACCTACTTTATATATTTATTTATTTTTTACTTAAAGCATTGTCTTATTATTTAACTAGCGACCCGGCCCGGCTCCGCTCTTGAATCACTCTATCTATTAAAAAAAACCGCATCAAAATCCGTTGCGGAAATAGGGACAGAGAAAGCGACTTTGTTTTATATAATGTAGTGATAAAACATTTGAAGGAAACCAAGTTACATCAAAATTCTAAGCCCTAACACGTCATTCATTGCTTCCAGGTGTTACAAGAAAATTCGGAATCATGAGTGTTACTGAAACATCTACAAACGAAAATAGAAAAACATGAAATGCGGCGGCGGCGGGCATAAGCATCGTATGCCACGAACAAAGAAAGTTTGCAGACTTAAATAAATCCGCCCGGAAATTGAAATTATACCGTTTCTCGAGGAATACTGCTTCACAGATAATATTATAATACTAGCACAGGGACTACTCTACTCTTTTCGCGCTTCTGGAAAATTTGATTATTTAAATTAACATATAATAAAGATGTATGCACTTTTTAGGCGGTAGAGAAGTTTCTTTTTCGCTCAGTCATACAATATTTTTAATTACATAGAAATTCTACTAATCAATAGTGGTGATGAATAAAAAAATATTTAACAACTTAAGGTGGAATTAAATTTGGCACTCATTAGACTAAAAACATTTACAGATATTTCTCTGATTGTTCTCACGAGTGCAGGTGTGTGCATATCGTCCTTGTGTGCCTCACGGAGGCTATATTATCCTTGGCTTGCCTGCACTCGTGAAATAAAATAACTGTATTTTATTTCATGTATGTATGATAAATCTAAATACTGGCACAATAACAACTAGTGCCATAACAAAAAGAAAAATAATTTTTAAAATATTTAATATTTATATGAATACCTTGACGTGTGCATTTAGTCAGCTTACAGATAACGACGCATCTTGCTTTGTATTCGTTATTCAAATTTCATAATAGCATATCTGAAATAACATGCACATAATTTACCATATTATGTACTACATTTAAGTTATTTTATTGTTTGCCATTCTTTGCAAAAGACCTCCACAACATCGTCAATATTGTAGTGTTTTGTTAAAAAACATAATAATCTAAACTAATCTAACTAGATCTCCAATACGATACTCTAGATCGTTTGCCTCCAGTTTGCGGAAAGAAAATAAAAAACAAAATCATCGACTACCGTCAGTCGATCGATTGACCGCTTAGTAATTCTGCAGAACCCAGTAAGGCCAGATTAGAAATAGGCGGCGTTATATTTTTGTTCATATAGTTTAGTTTTCTACTTTGACTGGTTGCCTTCCTCTAATTGCATATTTCGTTTGCACTCTTTGTTATATTAATCAAATTGTATAAAATAATAATTTTGTAAAAATATTTTTAAAAGATGCAACGCGTTTGGAGTTTCTTCCGGCGAGTTCTTCTCCACAGAAGACAGCCATCGTGAACTCGCCTCGACTTCGAAAAGTGATTTGTAAAATCTTCATCATCTCATCATCATCTCAGCCGAAAGACGTCCACAAAAAATCCGTCCGTCCGTTGTAAAATCTTACTTCGAATAAATTTTGAATTTTGAATTAAAGAACACACCATTTTATAATGAAATGTATTTGGAAGAGAGCACTCAATATTGAAGTAGACTCGCAACACTGAAACAAACTATAAAATTATATGACTGAAACGTGTACCTCTTGTAAAATCTTTTATATTATACGAGTATACTTTTTATTAGAAAAATCTCAACTAAGAATCCAGTGGCATAAGTTTCTTTAAAATTCGAATAGAATTTGGCACAAGAACTGTTTAAATCGGGATCTGTTTATATTATTGCTTTTGGTCGGGATAACACAACTTTTTCTTTGTCTCCTATGTAGATTTGGCTATAGTTTGCAGATTTCAGCTTACCAAGCATGGAGTGCATGATAACCTTCCTACAGAAGTTCAGGTTGTATATTACCCAACTAATTTAACCAATTATCTTCTTGGTCATATTTTTGATGTATTTGTTTTAAAGTACTAAAATAATAATATAGGTCAGAGTGGTTTGGATGTTATTTACTTTGGCTGTTTGTTGCTAAATCACAGAACAACTACTGAATGGATCGGAATAAAATCTGGCATACAAATCTGGATTTAAACATATTATAAGACTTCTTGTTCTCGCTCTTCACAATCTTGTAACGGACAAAAGCTAGTAAAAAAATGCTATTGAAGAAGGTAAATGCTAATTATATCGTTACCTTCCAAGCTACGGCGGCGCTTCGTATCAAATATACAAAAGGCGTACGACGTTGAAACAAATTTAATTACCAATAGTCGTTTTACAATCGAACCGGCTACAAACTAGTGAAATGTGAGTTACAATGTTATTGCACGCGACATTCCCGCACAAGGCGGATTAAAAAGCGAGCTAGTCCAATTTCGTTTTGTTTGTGAATAATCCTTTGAGAGCGTACTATGATTATGTCCGGGTGAGGTCGATTCTAACAAACACACTCCTTGTTATTGGGAGTAAGGTTATTAATTACTGATATACTTAAGGATCAGATTTATTGAGCCGCCAAAAGGTTTTCACGTGGATCATGTTACAACTTCTCAATAGATAATATATCTTGTTAACCAGGACCCAAGATTATTATTTATTAATTATTACTTGCTTTATTTTGATCCCTCTAATTGTATAAATGCGAATTTGGATGTTTGTATATTTAAATATTTGTTATGCAATTACTCTTCAATTACTCGACGAATTCTGATGAAAGTTTGCAGCCATCTGGTTCGGTTTTATGTGATTTTATCCCTAAAAAACATATAATATATGTTAAAACATATAACATATAATATATGTTTTTTATCCTATAAAAATATCTATCCTAAACATATATGTTGTTAAGAAAAAATTTAGAATTCGCTTTTGAGGTTAATAATATAAAAAGACTATGAGGTTAACCTTAAAAATCCACCCGTTAAGCAAGCATTTAGTAGTTTTCATGGAACGTTGATTACGAGAAAGATATATAAGTATGTACTATATTCAAGATAGGTAATACAAGTATCGAAATCATAAAGTAAATATAAAATTGTGGGTTTTTTAGTAGTAGGTATATAAACTTTAATATATCCTGCGCATCTGACCGCTTCCATCATCATAATATAGAAATTAATATTGTGCACATTTCATCTATGTATTCTTGATATTTTCCCACATGAAGTCCATTATTACTGTGTATTTTATATTGACTTTAAATTAATTCGTACTGTATTTAATACTGACCTATTTTAATTAAATATCAGTCAGAATTAGCAACAGCGTTCACTGGAACTCATTTCAAAACATGTTTTGCGTTGGTAGAAAGTTAAAATAAGTTCTCCTTTTGCACTAGAAATAGGTAAATAACAATGTGACAGTGTGACTGTTCCCTGAAAGCTTCGGCAAAGGACATTATTGCATATAATATGTAAAATTAATGCAATAATGTCCTTTGCCTTTGCAAAAGGAGAACTTATTTAACTTTATACATTAGTATGAAGTTTTATAAACAGACGTATTTAATTGTTTGTCTGCAATTAAAATAAATTCATTGTTTTTTATTTTTCATAACGTTTCTTACAAAACACTTAATGACGTCATAATATCAGAACTTAGCATTCTTCAAACCAAGACCGGCTCTCGTCTCTAAAGTATGTACAAGACTAGGCAGTAAAAAAAGCTGCCAAGTGCGAGTCAGACTCGCCCATGAAGGGTTCCGTAGCAGCAAGTAACATACTATAAAAGTTCTTGTAATTCGTTGTAACTTTGAACGATGATTTAATAACAGTGAAAGGTAAATTGCGGTTTACGATTTATGACGTATTAAACATCATATATATTTTTTAGTTTTATCATTCTCTTATTTTAGAAGTTACAGGGGGACACACACACATTTTACCACTTTGGAAATGTCTCTCGCGCAAAGTATTCAGTTTAGAAAAAATATATATTAAAAACCTTATTATCATTTTTGAAGACCTATCCATCGTATGGGTTTGATGAACATTTTTTTTTGTGTTTCAGTTCTAACTATGGGTACTCCACAAAATTTATTGTTTTTTTTGTGTAAAAATCCTAATGTGGTTCACAGTATACAATTATACATCTACTTACCAAGTTTTAACAGTATAGCTATTATAATTTCGGAAAAAAGTGGCTGTGACATACGGGCGGACAGACAGGCAGACAGACTGAAAGAGATCAAACAATCTAAAAGGGGCGATCTGGCAGGTTCGCGCAATGTGTGCGCTGCTGTGGAGAACAACCTGAGAAAGATTGTTTTCACGAAAACTTTATAGATTTAGCGTAATCTGTGATATTATTTATACACAATTTTTTTTTCTCATGTTTGGTATCATTGCGCGGTAACCGCTGCATTGGCGTATTCTATGTATATGAACGACTTTTAGGTAGTATTATACCCTTTCAAATAAAACTAATAACAAATAAATCGGTCTACTAGTTTTCTAATTATAGCTTAAAAACAAAAGTACAAATTCGCCATCTTTGATTACCCCTCCCCTCCTCCCTCCTCCCTGCTATGCTGATTACAGGGATATGCATTTATAACTCAATACCGACCATAAGGTACCTTTGCACGTGGAACGTCACATATCATCAGGTATTTTATTATAGTAGCGTACACAGAGTCCCACAATAGAAGTACTGACTTTAGCCAATTTATAGTTTTCACGATCTAGTTTATTTCTAGCTCTAGTATTATGATTGTGATCTGAGTGTCAGATTTTTTTCTAAATTTGTGGATATTTTTCCTAACGTACCTATCTAAATAGTATTTGCAATATATTACATTGGCATGGACCTGTCAAGATGTCTATTTCGTTAAACAGTTGTCTAAGTGATTCCCGACTGCGAATTTATTTATTTATTTATTAGTGTATAAGAGACACTCTGTTTATCATATCATCATACTAATATTATAAAGAGGAAAGAATTGTGTGTGTGTGTATGTTTGTAATGAATAAACTCAAAAACAACTGAACCGATTTCAAAAATTCTTTCACCATTAGAAAGCTACATTCACCTTGAGTAACATAGGCTACCTTTTATCGCAGGAAAATGCCTCATTCTCACGGGAAAAACTGGTAACGCGAGCGGAGCCGCTGCGGAAAGCTAGTTTTTAGATATAACAAAGTAAAGTTATAACTTACATTTCAAATAAAATTTTACGAATAGGTATCTATCATAAGTCAGGTTCTCTGTATTAACTCTTAAGAGAAATCCACCAGTTTGAATTTAAATATTGTTTGATATTTATATTTTTTATTAATGTGAAGTATGTGTAAAGTTGACGAATCCGCACTGGGCTTAGACCTATTCGCCCTGAATTAAATAAAATAAATAAATAAAATAAAGGTAGACTCGAGCCCGACGAACAAAGTGCGCATACATCGAAATCTTTTCTTTACCTGAAGAAGCTTTCTGTGTGTTTTATTACATTCCGAGAATAAAAAAATTGCCACCTAAAAGCCGAAATGTGTTGTAGCGACAACACAAAGTGATTGATGGGGCTGCGATGTGATCAATTATTATTCAAGGAAATCAACGAAACCATTGAGATTTCCAGTATAGGAATACATTCAAATTAAACAGCGAGCAACAATACAATACAATGCTTGCTTGCTTAATATGCTTTTAACTGCAATACATTTTATAATATAGGTACTTAGGTATCTCAAACTATTATTCCGTATAACAGCGCGAATAGACAAAAATACCTAAGTTAATATTGTATATAAATGTCGAAAATAAAGGGTAATTATTTAAAATACGTGATTATTAAATATAAAAATATGATTCTGAAAACGTTAATAAACAAGCACGCATTTTTAGCTGAAATTATGAAGATGATAATAGCCATCACATGCGATTGGAAATTCGCACTACGAAATTCACCCCTACCGCTACGGAATAACGGCGCTCTCAAGGTCAACATGTCTAGTTTACGCCGAGGCAGCAACATGCTACAGTGTCGCATGCCACATAAACGATAAACAAATTTACAGTACAGTTTGAAAATTATCTAGCCACGAAGTTGCTTCGGCGTATTCCCGCACCCTACCACGCGGTTCCGTCGCCATCCCAAACATAATAATATATTTTCCGAACCTGACGACGAAATCACTGATGCAGTTAAGCAGCTAAAGGATTTAAATTACACCTAACAGAATACCCTTTTTGTAGCGAATACCCTTCAGGTAAAGCCGGCGGCGCGGCGGCGGGAGCGCGGCCAAAATAAAAACTAATAAAATCAGAGACGGAGCCGTCGTCTCCTTCACGATGTTTTTCCCTATCAATGCACTAGGCCTAGGTTCACGGCTTCCCAGAGGTACCTTTTATAAAAAAAAACTTTTATATGTAGGTAGTTGTCATCTGCCTTGTATGCCGAACAGAGCGAGACGCAGTTAAGTACAGTCTGACAAAAAAATAGAAATTAAAAAGTAGCAACACTGTATTGTCGTCTTATTTTCACGTTAAATAGTTCAAAGTACAGTCGCCACATCTCCATTAACACTGACTAAGAGCGCTCGCCTCGCTGCAGATTTAATTTACTTGCTTCTATTTGCTTGTCCTAGGATTTTTAATTAAAAGTGGTTCGAGAGAATTCAGTTCTTAAAATAGTCCTGTACGCCAACTATGGCCGACTTTGGGTCCTTTTTGATTATCAAATTTGACGTAAAAAGGGTTTGTAAAAAATATTATCTTCTATACTATAAAAAAAACTGAAGAATTAGCGTGTCTGTATGTAGGTACAGTCTCCTGCAAAGAAAACGGAACCCCTGTCATGAGCGGTGACTACCCGCCGCTTACGATAGGGGGGTCCGTTTTCTATGCAGGGGACCGTACATTGATTTGTTTTTCAAAAAACTGATTGTACTTAGGTGTTAATGATGGTCCAAGAAAACAAGGTCTTGCAAATAGACCACGTGACTGACACAAGCCAACATCATTTTGCGCTGTTCATCCTTGTCTATTACACGCATTCGACAAGGATGAATAGGCAAAATGACGTAGTCTCGTGTCAGTCACGTGGTCTATTTGCAAGACCTTGTTTTCTTGGACCATGGTGTTAATAAAGGAACTGAACACAAAAATACAAGTTTTGAAAAAAATTACCGTTTTGTCGTCTGTCTGTTTGCACACGCTATTCTCTGGAACCGTCGGAACGATTTAAATGAAATTTTGCATGGTGTTACCTTATACCCCCGGTCAATATCTTAGACATTCTTTGCCACAGGAAATAAAAAAAAACGCGGATACAGCCGTGGGCGGACAGCTAGTTTATTATAAAAACCGCTTGAATTTGAATTTGAATTTTGATATTTTAATCCAGGATGTATATTAGGATTTATAGGAATCGTGATTGGTTAGTCAAATCAGATTATTTAATGAAATGTCAAAAACGATGTTTTGTAAGGATGTCTTTGAATTTACAAAGTTGTGACGTCACGTCTAAGTAAACATGCCGTATCATTCTATTACTTTTATTTATCTTCAGTTAATATGGTTAAATTATTTAAACAAATGACATTTTCAGTCACTATCCTAATTACGTAGTTTTCAGCACAGTTGTAGTTTGAAATTAGCTGGTTATTTATCTGCAATATATTGGTAGTACTTAAGAAACTAAACAACTTTCTCTGAGAAACTTAAGTTGTAATCTCAAAATTAAATTTAACTTTTCATACAAAAATGTACAGCGAAATACACTACTGACATTTAATAATTGTTATTATTTTGTCATAAGTTTATTTAAAGTCGGTTATTTATCACTACATAGTATAAAACAAAGTCGCTTTTTCTGTCCCTATGTCCCTCCTTATGTCCCTCCCTATGTCCCTTTGTATGCTTAAATCTTTAAAACTACGCAACGGATTTTGATGCGTTTTTTTTTAATAGATAGAGTGATTCCAGAGGAAGGTTTATATGTATAATACATGCATAATATACTTAAGGATAACCCACAATAACCATTTTCCCGTGCGGAGCCGGGGCGGGTCGCTAGTTACTAATATTCCCCTTAATTTCACGGAACTATTTTGCCTATTCATCTATAATTAATAGCTACAATGAGATTTTTCTGTAGTTTATTAGTCACTTACACCCCCACACTAGCGTATTTTGAGCGTCGCGCAAACAATCATATTATTATTAATCCGGACAAAAGGTCATTGACCCCTGCATACAATGCGCACATTTTTCAAACTATATGATAAAACTATAGGAAATTATCGCAAAATACGTAATTTGGTATACAGTAGAAGAAGGCGGGGTGAGGGTTACTACCTTGCCAGACATTTTGGCGTTACGTTATTTCTAAAAGAAAGAGGTCAGACTTATGACTTATAATTATGAAACTGACCATAGAATGGCGTATATACTCGCTTGGCAGATGTGTTGAGGATCGCAGTTGTTGCTGGTTAGACAAGTGAATATCGCTATTTTGTATTTCTCCAAATCTATGCTAAAGCCTTATTTGCACCAAGGCCACAACGTGGCAACAATTTGACAAAGGCTCTAGGCGCCGCGCGCCGCCGCCGCTATACGAAATTTGTGCTTTTGTGCAAATCGGCAGCCTATTTAAGTGGCTATAATATTTTTTAAAGTATCTAGATGTAATTTTATTGCAGTGTTTTGGTCAAAGTTACCTTGTGGCAGGCTGCAATGCCGCACAATGTTTTAAATTCTTATAACCAAATCGTTAACAGCTCATAATGCGTCCCCGACGAGGAGCTCGAGCCTACCAGGATATAAGGGTGAATAGTCCTTGGTCGACCACGCTGGCCCAGTGCGGGGTGGTCAAATTCACACACAACCTTTGAATTTCTTCGCAGGTGTGTGCAGGTTCCTCACAATGTTTTCCTTCACCGTAAGAGCGTCGAATAAACGTTTATTCGACGTATAATGCATTCGAAAATATAACCAAATACGAAACATATTATTTTGTAATAAATAACAGTAGGTATTAGGTACATTAAGTTGTTAGTTCGATCTGAAAGCATGAATCCGTCTTCATAAATACGTGTAGTGCCGAGCGGCAAGTCTGAATGGTAATAATAGTGATGGATTGTATCGACACACACGAAAATGTGACTATAGAACCATTCCATCACTGTCTATTCTATCGTATACAAGTACTAGAGACGTTACGTCGTCGCATGGGTACATTATATGCGCCAAAATGGCGGCAGCGGGAGGCGGGCGGAATGCGCGGCGAGAAAAAAAACAAAAGACAAAATTCATCATTAATCCTAACGACCTCCGTGGTCAAGTGGTCCAAAGCTCGTCTGACGTTACGGAGGTTCCAGATCAAAAAACTTTATAAGTATAAGTTTTAAATGCGGCCAATCATCGATGACAAAGAAAAACGATTCGGTGCTTCGAAAGGCACGTCCAGCCTTCATTCGAGCCACTTCAAGAACTCTAGGCGACTAAATAATTCCGGAACAAAGTTTTGAGGTAGGCAAAACTCACACGATAAGCAAACAACCATAAGGTAGGTTATGATCTAATCACTTAACGGAATCTCGGACGGGATGCTAATAAATTTGAAGGAAGTTGTCACGAGCAAAATCATCTGACTGACAGGGACCTAAGTACTAGTCAACTCATACTTACCCTGGGCGCGTTTAGACGACGCGCGAGGCCGACGACGCGCGTCCAGTTGAAATTCTATGAGAGTGGCTGCCGCGCAGCGATCGCGCGTCGGCCGCGCGTCGGCCGCGCTCTTAGAATTTCAACTGGACGCGCGTCGGACGCGCGTCGGACGCGCGTCGGCCTCGCGCGTCGTCTAAACGCGCCCTTATTACTTGGTGATTCAATGAATGTAATGGTAAGCCAAAGAGATTCGGTGAGCAGTTTATACAGACCGTATTTTCTAACTCTACTTGTGTGTTTCGGGTTTTAGATCACGTTAGAACATCGCAGTACACCCCACACTTTAATTCCCATTACGCTACGCTGCAGGTAATCCTGTTTCCGTTTCCGTTTTCGTCATTCGATATCTGAAACTCAATTAAACTACCTGCAAGCTAGTCTGAACGTGCCTGAACGTCCACCGATGAAAACGTTAATTCATTCATTTTCTCATTATCATTTTCTGCCCAATATTTCTTTCTTTTTCTGCAATGCTTACAGTTTTTTGTGTGTTATCGGCCAGTATTTTAGATAGAGTTATATTGGGAAGTTTTCACCGCCGTCTATTAGACAGAGAAAGTATCAAAGATGTTTCTTCTTTTTTTATTGTGTTTTCTACCCAAAAGTTTTTTTTTTTTTTTGCTGGCCGGCACTTTTACTTTTTTGGTCCAAAATGAATGATACCCAGACAATCCATATACTTTAAACTACAAGTTAAAAATATACTCTTATTTACCTTGTTTGTGAGGTAGGTTAACATCGAAACCTAATTGATAAACAGCATAGGTAAATGCTAAAATATCTAGTTACCTGCTCATCGCTTCAACGTAATATGACGCAAAATGTAATACCTAACTGATTGAAAATTATTATTAAGACAATAGATGTGAGAAAACCTGTCAGATGTGTCGCAATCGGTCAAGCGCGAACACATTTAAAGGTTGTCACACACACTGAGGAGATTATAATAGAATAATATATTATTATCTTTCAATGATTTAAACAGGTTTTAGATTAAACACGTCTTACAATTATAACAAGTTGAAGATTTGAAACGATCTAAAAAAACATATAAATTATCCTAATTACAACCTTACTCTCTCTCATTATGGTAGTATTTCTACTACGGCAACGGTGGGGCTAATATTTTATTGCAATTATGTGATTTTCACTAACTTTAAAATTATTTAATTTATTTAGTAACTTGAACATCATATTTTCAAACCGTTTTTAAGCGTTCACGTTATAATTATGTACAAATAGTTGACATTATTTATGTACATACCTACTGACTTAGTAAGAAAACTTGCTTTCGTAACATACTAGCTTTATATTTTCATTTTCAAAACATAATTGGTGAGCATGGTGTGTAATGGATAGGAAGTTAGAAATTTACTGAAAACTGTAAATAAAGGCACTTAGTTTAAATTTCGCTTTATTGCAGACTGCAGCTAGAGTTTTTATTACATCCGACACAAATACGGCAACAGTAAAGAATATAAAAGCTAAGGACTACCTACTTAAAAATTTTAGAATTCTTTTTACTAAAAATACTTAGTATAAAAGACATGAATTATAACAAAAAAAAATGTTTTGTTCGACTTTATTTAGAAACCGCAGTTTATTGGTATTATCCTCGATCATACTTTAATTTTAAAATAAGGGTTATATTAAATGGTTTTATTTATCATATAGCTGAAAAAATACTATTAAGACTGATGATTGTTTGCTTTTAGTAGATTTTTTTTGTATTGACCTATGCTTGTGTCGAAAAGGTACGACCAATCAAGCTTCACCGGACTTGTTGTAGTAGAGGTATACTGGAACTAATAAAATAATAAAAAAGAAAGTCGGAGATGTAAAACTATGAATATTATATATTTTTAAATTAATTAATAAAAAAAACGGATTTAAAATAATTCCTTTTTATTGATTCTAGTTAATTTTTGTGTAAAACTATGAATGCAAACTAGAAATGCTATAATTTTTTTTTAGTCGCGAGTATTTTGGTTAGACATTTATAAGTCATAGTTTTTTTTTTTTTCAAATATCTCAATATAAATCCCATAAAATTATTTTTTAATTTTAATACACTGGTAAAAACATCTTTAAATCAATTTCAAAAAGTTATAAAATATAACTATTTCGAGTTATGTCAGTATTTGGTTAAGGGTGACATAATATAAATAATTACTCACGGACTTTACGAAGGCGACAACGTAGATTTTCAAAAAGCACTCAGCAATTCTCAAAGAATTAGTTAGAAAAGTATAAATTCTGAATTACAGGAGTAATCGCGAAACGTCTTACTGGACTGATGTCACTGGCAAGACAGCGCAGCGGACCGCGTACAAGTAACTTTTATAGAATCACTTCACCCCTCTTCATGCACTTAC
The DNA here is from genome assembly GCA_948473455.1 of Teleiodes luculella. Classification (NCBI taxonomy): domain Eukaryota; kingdom Metazoa; phylum Arthropoda; class Insecta; order Lepidoptera; family Gelechiidae; genus Teleiodes; species Teleiodes luculella. The sequence continues at coordinate 4,221,963 of OX419582.1, forward strand.
AGGTCAGGGCCACATTCGAAATTTATTCAGAATACACTTTGGAACTTTCCTGAAACCTGGACGCACTGTAGGTCGTAACAAGCCTTCGGTATACATTTTAAATTTAAACCTTGCCACCTCGTTGCCCCCTCATTCTCATCGCATTTACCATTTGTTTTCGTCTAAATTTAAATATTTAATTTTGGAATTCATTCGTCCATCATTCGCCATTTCATCCAGTTTTATAGGTATTCACTTTTTTTGTTTATCTCCTCAATGTGTCGGCTGCACTCCAAATTATTAGTGATATTACCAAAATTATTACTTGTTATATTTGTGAAATGATCTAAAAGTTACATTTACCCCGTTTTAATATAATAATATAATTAAATAGTGTTCCTCGTCAATTTACTACATCTTTCTAACTAGTAGTCCGCTCGCAGTTACACTCGCGTAATTTGAAAAATTTCTGGGGAAAAAGAGACTATTTATAGAATACTTTTCACCTCTTTGCTTTCACATAGTAATAAATGCTTTTTGATTTTATTACTAAAAATTCAGATTGTTAGCTTTTTACAGAAGGTAAGTTTATCCTATAAATAATGATTTCAGTAAGTATAGTGGTTATCTATACAAATATTATAAAGAGGAAAAGTTTGTTTGTTTGCATCGAATAGACTCCGAAACTACTGAACAGATTTCAAAAATTCTTTCACTGTTGAGAAGCTACATAATCCCTGAGTAACATAGACTATATTTTATTTTCAATAACTATTTTATTTTCTGCAACAGAAGGAACTTAACCCAAGAAATGGAGGTTCACCTGTGTAACCTATAGCTCGCTTGCTAAGAAAAAATGACCGTATCGAATAGTATAGCAATAGCATAGCATCTCTGAAGTCTGTTAGCTCCTTTATTAATACGTCAATCACTTTTTATGCACCTGATCGCACGCAAGCGGCGGTGATGTCACTTCGATCCTCGATGTTACCTGATTTATAATTCAACTAGCTTTTCGCCCCGCGGCTCCGCGTAAAAAGTAGCTCATAGGTTATTCTGATGTTTAAGCTATATTATTATAAAGTTTCAGTAAAATCTGTCCAGTAGGTAGTTCTAAAGATTAGCGTGTACAAACAGACATACAGACAGACAGACGATCGTTTTTTTTTTCAAAACATGTATTTTTGTGTTCAGCTACACCACAGAGTAAATAATAGTACTAGGCTACACTCCCTTTATCACCTACATCAGTTTATTTTTTAAACAAATCAATGTACAGACACGCCGATCTTTCAGTTTTATTCTAATATAGATGGATAGTTAGATGAAGTTTGAAGAAGAACATTTTGGATTTAACGCAAATAGTGTCATATTTGAATATCCCTAAGTTGTCAAAATGTCTTTTATTTTTAGGCTGTAGATCAAAAACGCTGTCCTCTATCTTTAATTTCTTTCTTTTTATGACGTTTTTTTTTTTGTAGTGGTTTTTCAGTAGTGAAATTTTATTTTCATTTCATAACTTGAGAGCGTCAGTGGCAAATGGTTCAGAAGTTCGGAACTTTGAATTTTCGAATTCATTATGTGTATTAATTTGATGCTCTTAAGGCGAAGGAAAACATCATGAGGAAACCTGCATATTAACGTGCTAAGTAATTCAGAGGTTGTGTGTAAAGAAGGCTTATTAAGACAAGCGAAATTAATACTACTTTGATATTCGCAAAGGTATCTCGGCAAAAATGTATTATTATGATTAAAAAATAAATAAATAAGGAGACATCTTACACACGTCTAACAGACCTTAAACTAGGCAGAGGCTGTACTATAGGTGTTATAAAACTGATTAAACATACATCACTACATAGTATAAAATAAAGTCGCTTTCTCCGTCCCTATGTCCCTATGTCCCTATGTCCCTTTGTACGCTTAAATCTTTAAAACTACGCAACGGATTTTGATGCGGTTTTTTTTAATAGATAGAGTGATTCAAGAGGAAGGTTTATATGTATAATACATGCATAATATACTGAAGGATAACCCACAATAACCATTTTCCCGTGCGGAGCCGGGGCGGGTCGCTAGTAACATATAACATCCAGAGTTCATCACAAGAATGTTTACTTTGGTTGGGATTAGAACCCGCGACTTTGCTTTGAAAGTACACGTACTACCAACAAGGCTACGGGGCCGGTAGACAAAATATAATTATGTTCAGAACTCCCTGGTGAAAATTCCAACATGCTCCCCGACTTTCCGTGCAAAAAAGAATTCATTGATCAACTTTGACTTAACTTGATACAAAACGTACAAAAGTTACAATCGGCTTTGAATGTGGATCTTGAGAGTTCCATTTGAACAAGTTTTACATATAATGGCCGTGTTAGTCAAAAATCTTTAAAGCCTTTTATTTTAAACGAAATCTTTTACTTTTATTTTAGCCTTCTCATCTCGTCGCTGCATGATCAACAGATCTGCATATTTTCCCGTTCCCTCTTGGAAAAAGAGGGACTCAATTTCTTCATTGAAATCGAACCGCGATTCTTACGATATGGAATACATTTTATTTAGTTCTCAGCTTACAGAAATTTTTCTATTTATACTCTAAGGTTCTAAGCATCTGAAAAGTGTAGTCTAGTTTTTAGAATCATTATTTTGTTAAATTGTGCAATAAAGCTTGACTCACAACAAATAGCACGGTAAATATCTCGTTTTAAATATTAATAGTTATAAAAGGATAAATAGTGTTTTCCGTACATTTTTTAATGTGAACTCTTATAAATAATATTATTTTAAAAAGCTACTAGACAGTAGCCTGCACATGCAGCTAAACATGTTTACCTTGAGAGCGCCTGTATTCCGTAGTGTTAGGGGTGAATTTCGTAGTGCGGATGTCCAACCGCATGTGCTGGCTTAAGTAAATAACATGAAAAATTACAGTGGTCCCTTAAATACGGGATGAGTAAGAAAAGAAGATAAACGAATAATATATGTGATAGAACACAAAAATAAGCCGGCTTTTGAAAGAAAAATTATCATCACATTAATTATTAAAAATGTCATGCATGGATGTTTGCTACGCAATCACACAGAAACAGCTCAACGGACTGCAATACAATTTGATACCTATATGAAATATACGATTTTGATGACACTTATGGAATAGACCTTGAGGAAGGTTACCATTTATTTACCACGGGAAAAACTGTTAGTACGAGCGGAGCCGTAGGCGCAAAGCTTTTACATTCAGTTTCCCGTAGGAATAAGTTATACCGCGGTAAAAACTATCAAGATGTTGACCAGGGATTTTAAAAAAAATGTGTAATTTTCGGATATAACACGTCGTAGTTACTATATTTTATTACTTTCTTTTTATTAATTTCTTAAAAAACATATTTGTTTTACTTTTTTTTTGTAAATAATAAACTATAAAAGTTGATCATAATATGCGTCATAATAATACTTTCTTAATATTTTTTATATTATATTAAAAAAATACATACTAAATCCAAGTAGATCCCTATTATAATATTAATAAAAAAACTGCATAAAATAAATAAATATAATATATACCTACCATACAATATGACTACATGCGTCAAAATAATACTTTAATAATAACATTTTTATTATATAACTAGTGAAAACAAGGCGGCTCAGCCCGCGTTAACAGTTTTTCCCGTGGGAATGAGGCATTTTCCCGCAATAACAGGTAGCCTTTGTTACTCAGGGTGAATGTAGCTTTCTAATATTGAAAGAATTTTCGAAATCCTATCAAATGTTAACGATTAGAGTAGAAAATTCAAATTGAGCTCGTTTAATCTGTAATATAACTAGCTGTTCGCCCCGCGGCTCCGCCCGCTCTCAAGGCCGCAAGGGTATGAAAAGTAGATGTTGGCCGATTCTCAGACCTACTGAATACGCTCACAAAATTTCATGAGAATCGGTCTAGCCGTTTCGGAGGAGTATGGGAACGAAAACTGTGACACGAAAATTTTATATTTAAGATAAAAATCAATCGCAAAATGTGTTTTTACCAATTCTTTTTTTTAAATGTTTGTTGAAGTCCAAGGACGGTTCTTACGGAGAGAAATAAAAAAAAATCATTCCCACGGGAAATAAATTAACGCGGGCGAAACCGCGGGGCGGAAAGCTAGTTAAAAATAAAATAACAAAGGCTTCACGACTCAAATCGCTCTCACCCCTACCGTGCTTTTAAGTGCACGTTATTTAATTCAGTGAACATTAATTATGTTCATACATGTCTGTGACGTGATGTCCTCTTTTTGCTGAAACGAAAATCCATTAAAACCTTTTAAAAGCCCTCTATTGGCTCCATAGAATATCAAACAAAAAATGAAAATTTGGAATTCGCCGATAGTGGGCCAGGATTTCTAGGAAGTATATTCGTATTTAGGTACCTATAAGAATATCATTTATTTTGGATCAAAAAGTAAAAGTGCCGGCCAGCAAAAAAAGTAGGTATAACTTTCGGGTAGAACACACAATTCCGATTTCTATATTCCTATATATTATATTATTATTATTATTATAAAGAGGAAAGATTTGTATTTTTGTGTGTGTGTCTCTCTGTCTGGGGCATCGTAAGCTCTTAACTGAAAGCTGATTTTGATCTAGTTTTCTTTTTTTTTTTGCAAGGTATCATATTCGAGAGTGTTCTAAGCTATGATCCAAGAAAATATTATCATCAGCCATTCGAAGATTATCAGCTCCTTTCTAGTTGTTGAAAGGATCTAAGTAACAATTTTGTGGCGGGGGTTATATACATTTTTATTGTCAATGTATTGACGAAAATGTAATTTTGTGCCGAGTTGTGTAGTAGAACTGTCATTATTATCACATGTCACTTAAAAGATTTCAGTGTCATAATTTCGCTGTCCTTATCCATCGTAACATATTAGGCCAGTCAAATTAGCTAAAAATGGAAATAATTCGATAACTGTAAACTTCTTTCTTTATGGCATAAAATACAGTTAGTTATAGTTAAAATATACCAAATTAAGCAAATTAAATTCCCGCGTATGTACAAAAAAAATGAAAAATAAAATTTTCTACTTATTTTGATTTCAGTGGAACAGCATAATTACTAACTTTGTAAAAGTGCCTCTATTATAATATAATGCTTGCATTCCAGTTAAAGAAATTAAAATTAATATAATTAATCATTCAGAATTATCATTTATAAAGGATCTTCAGTAAGTTACAGATTTTTTGGCTTATCTGACCAGAGATTATAGATAACTATATTTTAACAGTTTATTCTGAATAGTTTATTGTGTGTGCTAATAAACTGTTGAAAATTAAGCAGATTCTCTTTGCAGAATTCAACAGTTCCGAATATTTGCAGTTTTTAGAGAACCAAAATATATAACTACTCCAAAAGTTGTTAATTTATGCCGTATAAATTTAACTAGTACTATAAGAAACAAATTAAGCAAATAATGTCAGCAATTATTCATTAATTAATATTTTTTCTTGGTAACGTTTCAATATTAACGTTATTTCATGCAGAATAAGGTTGTAATTTCTTTGTGTCCCAATTCCCCTCGACCGAACGTACTGTCGCGAGTCGCGAGACGCGCGCGCCGCAGTTTCACCAAATTCCCAAGGTCTAATCTTCGTTTTCCAAATAAGTATGGCTCTTTACTAAACGTAAAGAGAAAAATATTGTTTAGCATTCGGGTCCTTATGTATTATGTACAGGGTAGTCAAAATGAAAATGTTTTGTTCTGTGTGCATCCTAAGAATATAGAAAGGTAAAATAATAATAATGATGTTTATTTTTACCTACAACTTATTGGGTAGATCTAATTAGGTTGTTAAATATGTAGTAGGAGTTTTGCCGGTACAGATTCAATTTTATTTTACGTATAATGTCAATGACCTTAGATATCGTTCAGTGTATTATGATATGACCCGCCATAGACCGTCGTCGTCCGAGAAGCGTTTTTCGTACCTATCGTACTTTCGTGGCAGACTTTAATATTCATATGTGAACTTGTTTGGTGTCTCTAGATATCGAAGTCTGCCGAGCCAAATAGGAAGCGTTTCGGAGTTATGTCACCTTGAAAAGTGCTCCAGATGTCGAAAAATTACCTATCTTACTTTTGAAAAATTCTTTCTTAGGATCGTTCGTAGCATCATTATGAACAGCCTAGACAAATTTCCAGACCATTTACAGGAAGCGTTTGGAAAATCAGCCGGCTTTTGTGGGTGGGATTTTCACCATGAAAATACCTATCTTACTTTCTAACGAAACTACATCCAGGTGATGGGGTAGCTCTAATACAACAATAAAAGTCAAGTCTGCCGCTAATATTAGGAAGCGTTTGCAAAATCAGACGCTTTGAATGTGCCAAAGACTGAAGGCGCTTACTACTGAAAACGATAATATTATAGTTTATTTTCGTTATATTAACCTGTGAGTTGAATTTTAACCTGTTAGAAGACTGTCTTAATCGAAAATAAAAGCAATAAAATATGGATGTATGCATAAATAAAATTATAAAATATTTTTTCATACAAATATTTTTATTTCATTGTCACGTCTACTATCGTCTCACTTATCAATACCTATAATTATTACAAAATAACAAATATATATTTTTTTAAGTACAAGTAACGCTTATCAATCGCTTTAAAAAAACGATATCCTTTAGTTTTTGTATTCTGTGGTTATATCTTTCTTAAACTTACTCGAATAAAAACAAAATCGATAAAAACAAACAATCTACCTAACAAAATAGATTTTCGCAGGATGTTACCTACCTAAATATCTACTTTACATAATATAAACAAGTTGCTTGTTATTAAACCAACTTCAAAGGTAAGTCAAAAAATAGCGGCCGAGTATCAAGAGAGATATATCTTGGTATATTATAATCTGAACATTGCTAAGCCTGCCTTGCAAATTTATTCAACTGAATCGCATGCTTATGACAATCGCACTCTACCTACACCTTTGTAAGGTGGACTATAAGCTGCGTATCGATTTTGCGCTGCAAACCATCGAACTTTGAATTGCGCAGCAGCCGCGCACTATGTGACATGAGTAGTTAACAGTGGCGAAGGGTCCAAATATGCCGATTCCCGTCGGCTTACCTTTTGAAAATCCGATCCGACATACATTAATACATGCATATTATTCCTAATTATAATAGATTTTATACGCTCGAAGCATATTAATATTACAGAAAATATGCCTGCCCGTAACAAAAAATCAATAAGTTTATTATTTTTAATTTGCCCAACCATAATATGACCGGCGGTCATTGACCGCGCCACCTAATACACTCAGCGGCACGGAATTTAACCCAAATTTTATTTTTGAGTTTACACTAAATAGAATTATTTTTTTTGAAAACTTCCGTTTCAGTTTAGAACCTCATTAGTGCTGGCTGTTTATAGGCAGTATAATGAAAAAAAAATGCAAGCTGTCAATATCAGTTTTAAAACTTTTGGCGGGAAACGTTTTCCCAGAAAATTATTGCTAAGTACGGGTAAGTTTATTTTGAGTTAAATTTAATTTAATGATAATATCGTAGGTTTTATTGAAATTTTATTGTTTTTAAACGACTTTTTATCGTTTCTAGGTTTGCAATATGTCGCTTACTCCTGCACAAGTTGCTCAAGCTGTCGCTTTAATCGACGACGTGGGCCTGACTCAGCGCCAAGTGGCTGCAAGATTAAATATTGCGCGTTCCAATTTGAAATATGCTGTAAAACGATACCGCGAGACTGGCCTGTACACGAGAAGACCAGGCAGTGGTGGGGTAAGATGCACATCCTCCCGCGATGACCGTTTTGTCGTCTTGCAAGTACAGCGAAATCGCTTCCTTACTGCTGTTGAGGCTAGGCAGAGTCTGCAAATGGTTCGAAATGTAAACGTCAGTGAGCGCACGATTAGAAGAAGATTAGAAGAAGTCGACTTACATGCATGTAGGCCAGCCAGAGGTCCAAAGCTCGAGAGGTATCATCGTGTAGCACGCCTTCGATTCGCACGAGAGCACGCTAACTGGAGTCTGGAGGACTGGGACAACGTTTTGTTTACGGACGAAAGTAGAGTGGCTTTGCGAGCTCCAGATGGTCGAGAGCGCGTGTATAGGAGACGTGGTGAACGGTTCCTCCCAATAACTACCCGACAGACAGAAAGTTTTCATGGAGGCTCGGTTATGGTATGGGGTGGCATAAGTTCCGACGCTCGCACGGAGTTGGTTATTGTGGAAGGTCGAGAAAATGCAGCACGCTACATCGAAGAGATTCTCCAAGAACACGTTGTACCATATGTGGACTTCATCGGAGCCGAAAATTTCCTGCTAATGCACGATAATGCCCGTGCGCACACTGCACAGAGCGTGGAAAGCTACCTTGCAGAAGTTGGAATTCGCAAACTACAGTGGCCAGCGCGAAGCCCGGACATGAACCCAATAGAACATGTCTGGGACATGCTAAAACGTAGGGTCAAAGCTAGCCCCAACCCACCACAGAACCTTCAGGAACTAAAATCAGCCTTAGTAACTGCTTGGGATGAGATCCCACAAGTGGAGATTAAAAACATAATTCACAGTACATTATTAAAGTTATTTACGGGTCTTAGCGCGATAATTTTTTTTAATTTTTTTAATGTGTAGTAAGCGCGAAAGCCTCAAACAAACATAATTCACAGCATGCCAGAACGCATGCAGGCAGTTATCAGAGCAAGAGGTGGTAATACACGCTTTTAATTTCCTTCTGGCTGTTTTTAAATTTTACTTTTTAATGTTTTATTTCAAATTAAAAAAAAATCTTTAATGTATGATTTTTATTGAATACCCAATTAAATCATTATTTCGTCCTAAAAATAAGCTTTAACACAAAAAAAAGACTACTTATATCAAAGAATAACGTTAGAAATTAAAACACCTGAAAAAAGAAAGAAATATTACGTAAATTTTGTTTAAATCGAAAAATTAAGTTTGGGTTAAATTCCGTGCCGCTAAGTGTAGTACGCGCGCCTTGCATTCCGCGATCTTCATATTATAACAATACAGAATATCAAATGAATCTGTGGCTTGCATTCATTGACTATAAGAAAGCCTTTAATAGTATAGAGGCCTGGGCGGTTATTAGAATAGACTACCGTTACAATCAATATTTACCACAATGCAAGCTTACAAGTAAACCTCCCACCCACCAGAAACAGACTCAATAAAGATCTAGAGAGGAGTTAGACAGGGTGATACCCTGTCTCCAAAATTATTCACGTTGGTTTTGGAGGACATCGTTAACTCACAGGTCAATATAACGAAAATAAACTATAATATTATCGTTTTCAGTAGTAAGCGCCTTCAGTCTTTGACACATTCAAAGCGTCTGATTTTGCAAACGCTTCCTAATATTAGCGGCAGACTTGACTTTTATTGTTGTATTAGAGCTACCCCATCACCTGGATGTAGTTTCGTCAGAAAGTAAGATAGGTATTTTCATGGTGAAAATCCCACCCACAAAAGCCGGCTGATTTTCCAAACGCTTCCTGTAAATGGTCTGGAAATTTGTCTAGGCTGTTCATAATGATGCTACGAACGATCCTAAGAAAGATTTTTTTTAAAGTAAGATCGGTAATTTTTCGACATCTGGAGCACTTTTCAAAGTGACATAACTCCCAAACGCTTCCTATTTGGCTCGGCAGACTTCGATATCTAGAGACACCAAACAAGTTCACATATGAACACGAAAGTACGATAGGTACGAAAAACGCTTCTCGGACGACGGTCTACCAGTACAAGTGATTGCCTACCAATACTATGCTAAGCTTTAGCATTATGTCGGTTATTATTTAAACACCTATGATTCAGTGAATGAATACATTATTATAATATTTTCTTATCATTATATTTGTGCCATTTTGTGAAATGAAACAAATATTTATTAACAGTTTTTGCGTGAAGGAGAAACAACCATACTAACATCATCACTTAATCTAAATATATAAACGAAGAAACTGACTGACTGACTGAATGACTGACTGACTGACTGACATATCAACGCACAGCCCAAACCGCTGGGTCTAGAGATTCCAAAGGCACGTAAATTCCTTGAGAGGTCTAGGGGTGCACTAAGAAAGGATTTTTCAAAATTTTCCTCCTAAAGGGGTGAAACGGGGGTGCAAAGTTTGTATGGGGAAACAAGATTAGTTTAACTATTTTATTCGAAACTTCACAGGAGTACTTCTATCAATAAATGAGTAAATACGTGTTTCAGTTTTTTCAAAATTCAACCCTTAAAAGAGAGAAATGGGGTGACAAAGTCTTCAGTCTTCAACATGAGTATCGTTTGTATGGTTTATCGGGTGGCTGATTACGAAACGATTTTAAAATCCTCTATGGCGGACGTGAAATACCATCATCCCCTATTGTGGTGCGGTGGGGTTGAAATGTCTAAATATCAATATGGGTGTCGTTTTTATGGTTTTCGAGGACGATAATTACGAAAAAGGCATCGTTTTTGAAATCTAATCATAGGTTTTCTTTGATCTAATGTAGTACACATAAAAAAATGATAAGGGTTCGTGTGGGGTGCGCGTGGTGTGCGCGTGGGGTGCGAGTAGGGTGCGAGTGGGGTGCGAGTGGGGTGCGAGAGAGGTGCGTGTGGGGTGCGAGTGGGGTGCGAGTGGGGTGGGGCGCGGGGTGCATGTGAGGTGCGCGTGGTGTGCGCGTTGGGTGCTCATGGGGTGCGAGTTGGGTGCGAGTGGGGTGCGTGTGGGGTGCGAGTGGGGTGGGGCGTTTACCTATTTTTCACGACTGCCCTAAAAATGTACTTAAATATACCTAATGTTTCATGTATGAGACATAATTTGTGAAGTTAAGGTAAGGTAGTGAGGTTCTTTTATTTAATAATTTGATTATATAATATTAGCTTTTAAGCTCTCAGTTTTTTGTATGGAATTATAAAAATAATGTTAATGGGTAGTGTCCTGGAAAAAAGAAATCAATTCTAATTAGTCCGCCAGTTAAATAATCAAAAAAATTGAACACTTAGTAATTTTTTTTTTCAATTTGCTGAAGATACATCGCATCAGAATGTAGGACAAGGATGCTATGACGTCACTTGTTTGTTCCGTACAATTTGCATGGCGTCGTGTCGGCACCGGAAATTTCAAAATGCTGTATTGTCGGCATTTTTCGTATGCTGGACAAAAAAAAATATTTTTTACCGATCGATGCAAACGGTACATAGCGCGCAATTGAAATAAACTCGTTATGACATGTCGCGGTCGCCGCTGGCGGCGGCAGCGCTGCGCCCTCCCCACCGCACCCCGCACCCACCGCATGCATCCCGCTTCACTACTTGCTCGCGCGAGCTATCACTACATAGTATAAAATAAAGTCGCTTTCTCCGTCCCTATGTCCCTATGTCCCTATGTCCCTATGTCCCTATGTCCCTATGTCCCTATGTCCCTTTGTACGCTTAAATCTTTAAAACTACGCAACGGATTTTGATGCGGTTTTTTTTAATAGATAGAGTGATTCAAGAGGAAGGTTTATATGTATAATACATGCATAATATACTGAAGGATAACCCACAATAACCATTTTCCCGTGCGGAGCCGGGGCGGGTCGCTAGTTAATTATAATTTAAAATTTTTAATCGTGATATTTATAAGCTTAATTATGATGAAAACATGATTCTAGTACACGAAAACCTATTATTAAAACAAAAAAATACAGTTTTATTTTTTAACTACTGAGAAAAACATAATTTTAAAAACGTTAAAGACTGATGCTTAATTTTTGTCTCAAATGTATAAAAAGACGCAATATAGCTTAACTAGATGCAAGCACCATAGTTATTGTTTTGGCTTATTCAGATATTGAGATCAGATGGATACTGAAAAAAAAAACATGGATGTGAAAATGATTTCTGCTTAATTTTGATATTGGATGATAACATTCGAACACCCCTAAAAATTATACTAACAAAGTACTTGGTTACCTATTTTACTTTTAGGAAAAAGTTAGGTACTGTACGAAATCTCAATTTTTTTATAACAAACGGTAACCACTGCGGATTTTTTGCTTCATATATCTAATTAGTATTTGATACTTAATAACAAAAGCCAACAAAGAATTAAAAAAAGCGAGTTTATGAGTTTTGTCCAGGGTAAGCTAATTTGACTGGCCTATATTGCATAATCCCTTATCTGCTCACTCGGCTGCTGAGTATTCTGTTTGGGAGTATATTTTATTCTACGTCTATCGTGATTTTGCGTTACAGGAAATAAGCCGTCCTTAATTAAATTAGGCGTATAAATCCAGTCTTTAGCTATTTAAAACAATTTAAATGTCTTTTTATTGAGTTCCCAATTATTTATCAAATTATAGCAAAATAAATAAAATGAGGCTAGTTAATGACGGATGTAATACGCCTTATTTTTTTTTTCATTTTTTTTAAGGAATATGTATTTACATTTGAAGATTAGAATAAGACTAAAACAATACAATACAAATATTCCAAAAAAAATCCCAGAACCCCCAAAAAAACCCCAAATATTCCCAAGGTTTGATAGATATGCTTCGTTAACAGCTCATATATGTCCCCACCGAGGGGTCGAGCCTACCCCGAGCATTGTGTATCAATATATTATTTTGTAAGTTTTCATTACATATTTTAAAATAAAATGGATCGTGGCAAGACAAACAATGTTGTTCCGAGAAATGTTAATTAGTCAGAAAGAGTTCTTTTTTTGTATCACGATTTTCCAATACTATTTTTCTATTGTTAGAATCTGCTGTACAGTTCGTTATAAAAGTGACACAAGTATTGCAATTTCAGAATAATAATAATGTAGTTGATGGGTGACATCGGCTTAAATTTAGATAACAACGGCTTAGAATTAATTGAACCCAACTATTTCTATGGATTTTGTAAGCGACTAAATTTACCAAACGAGTTTCTTCTTTTCTTTTTTTTGACCTATGCTTGAGTCGAAAAAGTTTGACGGATCAAGCTTCACCGGACTTGCGGGGTAGCGGAACACTCTACCCCAAAAAAGTCATATACCAACGCATAAAGGGGCGGCTCAAGGGAGCCTCGGACCACGGCCTAGCGCGTTGATATTAAAAAACATCGTGAAGGATACCAAACGGGCAGCAGTACTTACCTGTATAACCCACTACAAATGCAATCTCCAGCAAAAGGACAAAGATAAGGACGTTGCCATCAATTACCATAATTAAGTATAGTGATTTTATTTCAAACACAACCTTTTAATTTCTTCGCCGGTGTAAGTATACAGGGCGCAGAATAAACGTATATTCTATTCTTGACACCCCTTCAATTATTGACAACTAAAGGTTGCAGCAGCAGCAGCAGCAGTGGACGTCTACTGGCTGAAATGATGATGATGATGAAAGGTTGAATTAAAATTATAATTTATATTTAAAACATTCACTCTTACAGCAAAAACCATTTACTTACTACGCATCATGATTTATTCTTCAATATAGGCAACACTGTCAAAATTCTTTTTAGTAATAGCTAATTCTTATTAATCGTGTTTTTGGCGGAGCCCGAGTTTACAAAAAGCAACTTTTTCTACAAAATTTATAGTGTAAGTAAAGTAACTTACAGAAACCTTTACATTACTGAATTTGGTTTTCAATTTTAAATTTGTTATTCAGTGCAATTTATGCCGTGCCGCCGGCCGTGATATTCAGTGCCGTTATAAAAAATTCTAAAGTTAATAAAAATACTCTTCATATTCTTTTATTTACACCTTGTAATAAAAAGTTTAAATTAATAAAATTGAAGTTAAAACTTAGTGTCAATAATTGGGATAAGCGGTGTCAAAATTGGGGTCAGTGAGTCCATATTGGGGTGATGGATCCTTATTTTAATAAAGTGTTTTTATCATGAATACTTGTTTTCTACACTTTTGATAATGTATACCTACTATTTATTTTTCTGTGTAAGTATTTGTAACTGCAAATTATTTTGTTAATAATAACTGTCTGTTTTATGAACACCTTACTTAAAGTGTAAATAATTGGGGGGTTTATCCTAAAGAGAGAAGAAAAGCCACTTGGCTACCGACGCTCAGTATGTATTTTATCTCACGAGAGCAGGCGAGTCATGCTTGTAGTGTGTTGCGTATACACACGCGCTCTTGTGTGCGTACTACTAAACTGAGCGCTACGCACACACAGACAAAGTGTGCAGTCAAGACCACAGTAGACTCAGAACAGTAAGTTATCTCCGTACCAACTGGCCGCATCGGTTTGAATGTGAGCGCGCCGCCGCCGCCGTGTTGGCACGCACCGTCACCCACACGCTTGCATTTATTCCATACCACAGAATACCATATAGTAGTGCCCATACTGCCACCCCCTTATTTTATGCTAGTGTGTGCGTGACAGCGCATAACTACAGGACGCGCGGCGCGGACGCACACATTCAATCAAACCGACAGCGGCACGTTTGTATAAAGATAATTTACTGTTTTACAGTGGTCAAGAACTCAAGACACACACAAGTATGGGCCGCCTGCACTCGAGGTATAAAACATCTGTGCAATGCACAGTGTGCATAGCATACATAAATTTGTACTTGTGTGTCTCATTGTACGAACTAAACGCAGTTTTTGTTAGCGACTAGACGCCATGGTCACGGACAGTTGTTAGGTCGCCTCGCCTCCATTGCACAGTGCTATTTAACTAGCTGTTTACCCGCAGTTGTGCTTGCTTCAATTGTTATTTTTCTACTCAATATTTTCCTCGCTTTTTAACCTATGTCTCAAAAGTATATTATTATTCCAAAAGTAAAAATGCTTTTTATTCTTTATTCAATTTCTATATTTACGAATCGTAATTAAACCCAACTAAGTTATTATTACGAATATTACCACGTGTTATACCTATATTCCGTGGGTAAAACAATACCATTCGGGTACTGGCTGAAAATCGGTGTCATGAGTATTCGATCTGGAGTAAGGTATTTACGATAAATGCTGAGCGCAGTTATATACATTTTTTATGTATGCTAATATTACTTTATAGTTCATGTTACATTATTACATATTGTGTTGCAACGTGTGGAATTTAATCATTTTCTTAAGTTTATCAGTGCGCATATTTTAGGTGGACATAGATTATGAACAATAAAAAACCTTTGTATTTATATTTATGACTTTTCAAAAATATGAAAAAATCGCCACTTTATGCATAAAATAAATAGCTACAAAATTTTGTATGGGAAGATATTTCATTTACTCCAATTTTCTTGAAACTTCGTATAAATAAATCTATGTCAAAAGATTTATTTATACGAAGTTTCAAGAAAATTGACAATTATTCGGACCTGTATTATGGCGTTTTTTTTTAAATAAGTTTAAAAAAGTGTCAAAATTTGTAAAAAAAAAAAGAAACTTTTTTTTGCCTAATGTGATCTGGTAACGGTACTTACTGTGTACCAAAAATATGCACACTGATTAAGAATAACCCTGTAGGATTGCGCATAATAATATATTGAACAAACACACAAACTGACAAGCATATTACAGTCTTTTATATTAGTGTTATTAGCGAGACATGTTATGAGGAGGCAGTGGCGTAGGTCAGGGCAACTAGGTACTATTTCATATTCCGTAGGATCAAAGGAGTTGATGGTCCTGATTTATAATAAAGGGACAATTTTAAAAAAATGCTAGATACATGTAACACTCAATCACTCTAATGTTTTGTAACTGGTTTTTTTTTATTTGACCTATTCTTTTGTCGAAAAGGTACGACCAATCAAGCTTCACCGGATTTGTTGTAACTGGAAGGATATTTTACCAAAAAAATGTCAGCTACATATTATTATACCTATACTTCTACGGCGACGATCAAATGACCATAATGGGTACAAATGTAAAACTTGATAATGTGTAATGTAAATACACAAATAAATAACGCAAGGACGTGACAACGCACACGACTTATAAAAATCGCTTGAGTTAAATAGAATAGTGATTTAAACCATTTTTCCTCTCGTGAAATGACCAACAATTTTTATTTTAAATACGTGTTTTGACCAAATCGCATAATAATTTATAATATTCGGAATATCTAAAATTTTATTCGGATGAAAACTAATCCACTTTTTTCGCCTGCCCGTTAAATAACCAGTATAACCGATACTGTTGTAACCTTAGAGAATAAATATACATAGAGCACGCGCATCGCTCCGCTGCCTTTATGTCAAGCGTAAGCAAATTTTGGCAGATTTTGTATGGGCGGTGAAATCAATAACATTTTTCTTTTTTGATTTGTTCCTCAAGTCATGTTTACAACTTATCACTGCACATTTCAAAATTGTCTCCTATTAAATTTCTTATTTTCACCGGGAAAAATAAAATCAGCTCCGATAACCATTTGATACTAAACGAACGCGTTGAAGATATTCGGACTGTTCATACCCGTGCTTACGGTTCATACTCGATTAGGCGTACTCTATCCCTCCCAGATTTTTTTCTATTTATACTCTAAGGTTGTAACATTTCCTCTAGTTTCTCAAATTTAAAAAACGAACGACGAAAGATGAAATTATTGAAGAATATCGGCGAAACAATACCATTCCCATTCAAAAACTTAAAGGTTTAATCGATGTTTTAACGGCGAATTCATACATCGTGAAGAAACCTACATAAGTTCATTATACTGATTTAAGAAAGCTACACAAGTAAAAATATATCCCTAGGTAATAAACTGCACTTACCAATTCTCCAAAATAAAAAAAACTGATGATGACGGATTTTGTGATATGTCACTCTAATTCACAATAGCCGCGAGTCCTTACTCGAGGACGTATATGAGCTGAGCCGATGCAAACACAACTATGTCCTTGATTTTAATTTATATCATTCATTCAAAACACAATCTATCTTTTTCTTAGAGCGGCACAGCACGAACCTGTGACAGTGTCATTACGTTAAGAGCCAAGGCCTCTAAGACAACTGAAATGATCCAAGCGATTCTTCACGCGTCACTACTTGTAAAGGATACAAAAACTTGCGTACACTTAACATTTGAGCACAGAATACAAAATAGGTATATTTAAGAGTTACAAAAGATTTACTCTGCAGAATCATTAGGATACGTTTGAAATAGTGGACTGTCCAACCAGTTAGACTACGGGTTTTACGAGAGGTCATGATCCACTCCAACATATGAATAACAAATATCGGAACACCACATACACGGCCTTCTGACCCCAAACTAGGCAGAGCCTATGGGTGACAGACAGCTGATATATACATAGATATTATTATACACTAGCGACCGCCCGCGGCTACGTTTCTTTACTTTTCCTTGCAGTTTCCCGTAGGAATGGGATATTTTCTTACATAAGATGTTGACCGGGGATATGAAGTACCACCATGCAAATTTTCATTCAAATCGGTCCAACAGTTTCGCAGATTAGGCCGTTCTGTTTACTGATCTACGTCGCTTCTTACATCCCTCTGACTCGCTTTATGCATTTTTTTTTCTATGTACAGATTGTCGTCCTCTATAATTTTATTATATAAATATAGGTACAACATCCAGACACAACGCAAACACAAGTGTTCAACACACGAATGTTTGCCCAGGGCGGGCTCGGAACCCGTGACCGAGGTAATTATGACATTAAAGATAAATAATAAGAGATAAATGATGACTAGTCACGAAAATTACGAGTAAGCTTCTTATATCGCCGCAATGTAAGTATATGAAATATTTCAAAACTTTTGCACCGAATTGTACAGTAGCTAGCACATGTGGCTGGACAAGTTAACCTTGAGAGCGCCCGTATTCCGTAGCGGTAAGGGTGAATTTCGTAGTGGCGCGGGCGGAGAGCTAGTTTTATTTTATTGTATAATCTTCTTCTACTTTCGTCATTTTACAACTGCAACATAATAGTTACGTATCTATCTAGATACCGAGAATATATAAATCCCAGTATCGTGAGAAGAAGAAAAAGAAAGAATGGAGAAGAATGCAAGTAAACAAGTAATACATTTACAGAAGTAAACTAATTTTAATTCCTATTGGAATAAAATTCATCTTGTAGCAGCGGGGGTAATGTAACGTTTTACGTTACAAGGGGAGGCCCAGCAGTGGGTTGACAAAAGCTGATAGGTATTGAGGAAGATTTTTAGCAATTAACTTACGTATAAAGGATATCATTCACGTTTCATACAATGTTGGACCAAAAAGTGAAAATGCCGGCCAGAGAAAAAAAGTGTAATTTTCGGATAGAACACGTAATTCATATATTTTTTTACTATGACACCAAACCTGTGCGTCCCATGGTTGTGTTGGTATAAACTCGAATTTCAAGTTCACTTTTCATACAATTTGGACCAAAAAGTAAAAATGCCGGCCAGAGAAAAAAAGTGTTATTTTCGGATAGAACACATAATTAACATATTCTTTTACTATGACACCAAACCTGTGCGTCCCATGGTTGTGTTGGTATTAAACTCGGATTTCAAATCCGGTGAAGCTTGATTCGTCGTACTTTTGCGACACGAGAAATAAAAAAAAAATACACAAAAAAAAACACAAAGAAAAAAAAACTCGGATCTGCTTACGTACGGAATGTCATTCGAAATACGGATTTTCGAAATTGAAATTCGAATTTCACGCCCTCACAATCAATTATTATTGTCAAATCAGTTGTCAATGCAACTGTTTTACATTGGACGGCCACGCGATCGCTATTTAGCTATTGTTATTCTTATTTGTTGATATTGTGGCTTTAATGACATTATGAATGAACAAGAGTGTATTTCTTGTCGTGCTCCGATTGGCGATCGCCGAAGTTACACTTGGACTTCCCGAGAAGAGCAACATATTTCTATCGCACAGTTGATAATAGAAGACCTAATAGTTTGTCAGGTAAGGATTATAATATATTTTTATTCAATATATATTCAAACATATAAGATCACTTTAATTATGCTGGTAGGTTTCTATTTACCACTTTTTTTGCAGGAAGAACCTACTGAGAATATTTGTCGACCCTGTTGGCAACGGGTTGAACGTCAGTACCACCGTCACCAACGTGATGATCTCAATAGAGTTTCCTAACAAGTGGGTCTGAAGATGAACATGGAGAAGACAAAAGACATGTCGAACGCCCACTCCAATAAAAATTGGGGACTCTGCTCTCCAAGTTGTAAACCATTACGTCTACCCGGGACAAACAGACCAGTTGACCAATGTGTGTTGCCCGTGATGACTTACGGATCTGAGACGTGGTCGCTTACGATGGGCCTCATAAGATAGCTCAAAGTCACCCAAAGAGCGATGGTGAGGGCTATGCTTGGAGTTTACTTGCGTGATTGAATTAGGAATGATAAGATCCGCAGGCGAACCAGAGTCACCGACATAGCCTTTAGCGAGGAATCGCTAAACTTAAGTGGTGTAATGGGCTAGGCACATTGCGCGTAGAACCGACGGCCGTTAGGGCAGAACGGTTCTTGAATTGCGGTCGTGCGCCGGAAAACGTAGTGTAGGCAGGCAAACGAGGTGGACCGACGATCTGGTGGGGGTCGCGGGAAGCTGCTGGACTGATCATTGTGGAGATCTTTGGAAGGTCTTTGTCCAGCAGTGGACGTCATTCGGCTGAGATGATGATGATGATGATTTTATTGTAAATAAACAATAAATATATAAAATATTTTTTTAATATATAAACACCCTAATACCACAGAAGAAAATAATAGTACTAACCCGTACAGAAAGGACACTCACCCCCCCGCGCCAAAATGAGTCCCCGCCCGATATAGCGCCTACGCCCCGCACCCCGCAGGCACCGCGGGACTCCGCCAGTGGTGTTGGGAGGTGTTTTACATAGCGCCTAGCGCCATTGACTTGTAGCGGATATTCAGTTTACTAAAGGTTGTCAAAATGCGTTTTCTGTATGGAGTGACCGCCCAGTGCTAATACCTAACAACAAATAAATACTCAATCATACTCAATGGGTAAACAACAATAATAAATATATATATATATATATATTTTATTTTTTTTATTTAATAATTATAATTAATAATGAACAAAAAAAAGTTGATGAACGAGCATATGCATCATACATAATAATACTTTCTTAATATATTTTTTTATTATATTAAACAAATACATACTAAATCCATGTGGGCCCCTATTATAATAATAAAAAAAAGTTAAACTACATCAAATAAACATATATATATTCAATACAATATGATTACTTGCGTCAAAATAAGCCTCTAACAATAGAACCATCCGATAGAAAATCCGTATTCGAATGACATTCCGTACGAAAGCAGATCCGAGTATTTTTTTCTTTGTGTTTTTTTGTGTATTTTTTTTTTATTTTTCGTGTCGCAAAAGTACGACGAATCAAGCTTCACCGGATTTGAAATTCGAGTTTAATACAAACACAACCATGGGACGCACAGGTTTGGTGTCATAGTAAAAGAATATGTTAATTATGTGTTCTATCCGAAAATAACACTTTTTTTCTCTGGCCGGCATTTTTACTTTTTGGTCCAAATTGTATGAAAAGTGAACTTGAAATCCGAGTTTATACCAACACAACCATGGGACGCACAGGATTGGTGTCATAGTAAAAGAATACAGGAATTGTGTGTTCTACCCGAAAATTATACTTTTTTTTGCTGGCCGGCACTTTTACTTTTTGGTCACTTTTGGTCCAAAATGAATGATATCCTTTGGAACCCGAACGCAATCGCCCCCCAGTATGGTTTCATTTTGGGCGAATATTGAGTGAAATAAATAAAATCGGACATTTGTCAACTCTTGGCGGGCAGATTTTGAAGAGTAGCGGTCTAAAGTTGACCTTGGTATTGCATTGGGCGCTTTCACATTGGACAGTAACGGCATCGGGCCGATATCGGGCCGATATCGTCGGACTGGTAGTTTCATACAAATACTACTAAACGCTTTCACACTGTGTCGTTATCGTCAACGATATCGTCTGTCGTGCCGATATCGGCGACGGGGTGAAGCAGGATCGCGGGGGGAGGGGCATGGACAGTAGACTCAGGGATAGGAAACCGGTTTATTTTTCAAACCGGTTCCAGCCATTGACTCTAAACCGAAATCAATTTGATATTATTATGATCTACTGAACTAGGTACCTCAAAAATAAAATTACTTTCTACAAGTACGGACCTCTATTTTAGTAATAAAATACTAAAATTTTAATTATCTTACAAGAAGACGCCGATGAAAATGGATTCGAATGAATGTGCCCTACAGCTTAGTAACCGCTAGAATTGTTTTGAACTTAAAATATGCAAATGTGATAAACGAATTTTGTGCCAGAAATATGTGTAATGAGTTTTGTACTAATTTCGGAATAATCTGTTGAAGTATCTCAAAAATCAAATTATTATCTCGTAGTGTGGACGTTTATAAAATTTTCTTTCCTTGTTAAAAACCGGTAACCAGAATTATTCTGGTTCATTTGATTAATTTCTATCTATTAACCGGTTTAATCGAAGAACGTAATAAAATAACATACCGGTATCGGCATCGGTATCGTTACATCCCTAGTTATATCATTCCATTTAAGGATATCGTCCGACGATATCGGGACAGTATCGGGCCGATATCGCCCCGATACCGTTACCGTCCAATGTGTAAGCGCCCATTGGATTGAAATCGGGATCGATATTGATTTCAAGAGTAGGTAGAGCCACGTAGACACTCAGTTCACAACACAGACTTTAAGTAACGTCAGTACGAATATTGTGAATGCGAAATGATTTTGTTTGTGCCGCCTTCCCGTCAAAACGGTTGAATGGGTCTCAACGATATTCGACGGATAGGTGTATGGATAAGATATCATTAACATAATAATTTATATTCTGAAAATGACGTCATGCGCACCAAGCGCTAGACAAAATGCAAATTGATGTATGTAAGCGTGTGTGTGTATTAATTTATTTAATAACCACTTTTATGACGTAAAGCTAAATGTATTTTAATGAAATAACATCATTTTGAAAGATATTTCACTACCACCATATTAAAAAAGACAGCAACCTAAAAAACTACTTATTACGAACAATATATAAATAAATATTATAAATAAATATTACTATTCTAAAAACTAAAATTTAAAAATATTTTTTTTTATCAAAAACATGCATACCGTTAACTAATTAGTGCAGTTCTTAATAAAAAAAAATATTTATTAAATTAAATGGGTTTTAGAACTACTGACTTTAAAGAAATAAGTTACTGAATTATTAAATCATGTCTAGAGAAATAAGCCGTATCGTGATATCAGTAAACAAATTTTAACTTCACGTTCCATCGCCTCTACTTTAAATGAAATACATGCATAAAAGCAGGGTGAGCAAAGTTCTTACGTTAATAGCTCATACATGTCCCCACCGAGGGGCTCGAGCCTACCTCGAAATCAAGGAGAACAGGGAGCATAAATTTAAACTAAATGAAAAATGAAAAGATATTTATTTCACCAAATAGCCAGTTTCATTCACCAAAAGCTAAAGGTTGATGACCATTTAGTTATTAAGGTCTTATTTTGATAAGGTCTTTTATTAATTATATTGCAGTACTTATTTATTTTATTATAAATAAATGGGAAAGAAAAACCGTTTCTTAGGTTAAGATACAATACAATACAATACAATATACTTTATTGCACACAGAACATTACAGTGAATAATTTACAAAAAAAGGTAAAGAAAGTGTACATATAGGCGGCCTTATTGCTAAGTAGCAATTTCTTCCAGGCAACCTTAGATTTGATTTGGTTTGCGTGAAGATTTGGTTTGTTCTTAAACAAGGATGCCGATCTTAGTGTTTTGGAGTGCACCTAGCGGCAGGTTACCAGCCTGTGCGCCATCGAAACCCGAGTCCCTTAATCGCGATCTGTGTAGAGTTTTTGCGATCCCTAACCCGCCGGTCAAGTGTGGGGATTTATATAATTCCCTTTTCAGGCTTTTATAGGACTTATTTTCAGTTTCGAGAAAGTTAGAAACGAGACCTCATACAACATATTATATCGTCGAATTATATTTTAATTGAACAATATAAAATCCATCTAAACGAATTAACTACTTTTTGAAATATTATTATTATAAAGTTTATGTTCAATGACCTATTTTATCGCGTAAAGATCAACAAAGCAAATATTGCGTCGAATATGTGATTTGCGCCAAATCAAATTTCCCTTGCATTCAGTGTCAGTGCGTACCTGTACATTTTTATTAGCTTTTAATGTTGTATCAATTTTTATTTAGATCGAATTGTTAAGAAATTTATTTAATTTTTATATTTTAGAGTGATATGTATTTTTTTAAATATCAATAATAATTGTCAGTAAATATCATGATCTTGCAACCAGGCCATAAAACAGAAAAATAAAAGTCTGGTATGTATTTTATCGAAAGGCATTTAAAATAAATAATTAATATTGTAGCAACCATGCATCAGCCTACTCGACGTAGCCAGGTGACGTCACGAGAGCGTCGTCTGGTGAAAGAAGCGGGAAACTTATAACCTTTAATTAGGTCTTTCATAACAAAGGACAAATATAAATTAATTCCAAATTAAAAATATATACTATAAAATCATTGAAATAACCCTTTATGTTCCTATTTTGCACACGCGAATCCCACGCTCTCTTTGTCGCATAGTAAAAAAAATATCTTTAATTAAATAAGGCATGAAATTCGAATAATTTACTAACGTTATTTTCCTTAACAGGAATAATTTTAAGGTCACATCTTTAAATCTGTGAAAAACAATGTTAAAGGGAGCTATCTATAAATACCCATCGATATCTCATTCAGTGTCAGTTTCGCTGGGACTGCTGTATTGCTGGACGCGCCGCGCCGTAACCGCTTACAGCTGAACAAATACGCGCATCGAAGTTTTTTCACGTAAAGTTTAAAAATGTCTGAAGATTCATACACGATGGTGGAGGACAAAGCCACTCAAACGGAAGAAATCACCCTTAGACAAGGTCAAAGGAAAAACAACCTTAAATTTGAAAATAAAGTGCTGGAAAGACTTCGTGATATTCAACTCCAGCAGGAGATCCAGCTGCAACTTATGATCGATATACAGATCACAATTGAAGAGCAGCAGCAAGAAATACAGGATCTTAAGAAGAAAAAGGAAGATTCGGGAGCCTCCATTGACATGTCGCAAAAAAATATTGACGACTTGAATCGGGAAGTGCGAGAAAGAACAGTGGAAATTTACAACATTCCATTCTATAAGGACGAGGACAAGATTGCTATTGTAAAGGACATATACAATATACTGGGCTTGGCTTTTGAAATGAATATGTTAGTGGACATAGGAAGGGTATACATGAAGAACGATACGAGCGATACGAACGAACGAGATAATGTTATCAGACCTATTATGGTCGAGTTGAACTCCGTGCAATCGAAGACCATGTTACTGGATGCCTTCAAACGCTACAGCAAGGCGCACGGCAGTCCCATCTGTACCGATATGCTGGGAATTCCCGGAGACCACAGGCCGGTTCACATCTCGGGCGACAATTTGTACGTGGGTCCCAAACACTTCCTCCGTAAACACCAGTACCAGCCACTTCCTCGTAAGTAAGCCGACCCGAATTTCATTCAGACATAACTTTTATGTTTTATTTTATAATATATATTCTTGTATACGAAAACTATTTTTATAATACAATTTTATAACATACCGAAATATATTTGATATCCGTATTCGTAGTTTTTATACATTTTAAAAACCGGATTTTATCATGTTTCATTTTGTTATTAAATTAATTCAAGCACTCTAGAAACAAACATTCAATATTTAGTATTTATAATATTGATTATTCAAGTACTTGCTACTTATTTCACTTTGCTGATACTTTAGGTGGACTTAAGTATTGTTTGTTAGGTAAGTTTCAACTTACACGTTGACGTCAAAGTTCTATTAAGAATATACAATAGGACAAAAGGACTACTCAGCAACTTGACGTGTGAAATATAATATTCTTGATAAATAAAGTATATTAGACGGCTTTAGCCTAATTAGCAAAACGTCTGCCTTCGGAGCACAGGGTTGCTTATTCGAACTCCGGCCAGAGCAAACACTCGTTTCATGAGCACTTAATTCCGAATACAATTCGATTTATATTTATATATATATATATATATACATGTATCAGCCCTCTGCTGTCCATAGTTAGGAATTATTATAATAATTGTATTATATGAAATATTGAAATATTGTTAAATACAAAAACGAATTATTCTATTTTTAGACTTTATAACAGTAACTAGCATAGTCAAAATGTATGCGTGGAAAATTAACAACCGCTCTTTAATCCGTCCGCAATATGATTTTCGGAGAATTAAATCATTCCGTTCTGTTATTCATAATTATTGAGACGAAAATATGATTATAATATGGCCAAGCCTGTTGAAGTTTGATTTGTTAACTTTGCGGCACAAGCATTTATTAATTTAAAATAATAAATTTACTATGTAATTTATTTTTTATGGCTGAATTTTTCAATATACAATCTATTGTATGAACCCGCTGTATAGTATATTTGTAAAAGATGACAGGTTACATATAACTTTTTTTTACATAACTGATTTGTGATATTTTTGGTTACAAATGATCAATAAGTAGTCAAATATTTTATCTGTTATATGAAATGTATGAAATTCAGGAATTGTATACAATTCCTAGGAAATGTATGCAATTCCGGAACTCGTTAGGAAATGTATGGATGTATTTTAATTTTCATTTATAAAAAAATATATTTTTATTGCAAAAAAATTGTTGTATGAAAATGGGAAAATTATGTAATTTTCAATAAGAGCATAACACATTGTCTTTATATTGTAGTTCATATTATTGTCTTTGTCTTATTAATGTGTATAAGCGTTTTCATATCGCATGCTAACAGCGGATACCTTCTCACTACGCATCAAGAAATGTAGTATTACGGATATTTTTCTTATTAAAATCGCGCGTTTAATCCGAAAATGATGTGAAAGCGCTCTATTAGTGAAGTTAATCGTATTTTTGTGCATTTTTATACACATTGTCTTTACATTGTCTTTATATAGTAGTTCATATTATTGTCTTTGTCTTATTAATGTGTATGAGCGTTTTCATATCGCATGCTAACAGCGGATACCTTCTCACTACGCATCAAGAAATGTAGTATCTACGGATATTTTTCTTATTAAAATCGCGCGTTTAATCCGAAAATGATGTGAAAGCGCTCTATTAGTTAAGTTAATCGTAAGTTTGTGTGCTTTTCTATACAATTTAATTCATTATTCTAGTTATAATATAATGTACTATTTAAAAATGTTTAATTTAAAAAGCCGAAAATACTTGCTTTATTTTATAAAGATGTACTCGTATTTATTTTATATCGAAAATGCTTTGTGTCCTCTTTTTTCTCTTAAATGTACTTCATGTGTTTATTAAAAATTAGATAATTAATAAAGTTTCTATGTGTCGTTGATATCTTTGTTTTATTTTATTACCTATAAAAAATACAATACAAGTATACAGTATCCAGCACATGCGGATAGACATGTTGACCTTAAGAGCGCCCGTATTACGTAGCGGTAGGGGTGAATATCGCACTGCAAATGTCCAACCGCATATGCTGGCCTTTGTACATTGATATTTCCGAAAATAACTAAAACTAAATTGCAATCCTAAATAAAACAAAGAACATGATAATTACAAAATAATACTTTTAATTTTTTTCTATCTATCTATCTATACTATAATAAGACTAAAGAATGAGCGTACATTGATTTGTTTAAAAAAAACTAATTGTAGGTGATAAAGGGAGTGTAGCTGAACACAAAAATACAAGTTTTCTTCTGTCTGTCTGTTTGTACACGCTAATCTCTGGAACTACTGGACCGATTTAAATGAAATTTTGCATGGTGGTACCTGATATCACCGGTGAACATGTTAGATATTTTTCACAACAGAAAATAAAAAAAAATGCGGGTAGCCGTGGGCGGACAGCCTATGAAAACATACTAAACAATATTACAAATAATTTCTAATCAGCCTTACATTAGAAAAGTGTGAGTCAAAACACAATAGGTAATACAATAACAGTCACCATGTAAAACGGTCGCCTTGCATTACAAAAGTTTCAGGTTCGAAGCCTAGTGGGACAGTCGAACAAGATAATAATATACTTATCTTTGAAACTTTCCCGAGTATGGTAAGGTTAAAGGTTAATCACCTGATTGCCCTACACCTGCCGATTCCGTTCAAACTAAACCCCCCTCTCAAACTAGCGTCTTTTGGCCATCGACGTCTTACGCTGGCCACAGCTTCGCGCGTCGTCGGCGGCGGCGGCGGCGGCGGCGGCGACTTGCGGCGCAAAACTTGCCAGAACGTTAGTATTGTAACATTTTACGATATTTTGGAGCACTTTGCGTCACATGACTTAAAACGTTACTTTTACGTATTTTTAATCTTATTTGTGCTACATAACAGTGTTGAAGTCGTTTTCTAAGTAAAATAAGATAAACGTTACTTTTTACATGAAAATTGCACGTTTTTTGTAAAAGTTGGGTAATTTCACGCCTTTAAAACAATTTCTTGATTTCGGTGGTACATTTTTCTAGCGGGTTTTAGAAATGAAAAATTTGTTTAGTTCTCTCATTTTAATTTTGACTATGGGTTATTGGCAACATTCCGCTGGTCGCCGCCGCGCGAAGCTGTGGCCAGGCCCTTACGTAGCTCAGCAAGGCGAGTGCTCACGACGCATGACGTCGTTGACGCTCGAAAGACGCTATTGTGGGGGCTCTAATATCGCATTGCCTCTATTATTATTAATTTAATAAATTAGTGTGAGACGAGAGGCGAGGCTGGCTCTCCTTGGTTTGAGCAAAGCTTTTCCATTTTTAACCCTCGACGAAAAAGAGGAGTGTTACCTATAAGTTTGATGTGTGTGTCTGTGGTATCGTAGCTCGTAAACGGATGTGCCGATTTTGATCTAGCTTTTTTTGTTTGCAAGGTGTCACAATCACAATCGAGAGTGTTCTTAGTTACGATCCAAGAAAATATCTTCAGCAATTTGAAGATTATCAGCTCTTTTCTAGTTGTTGAATGGATTAAGTAACGGTTTTGTGTCGGGGGTTATTAATTTTTGAATTTAGTGTTATTGACGTTATTTTGTGCTTCTTTTTAACCTATAACGAATACAATATGGCCACAAATTCTAACTCCAGGTTTTGTGAGGTAGGTTAACCTCGAAACCTACAAAACACTGCAAATGCAGACTTCATTGGTAAAGGCTACGGACGTTGGACGAATTATTTAAATACTCTAATTTAGCTCCATCGCCTAGTCGGTAGTGTGCTGGCCTTCGAAGCCAAGGGTCATGGGTTCGAACCCCGCCCAGCGCAAATATTTGTGTGATTAATGCTTGTGTATAACTTGCGTATATTATATAAGTATGTATTCATAGAACTGGCTTTGCCAGCCAGCCATTGTTTGTTTGTATGGAATATTCTTTATACGGTAGTGGGTGCAAGTCAATTTTGTTTACACGTAACAATTTTCCATCGTCAAGGGTAGCGGTTCTGGCGACAGATTGGTGCAATGGTGTCATGGAGCACCTGGTTTTGTACCCATGTATACTCTTTAACGGCCAAGTCACATAACATTAACTATTATAATAAAGAAATCGCAGCAGTAAGTCCCGAAATCTAGACAAAGTAGTGCCAAGCCTAAGGTTCCTTACCTTAGACTTGGCACTACTTTGTCTAGATTTCATTACTTTTTAGAGATAAACAAGCAGCTCCATCGAGACTTGGCTAGATTTAACAGAATGTTTATGGTGGGATTTCACTTCTTTTTGTGGAAACTTGGGCATATTCATTTATTTTATTAGATTTTCTTATTTGTCACTGTTTTTTTTTAGGAGTAGTTATTTTATTATTACAAATCTTACTTTTCTTTTTTTCCGGTTCTGATTCTTGTACAGTAGTAACAGTTTTTCGTACTGCCCATTCACGTTCATTATTCATTGATTTAGACGGTTTAATTTCTGAAAGATCGCGCGCGGTATTTACGCAAATTTGTTTATTTAATCTATATAATGTTCGAGTAGAATTAAGTTAATCGTTCGATCGTTTCACTATTTCTTATTGTAAATTTTTAAGTATCTGTATAAAAGGCAGTCTAATCATATCTAGAGCTTTTCTTTAATTTTATTTATATGCGTATTAAAAGCAAGAGGGAAGGCATTCGCCCAGCAGTGAGACGCTACAGGCTAGATTAAATTAAAGGACTACGCTGTATTTTTGCAATAACAGTCGATTTTTTTATATACTAATAGTAGAAGGGGGCATTACCATATCTCTAATACAGCTGAAAAAAATAAAAAATAAGGTATCGTAAAACATACTTATTTACAATTATAGCTACAGACCCGTAAATATATATGTATAAAATAATGTGTACAAAGCGCGAAAGCCTCAAACAGACACAGCTGAGACCAGCAGGATATTTTAGTGGAATTCGACTCGAGGAGCGACACTGTTCCTGCACGACTCAAATGACAACCGTAGTCGTGCAGTTGCAGTTTTCTAGTGGAATCGACCTGATGCTGAGGGTTCTTCATCAGATACTTCAGACTTTCGATTTTTGATATCAAATGAAGCGGCCCACCAAGTTGAATATATTTTGTAAAGGCGGTATGTCGATCTCTAATAAATTGGGTGGGCTCTTGTGTTTTCTAATCAGGGTCACCAGGTACCTACTCCAGATCATCGATTATCCTAGTTTTTATAGTTTTCCCTTTATGTGGCTATTAAACCCTTAATCTGTACCAAATTTCAGCTCTCTGAGTTTATGGGAACTACTAGTTCTATGCTGATGATCATGAGTGAGTGTCATAAATGCGAAACTTTGCTTTTGCTTAACTTCGGAACTAAATGACCTACAGACTTGAAATTTTGGATTTGAAGTATGTGATTGTATGTGATTACAGCTTACTGGATGACGAAAATTTATGCGTTCTGGTCTCATCCAGAGGTTCTCATATAGTGGCCTGAAAATGCGGCGAAATGATTCCAGTAAATAATGGCACGGCAGTGTTTGCTTCGCGCTCGACTTGGCGGGGGCACAGCCGTGCCCCTAGATAGGTATGTATTTATAGCCCATTGTTTGTTTGCATTGAATATGCTCCAAAATAACTAAACCGATTTTAATTAAACTTGGTACAAAGATAGAATAGACAAGCTTGGGGAATCACATAGGCTATCTTTTACCGCAGGAAAATTCCTCATTCCCATGGAAAAAACTGTTACCGCGGGTAACAATGTTGGACCACTTGAGTATTATAGAGCTACCACTTAGTAACATATTTGAGTGTGAGTTGGTAACTGTCTAAACTATCAGTAACTAGCGGCAAATAGGGTTGCACTACTCGTTGCAAGTGCTTATTAGTGCGAGCGAGCATCCGTCGATTGGTAGGGTTGCGCCACATCTACCTAAAGTATTGATAAATAAGTTTCTTTTTTGTATTTCAAAATGTTACCGTATTTTTACTGTTTGAAATCTAAGCAAAATCAGTGAGTTTTTAAAGCAGTGAGTTTTTTGTTAGTTATTCTAAACATATACCTAATCATAAATCTTAACACAAAAAAGCAAAGAAATGAAAAATGTTTTGTATGAAAAATTTCATAGGAGTTTTCTTAGACACACTTTCAATACTTCTTTAACTTTTATGGTAAAATGAAATGGCGAGAATCAAATTAATATTATAAGTATGGCCGCGCCACCGAGCTACCTACTTCGCGAATTGACTAGAAGCTGTATACAACGAATATTATTTTACCCTTAATTAGGCATAGCATTTGAAAAAAAAACATTGTTTTTCAACTTTATGTCTGAGTATATAAAGTTCGATATATCGATTGGGGGACGCGTGATAAATAACTTGAGATACGCTGATGATACAACCCTTCTCGCAACAACTAAGGAAGACATGGAAGAACTTCTTACTCGTCTAGAAACTACGAGCCTCAATTTCGGACTTGCCATCAACCGAGACAAGACAAAGATGATGATAGTGGACCGAGCTGAACAAACTAGAACTAGCGTGCAGAACATAGCTAACTGCGAAGTTGTACAGAACTATATTTACCTCGGCTCTACTATCTCCAGTAATGGGGGATGTGGTGAAGAGATCAGGCGACGATGCGCCATCACTAGGTCGGCAGTAGAAAGGCTCGGAAGGGTTTGGGGAGACGGGAGGATTACCAAGAAGACGAAAGTCAGATTGATGAGATGCCTTGTCTTCCCAATCTTTCTATATGGCGCCGAAACTTGGTCACTGAGGCTACAGGATCGCCGCAAAATCGACGCATTAGAGATGTGGTGCTGGAGACGCCTCCTAAAGATCCCGTGGACGGCATTTCGCACAAATATTTCCATCCTCAAGGAACTGAAAGTTAAGGATAGGCTATCGACTCGTGGTCCAGGGTCAGGTCGAAGGCAAGAGAGCGCGTGGCCGATCACCTACTCGGTGGACTGATCTTATAAAGAAGGCAACGGAGTCTACCATGGTCCAATGTACTCGCAATGTCTCTAACCGACAGAAGTGGAGGCAAATCGCTGAGAAAGCAATCACCCGGAAAGTTTGCGACCCAACCAACATCTCTCCGTGTACCTCATCTGCGCAACCACGACCACTCTGACAAGAGTGCACGACTAAGAAGAAGATATAAAGTTCAAATTAATGTGGAAACATAGTTACTTTTGCCTATTAAAGCGCCCGCGCCGCGGTACACTCCAAAGAACGAACGCATTTTAATTTTTTTAAAACAATGGCTAGACGTCAATGGAAATCAAAAGTAGGTAAAGAGTGTTTAATTCTTCATCGAGTACCACCGACACCACCCGGTGGAGACCGGCGGCGCCTGTGGGATGCGGTGCGCGGGGGGCTATCGGGCATGTGAAATGTCTCACGTATAACGGGATAAAGATATTTAAGTATTATGTTTGCGTTTCAAACTTTTGCTTCAGCTGATTATGTTATTTAGAAAGAGAGAATGATAAGTATTGAGGACGATGTCCACCATCACGTCAAGCCACGTTTCCTGCCTTTCAGTCCTACCTCAATTTCGTGATACGTTTACCTGCATATGCGACTACAAAGATTTTCCTTTCCAACATTAATAAGCATTTTCCAACTCCGAACCAAAAAGCCCGCACTCTTCCTTTTTCAGATTTTCTTGCTAAAGTCGTCTATCTTAATAATCCGCTTTCTCGCAGCCCTAAGCGAAATGCATTTGCCTAATACCGTTTCCCCCCGTTTATGCTTCCCTGGCCCCACCTCGCCACGGAAATGTTCCCCAAATTGGCTACCGTGAAATATCCCGGCTCCTTTTTATTCCCAAATTAGTTAAAGAAAAGATTCGATTACCGAAAACGACCGCCAGAATGGTTTTATGAAAACATATCGACTGCTATTTTCGTCTCAAATAACAAATAGTCCAATTATTCGGGAGGTGATAGCTTTGTGCTTGCAAATGGTCGTTTTCGGGGTTTTGACTTTCATTCGTCACTACGATGAGCACAGAGTTACTACGG
This sequence comes from Teleiodes luculella, assembly GCA_948473455.1. Taxonomy (NCBI): domain Eukaryota; kingdom Metazoa; phylum Arthropoda; class Insecta; order Lepidoptera; family Gelechiidae; genus Teleiodes; species Teleiodes luculella. The sequence goes on from OX419582.1 coordinate 4,254,584, forward strand.
AAAAAAAATCAATGTTTATTTAATTTTATGGTTACAATTTATTCGAAGTTTTACTACTATTATTACACTATGAATTTTACATTTAGTTGGTGCCATATTGTTCCCGGATTAGGATTGACCTTGTCACTTCGACCTTATTATCTTAATTAACCCTGAGTGTCCCACTCTCTTCGCTCTTCGTATGGATATGAACTCTCCGCCTACGTTTACAGTTTTTCCCTTGAGAATGAGACATTTTCCCGCGGTAAAAGGTAGCCTATGTTACTCAGGGTGAATGTAGCTTTCTAATGGTGAAAGAATTTTTGAAATCGGTACAGTAGTTTTTGAGTTTATTAATTACAAACATACACACACACACAAATACAAATCTTTTCTTTTTATAATATTAGTATGATTGTACTAGCTTTCCGCCGCGGCTCCGCCCACGTTAATAGTTTTAGAATGTGGCATTTTCCCGCGGTAAAAGGTACCCTATAATACTCAGGGTGAATGTAGCTTTCTAATGGTGAAAGAATTTTTGAATTCGGCACAGTAGTTTTTCAGTTTATTAATTACAAACATACACACACAAAAATACAAATCTTTCCTCTTTATAATATTAGTATGATTGTATTTTTAATTTAGCCTAAATAGCAACCCTAACAGTTTTATAGGTACCAGAAAACCAACAGCGGTTTAAACAATTTATTTTGAAGCAAATAGTATTTTATGTTATACTTTCCGCTTAGTTATGTTATGTTACAGCTCATATTATGTCCGCTTATATGTAATTGAATTAAAATTATTAGAATTATGCATTTGGCATTAAATTCGATCATTCTATTTTTGCTGATGCTTTTTATTTGTTATGCTGATACGTTTGTTTGCAAAAATTGCTACTCATAATAATTCAAAAGAAGTATTACGTATTAAAAGTAATTACAATTCATTATCTAATAGACAATTCTTAACAATGCAACTATGCAAAAGAATAAGTTTGTCATTTACCATATTTTTTTAGATTAGGCAGGACAAAAAATTCTGATTATTGAGATGTTTATTTAATAAAAGCCTGACAAAAAAATCCTGCTCCGAGAGTACCACGTGATCTATTTACCCGACCACCAGAGAAGGGTTACGTTTTTCGAGTATATACTGTATGTATGTATAATTCTTTGGCAAGCTCTATAGCCTAAAAGTCTTGGTGGACTTTGACTTGAGAGGTATCGTTAGATTTGTATTTATATAATTGTGAAGTGTTAAAAACCAAAATGGCCGATTTTAGGCGCCAAATGATTTGTCGTTATTTTTTTTTGGGCATTATTTTTGTAAATAATGACGATTTACTGTTAAACTTGTGAAGCTGGCCACACCGGCCTCCGATACACGTGCGGCAACTATTGCTGTTCTATGTTTGCGTTGCAGTAAATCCAATCTACGGGAATCTCCAGAGGATGGCTTATTTCAGACTTGGGCCGCTACCATAACAGCTGTTTTTACATACAGTACAATGTTGAACAAGTTGAAAAAACAGTATTCCAATTAGTATTTTTTCAAGGTCTAATCGAACTACACTCGACGTTAATTATTATTGCAAAAATCTAAACACCAGACTGCGTAAATAACTTGTCTTATCCTAGGCTTTTCGTAGTTAAGAAAAAACTAAGCTAAACAGAGCTTTAAAAAATGGTTTGCGCTAACAGTTTTCTCTTAACCGTTTCCTTAAGGCTCTAACTAGATAAGTGAATGAATGAATTAATTAAACTCTACGGTTTTATCGTTTTTCAAAACACGCAAAGTAATGTAGACTACAAAATAACAAGTCGTACTTACTTATGTGACTGAAAATAAAGTAGGTACTTATTATGGTTATTCTTGACAAAAAGGTTATCACATGATCGCGACAGTAAGTGATATGTAAGGTTGTTTTGAGTGCACTTCGCTTGACTGATTTGAATGTTCCATTATGCATCTCATGCATCATGTAATTCGTGCAAGGGTACATGTGAGCACAGATTTCAAGTCCGGTGAAGCTTGATCCGTCGTACCATTTCGACTCAAGCATAGCTCAATTAAAAAAAAAAGTGCACAGATTTGTACACATATTTAAATATTTAACAACACATATGTGCCCACCGAGGTGGTCGTGCCTACCCTGAAATCGGGGTGAGTAGGCCTTAGTCGATCGCGCTTACCCAATGCGAGTTGGTCAACTTAACACGCAAATTTTTGAATTACTTCGCAGTTGTGTGCAGGTTTCCTCAGTATGTATATGAGCTCGAAAATCAAAAACACATTGGTACTTGCCGAGGCTTGAACCCGAGAACTTCTGAATGGAAGTCAACGGCCCTTAGCCACTTGGCCACCGACGCTTTACACATATTTATTTATTTATAAAAATATAGCCCACTTGCTAGTCGTCGTAGCTTTCATCAATAGTCCATCATAGTCAGGGCCTTTTTCCTGTCATGCGGATTTACGCCCGCACGCGGATCAGTAGGCCTACTATTGTAAGTAGCGACAGGCTCGAGAAGCTATCAAACGGGACATAGGGACATTAGAGCCCTAGTAGTCGTTCTGACAATATGTCGCGTTTGACAGCCTCAAACAAACGCGACATATTGTCAGAACGACTACTAGGGCTCTAATGTCCCTATGTCCCGTTTGATAGCTTCTCGAGCCTGTCGCTACTTACAATACCTAGTAGACCTACTGATCCGCGTGCGGGCGTAAATCCGCATGACAGGAAAAAGGCCCTCACTACTAATAATTTAGTTTACCTACTTCGAAAAATTTTGTTGTTTGTTTTTTTATAGTACCTACCCTTAGAGCAACGCCGCCGGCCTTCCGTACCTACCTACCCATGAAACTGAACAACTTATCTTAAGTAACATAAGTTGAAATCTTTTATATCAATTCACACAGCTGCTATTATTTTAAAATAGAACGTATTTGAAGCCACTTTAAAAATAATCTAACATACTTTACACACATTAAAATAATAGTATAATAGTAACAAAAACGTCTCCATTAAAGAAAATTTGTTATAGCACTTAAATGGATATAATATAGTAATTAGTTTTATTCTGAAATAATTTTAAATTCTTTTTTTTAAGGTTTAAGAGGGACTAGAGGGCTACCCTGGTGAACTTTAATCTATTTACAACTACCTAACATTGCTAGAAGTATCGGAGTCAAAGTATTATTATGTTCATGTTGTGGATTTCAAGCCGCCGCGCGCCGTAACCTAATCACACACAGCTAACTAATCATACTAGTATTATAAAGAGTAAAGATTTGTATTTTTGTGAGCGTTTTAATGAATAAACTCAAAATCTACTGAACCGATTTCAAAAATTATTTTACCATTAGAAAACTACATTCACCTTGAGTAACAGGCTACCTTTTACCGAGGGAAAACTGCTAACTCGGCCGAAGCTGTGGCGGAAAGCTAGTATTTAATAAAGCCAGAGAAAATAAAATTAAAGTAGATGTTAAAACTGGTACGATTTATTTCCATATCTCGTTTATAGACTATCCCTTTAAAAAGACGTTTGTGCGCTTGACAGTACGTTAGATGGCATTATGATTTCTCAATGTGGTGATAAAAGACTACAATTTGCCCTTGACATTTCCTTTCAGCATAAGAAATGTCAAAGGGGTATTCAAATGAGACTAACTTTGTTGCATCTGCACCATATTTATCACTGTCTGTTTTTCTTGTTAGCATCCCTAATATTTTCATGAGCGGCTTGAAGTATACAAAGTGGTGTGTTTTAATTCATAATAACTAGCGCGAATACAGGGTGTAAGTCAGACATGCGCAAACAGTACGTTGTAATGCCATATCATATTACTCATTACTTTCAGAAAGGTAATATCACCCCGTACCCATTACACATCACATCACTCTAAACATTATCGAAATGTTGAATGAAATTTATCATTTTCTATGAATGATGCTCCGTAGTTTAACTTTTCTATACAAACTATACAATAAAAACGACTGACTGTTTTGTATAAGATTTTATTTGTTACACTAATTATATACAACGTTTTAATTTAACTCATGAAGCTGAACTTCTTTTGTTTTGCAAGTTTCCGAGCCCGCATTTTTTTTCTTCATACAAATTGATTAGCTGGCCAAGTAAATTATGAAAAGTAAAAAAAATTAATGGCGATTATTTACATCCCCAACGATGTATTGATTTGTAAGTCTATTTGTATTATTACATATTTTATCATTCGTAAACGATTGTATGGCTGTACTCTTCATGACAGTATCTTACAAAGAAACTAATTATTTAACGTTCTTTAGCGTAACCGCGAATAAGTTGAGTATCGCGGTTATTATAGTTGAAAGCCGTTAAACGTTCCCGCGATTACGTCCTTTACTTTCATCGGATCATGCAAATTAAAAAATCGAAAATAAATGGTAAACATCGATTTTTATTCCATGCAAAAATCGAATGACGTCCGTTCGGTTTAAAATGCACCAGCTGCCTGCAAATCAGAGCACGGGTACTAAAAACAACCATCAATAATCTTAACACTGACATCCTGTTGTATTTTAAAAAGGACATATAGGACTTTCAGAAGGACAAAAGGTCTGTGGCTTTCTATAAATTTTTATGAAGTCAGTCAGATTTATTGCACAATTACAGTCAAGAACACGCTAAGTTGAACACTTTGGACTTCGAGGACTCCGACATTCACTTCTACTCAACACGTTCGCGCTGTTCGCCATTCATTAAACTATTATTCCAAAATAACAAATTAAATATTTAGTCATTTTTTGTAGTATACTTCTATATTTTTATTTATATTGTTATGTACAAAACAATACCCGAAAGGGCTTTTTAATATGAAAACTATAAAAAATAGTGAAGACAAAAGGCACGTATTTAACGCAGCGACAAAGTAATCTAAATTAGGGATAAAAAAAATGAAAATGGGTGCTAAAAATAATGGGTTAGCGACTATTATGAGCTATCATTTAAATATGAAGTAGCTACTAAATATATCAATTGCAAGGTAGTTTTTTAAAGGTATTATTAATATAGGGTTTAAGTTTATTTTGTTATTATTATTATATTTAATTTACTATAATATTTAGTGTAACGTTGTGGTCGTCCGTGACGCGACCAATCAGGACTCACGGAAGATCAGCGCCGTGGCCCAGCCGGGCTGCGGCATTTTGCTGAGTGGGGGCCTTTTTGTGTGGGTGTCGCAAAACAGGGGGATGTTAGCAAGTAGGTAGTTGCATCGTTCTTGTCTCGTGTGTGTTGTTTATTATGTTAATTGTATTTTCTTATTGTCAATTTCTGTGTTGTGATGTCCTACAAATAAATATTTCTTATTCTTATTCTTAAAAATTAAAATAGCAACTAAATTTATTTTCAAGCATATGGCAGATAAAAAAGACAAATAGGCATTTAAATAGGGCTCAAAAGTTTTTATTGCGACATTTTAAGAGCTCTAAACAAAATTTTAAACAGTAAACATAATTATTATTTTATCTTTTTTAAGTTTATTTTACGGTTATATAAAAATCAATGTCCAAACGAGCTTTTTTAGATGGAAACCAACAGTGAAAATTACAAATGACACCTCACTAATATTATTAGTCGCCAAGTTATTATTTATACTACCTTGCCTATATTTTCAGTCGTCTTGCTTATTATTTTTGCTACCTTATAGTAGCTGCCATTATTTGATTTTTATGAAAGCCCCGTTTTGTAGCTTATTTATGACAATTAAAGCCAAATAATTTAAATGCTGCCATATGATTTTTTTAGTTGCTAACAGTTAGTCGCCGTTTCATTTTTTAGTCGCCTTGAAAATAATAAGCCAAGACAAAATACAATTTATTACAACTAACATTATTAGTCGCCATTTTCAATCGACTTCCATTATTTTTAGATAGGTAGCCCAGTTTTGAGGCTTATTTACAATAATTACTGCTAAAACATTTTGATTGCTGGCAAATTATTTTTTTAAGTTAGTCGCCGTTTCATTATTTAGTCTAACTTTCATCCCAAAGGTGTTTTAAAATTTAGGCCATTCGTCCATAGACGACCTTAGATAAATATTTAAACTTTAGAGAATGTAATACTGGTACGTAACCAAAAAACTAAACCAACTATTATGTATTCTGTGGTACTACATTGGAGCAAGCAACAATAGGCAATATGTATCGCAGACCGTTGGTCACAGCCGTCTGATAAATATTTGTCTAGGCAAACAATTGTATGCCGACTCATAGTTGTAAGCAAGCTCTCTCGTCGCAACAACAACGATTTTACTAGACTGTGAATTTAGTCATATAATTATGAATTATCTAACTGCGGCCACGTTATAGTTGTTAATGGCTCAACTATGTTTTAACAGGATAGCCCAATACACACGTAGCTATAATCTATATTAATATGCCCAGCTCTAACTTATACGAGTGCGTCCACTTACGAAATACCTATAATATGTCGAGATTTATATTAATATGCCTTGCCATATCGGTCGACAATATTGATGACATGTCCGCAAGCGGCCGTTATAGCACAGCATATTAATATAAATCCGGGTAAAAAAAATAATAAATAATATTTCAATACAGCTACCGTGTGTAGTGGCGAGATATAATAAGTTGCTGGGCATATTAATATAGATTATAGCTACGTGTGTATTGGGCTTTAAGATTTTGAACACTTTATCAGCGATCAGCTAATTATACACACTGCTTTGAAGGTAGGGTCGAGCCGCTAGGTGGATGTATGAGCTGTTAACTAGTTAACACGAGAGCTTAGAATCATAAACCCCTCTAATATGGTTGAGCTCGGCGATGGCTGACCCATACGTCAAACCCGTGAATGTGGTGCTGCTTGGGGGGACTGGTCTGCTCTAGTCGATTGCCGGTGATAATAATAATATAATAATAATAATATGTGGGACATCTCACACGCGGCCATCTGACCCCAAACTAGGCAGAGCCTGTACTATGGGTGCCAGACAGCTGATATACATACATATATAAATATACAACATGCAGCAGACACACGGTAAACACAAGTTCTCATCACACGAATGTTTGCCCTGGGCGGGATACGAACCCGCGACCCTGTGCTCAGTGGGCAGACGTACTACCAACTAGGCTACGGGGCCGTCGAAATAGATTGATGATGAGATCGATTGATTGGTTATATTATATAGTTTACTTTTTCTACTTTGACTGGTTGCCTTTCTCCAATTGTAGATTTCGTTTGCAATCTTTGTTATATTAATAAAATTGTATAAAATATTAATTTATAATTTTGTAAAATATTTTGAAATAATCGCCTGTGGAGTTTCTTCCGGCGAGTTCTTCTCCACAGAAGACAGCCAAATCGTGAACTCGCCTCGATGTCGAAAAGTGATTTGTAAAATCTTACTTCGAATAAACACATTTCGAATTTGATTTTTTTGATTTTTTAATGTGCTATTCCGACTGCTAACTGCAACTGTTGACAGCATGAGCGGCGACTGCATGAGGTCGGCCGCACGCAACTGCTTTACTGATTTTTATGTATTATTAGTAATTTCATATAAATACATACAAACCAGTAATGCAGCTGCGGCCGCCTCATGCAGTTACCGCTCGTGCTGTCGGCAAATGCAGTTGCAAGCTCGATTCGGAATAGTACCTTAATTTATATAAATTACTGAACACGCAAGCAGGATATACAGGGCGTCCCACGGCTATGCCACATGGAGGGAAAGTACCTTAAATATTGTAGGTAGAACATTTTACTGAAAGAAGACATTATTTTATTTCTATCTTTCTATCTACCCTCAACTGTTTTCTCGATAACAGCTGTTTTTGTTTTGTCCTATGTTTTTTTGATTTAAATATACTTTTACGTACTAATTAATACCTAAAGTTGGAGAAAGAAGCAGTAATAAGTGCATATTTATTGGATTACCTTAACTGGTCGCAAAGCAGCAGCGTACAAGGAGTCGTCATCATCATCGTTATATAACGATTGTTGACCGTTTGATCATATCATCTAAGCGCACTAAACTACAGGTATTTTATCAACAAATTCCACGATATTTCACTTTTCACTTATTAAATCATCACCATGTCCACGTGCAAAGCTTGCAAGGAAGAAATTTTTGAGCAGGATGACATTACATGTTACCACTGTCACTCAACGTATCACTTCTCATGTGTGGGTCTAGTCGAAGAAAAATTTAGAAAAATGCGATCTAAGGTCAAGGCATCGTGGACGGGCCCTTGCTGTACGAAATCACCTGATATTGGCAAAACATTTTCGCCACTCGTGCGCAATGTGGACACGGCTGAGAATGACACCGATACACTGATAAGCGCGCCGTCGGCGGAAGGCCGGGAGTCGGCAAGTTGCGGAACTAATCAGCTGGGATCATTATCTACAAATCTACCTATGCAAGGCACCGGACTGCATGATACGTCTAATTTTGATCGCTTATTCAATATGTTTAAAAGTGAATTAGATAAACTACGTACTGAAAATGTCAACAGTCTGGCTGATTTCAAGGCTGACATCTTGGAATCAATTGAAAATAAATATAAAGCGCAAGAGGAGCGCATTGAAAGGTGGTCGATATCTATAGTTAATATTTCTAAGGAAATTTCGAACATCCAAGATAAACAAAAAGCCTTTGAAAATAGTTGCTCCTTTTTATCTGATAAATATGAGAGCTTATCCACAAAGATTTCACAGTGTCGTAGCGATATTAATGCAACGAAGAACGAAATGCTAAAAATTCAGAGTGAAAAAAATGAGGTAGCGGATTTGAAATACAAACTTAACATGTTTGAGCAAAAAGCACGTGAAAATAACATTGAAGTTTTTGGAATTCCAGAAAAAAAAAATGAAGATCCTGTTAGCATTGTTAAACGTATTTACCAGCTTATGGATATTCAAATATATCCCGAAAATATCACCTCGGCTATCCGTGTGCCTCCCAGAGACAAAAATAGCAAATTACCTAAACCAATCGTGGCTACAATGTCTTCTCCACTAATTAGAGACCAGCTGATCAGCGCCATTCGTAAGCGGAAGGGGTGCACATGCCAAGAAATTGGTTTTGTTGGTAACGTGGGCAAAGTGTTTGTTAATGAGCACTTGACAGGCGAAAATAAGAAACTTTATAAATTAGTAAGAGAAACTTGTAATAGTCAAGGTTTTTTAAGCTCCTGGGTGCGCAATGGCAAAATTTATGTAAGAAAGGCAAAAAACTTCCCGTCTGTATTGATTCGCACCGAGTCAGACCTGAAAAAACTGAAGGTTGCCGAGCACAACGAAAACAGGCCTTCCGGATCAGCTTAAGTTTTATGTTAATAATATTTCTCATTTCATTAACCACATCTATTTATAATTGTATATTCTGTTTCAATTGTTATTGTTATATAAATTTTTTTTTTTTGTACAACCTTATTTATTACACATCACACATACATACACCTTTAGTCATAATCATAACTAGTGCAAACAACTTTCTAACCCAACAACTGCGGCGACAGCGATGGCGTCTTTTTGGATTTTTTCAGATTGAAGTCTTAGTACCTAATAATAAGCCACACGCTTTTAAGTCATGTTGCGAAATCGTTAATCTGACAAATAGCTTTATAATGTACATGTATTTTTATTGTTTTAAATGACTTCCTCGTTCCGCATGTATCTTCAAAATGCCCGCAGTATTCGCGGTAAAACAGTTGATTTCAGACATGGTATTAACAACAGCGATTTTGACATTGTCGGTATCTCGGAGACTTGGCTTTGCGATGGAGTGTTTGACGGCGAGGTGTCCGACCCCCGGTATGATGTCCACAGATGTGACAGAGACTTTGTGGCGACGCAATGCACGCGGGGCGGCGGGGTGATGTTGCTCACGCGACGTACTCTGGCCGCTCGCCGCGATGACTCATGCTTACCTGTGGCGCCACTTTTCGATGTTGTACACGTAATTATACCAGCTGCTAGGACGTCTAAATTATCTAATAACTTGCACATTGTTTGTTTGTACTTGCCGGGCACCCGTTCTGTCGATGATCCTATGTTGAGACAATTTAATACATATTTATCTGACCTAAGTAACCGGTTTCCTGATGACTGTTTTGTTTGGATGGGTGACTTTAACATGAGCACAGTGAGATGGGCGGCTGACTCTAATAGCGATCTGAATGCAGTGGGAAACATATCGGGCGACATTCGGGAATTTACCGAACTGCTATCTTTGTGTGGTTTAAATCAATACAACAATATAGTTAACGACAATGGCAATTTTCTGGAATTAGTCATTAGTAACACGTATGTTAATGTAACACGGTGTTGTAGGCCTTTCACCCGAGAGGACATGCCGCATCATCCTGCACTTGAGCTTGAGCTCCCAAATATATTATTTAAGCCGCGTAAAGATCCACCTAGAAAGACGTATGTTTATAGGAAAGGCGACTACGACTCCATACGTTCACTGCTCCGTGGTACGGATTGGAATCATATGTTACAGGGTATGGACTTGGATCAAGCGGTTGATAATTTTTATTCTGTACTAAATAATGCTATAGATAAATTTATACCGACTTACGTCCAATTCCACAATGAATCTTATCCAATTTGGTACAGCCACAGCTTAATAAATATAATTAAAGAAAAGCGTCACTATCATAAAATGTGGAAAAGATTTAAAAACCCTCGCGATTACGATTCGTTTTCTTTGCTTCGTAAGCGTCAAAAGGAGGTTCAGGATGAATGCTGGGATACATACATAAATAAGTGCGAGCTAGCGCTTACTAACAATCCTAGATACTTTTGGAAGTACTCTAAGGATCTTAAAAACGGTGGAACCATTCCTCAGCAGATGGTAGATGGCTCGACGGTGGTCACTGCCCCAAATGACATTTGTGAGCGTTTTTTGGACTATTTCCAATCAGTCTATGCTGCTCCTTCGGCCACTTCCAACTCGAGTGTGTTAGTAGATAATGCAAACGCCAGTTACAGCAATTTGAAACTGACTGAAGAGGTGGTTCTAAAATACCTTAAGAAAATTGATGCGAATAAAGGACCGGGTAGCGACGGGATTCCACCCCTTGTTGTTAAACTCTGCTCTCAGGAGCTGGCTTTGCCACTGTCGATAATTTTTAATAGATCGCTTTCTGAGGGGATTTTTCCTTCGAAATGGAAAGAGGCCATTGTAGTTCCTGTACATAAAAATGGAGCTAGATCCCATTTTAATAAATACAGGCCAGTGTCTATTTTGTCTGTGTTCAGTAAGCTTTTCGAGCTTATAGTTCACGATCACATCTACCCTTTTCTGGAAAAATCTATTCCTGTGCAGCAGCATGGATTCATGCGCGGAAGGTCAGTGACGTCTAATTTGGCTGTATTTACTAGCACTATACTCGAGCATATGGACAAGGGCGGTCAGGTGGACGTGATTTACACGGACTACTCGAAGTGTTTCGATAGGTTGAATCATAGCATCTTACTCACAAAACTAAGTGCAGTTGGCGTACACGGTGATTTGCTGAGATGGTTCAAATCTTATCTTGAAAATAGGTCACAAGCTGTTAGAATTGGTACATGTCTATCCAGATTTGCTATTATTCCCTCCGGCGTTCCACAGGGTTCACATTTGGGCCCACTTCTTTTCAACGTGTATGTTTTTGATATACACGCATGTTTCCAACACACCAGATTCTCTATGTACGCTGACGACATGAAGATTTTTTCGAAAATCGATGGTCATCACGATTGTGTTCGTATTCAGGAGGATCTGAACCGACTCAGTAACTATTGCAGCGCGAATCTACTGAACCTAAACGTTGAAAAATGTCAATATATATCCTACACTAGAAGAAATAATGCACAGCAGTTTTGCTACACCATTGACAGTATACCTTTAACTAGAAGTTTTGAAATAAGAGATCTGGGCGTAATTTTAGACCATAAATTGACATTTACTTCACACTATGAACATATCGTTCTGAAGGCCAGTAAAATGTTGGGATTTATAATGCGTATCACCAAGCCATTTAGGCGTGTACAATCATTAACTACACTCTATTTTGCATACGTGAGGAGTATAGTGGAATTCGCTTCGGAGATATGGTCTCCTTGTTATGATATACACGTGAGCAGAATAGAGAATATTCAGCGCAGGTTTCTTAACTTTGTGAGTCGTAGGTTCGGGCTGGTACTAGATGGATATGAGAAGAGTTTGGAGCACCATAAGATGATGTCACTTCAAAACAGGAGGCTTTTGTCTGATATGACGTTTCTTTATAAGGTTTTGAACAACGGGATTGACTGTCCAGAGATGGTGGAGAGTTTTGGGCTATGTACACCCACTACGCGCACTAGGCACACACGTCTATTTTCTGAACCCAGGTCACGATCTAATTATGCCAGAAATTCTATTGTGCCAAGATGCATTCGTAGCTACAATACTACTTTTCAACATTTGGACATTTTTAACTTGAGTCTGGGAAAGTTTAAAAGACTTGTACGAGATACTCTCTCTGGTCTGCCTTACTCTAATCAGGTCGGGGACGGTGATGGTTTTTCGCGTCGCGGTCGGGCTGTTTGCACTAATTAGGTACTGAAATTATATACGTAGCTTTCTGACTTCCACACACACACACACACACACACACACACACACACACACACACACACACACACACACATATACACACATGTACACTCGCACTGACATACACTTTTTAATATGTATAATTAGTATTGTTTAAAACTTTGTATTGTTATTCACTTTTCACAACAGCTGTTATTGAGCCATATTATTTTTTACAATAGGCGGAATCATGTTTTGGTTTAAGAATGTTTAATTAGTGTTTGTAAAAGAAGCTGTAATACTGTTATGATTTCCTATTACTAAATAAATAAATAAATAAATAAATAAAAACTATCAAAACTGCATTCATACATTTTGTAATAATTACATGGTTGAGCCGGGAATCGAACCCGCTACACGAGAAAAAAAAATCACCCTGTAGTTTTATCATACCAATCGAAAGGCTTCATCATAAGGATTATTTTTTGCTAAATAACATAGTGTCAGAAATAAAAGGAAGACTATGAATTTTAACATTTGATGTGGCCGGCCGAGATCGCCAGATCTAGCCCCGTTAGATTTTTAAAATGGGATTAAGTAAAAAAATTTAGTTGACAAGAACCGGTAAGAAAATGTCCACGAGCTACAAACAGAACTTAGACGTATTAATCTAAATATCCACTACAACAAGTTAAAAAATCGACAGGGAGTGAAATAAAGAGTGTAATTTGTATTCAACGGGTCATTTCGACCATTTGATAAAATTTATAAATTTTGTACTAAAAATGTTAAAATACATAGTCTTCCTTTTATTTCTGACACTATGTTATTTAGCAAAAAATAACCCTTATGATGAAGCCTTTTGATCGGTATGATAAAACTACAGGATATTTTTTTTACTCGTATAACGGGTTCGATTCCCGGTTTAACCATGTAATTATAAAAAAATGTATGAATGCAGTTTTGATAGTTTTTAGAAATAAAATAATGTCTTCTTTCAGTAAAATGTTCTACCTACAATACTTAAGGTACTTTACCTCCATGTGGCATAGCCGTGGGACGCCCTGTATACAATGGCTGTAGGTAATGTTTCATATTTCTCTTACCATTCAAAATGTAACGAATATTTTAATATTAGGTACTGGGGATTAGTGCATGTTCTTGGAAAGAAACTTTAAACCACAGGCTATCCTAATGTGGATAAATGTTTTGAGTATTTTCATATTATGTTTATAATTTTATTATTATGATGGCTTGTATGAAATGTGCTTGCTTCTCCACATGCGAGTAATGGAAATCCTCACGAAGTTATCCGACAAAGACACAATGGTTTCAGTAATATTTCTTCTTATTTTCTTCTTCTTATTTTTGAAATAAATTATTCTTAAATTATTCTTATTCTTATTTCTTTATATAAGATAAACTTTGTTTTTATTAATTTTATTGTTTTTTTTTTAATCTTGCTTGTTTATCATTAATTATTATATAGTTTTGTTTTATTAAGTCCTTTATTTTGCCCATAATACAGGGATTTACACTAGCTTGGGCACGTAATTTACTTTAGTCCAATTTGTTATGTTTAGTCCTTAAGTATCATTTTTTTAAACTATGTTTTTTGAAATAAATTATCAATTATCACTCAATTATCAATTATCAATAACGAAAAAAAAAAATTTTAATATTTTTTTACGGAGTGTCGGTGACCAATTGACTAGGGCTGCGGACTTCCATTAGGAAGTTCGCGCGTCAAGCCTCGACACGCACCTACCAATGTGTTTTCGATTATCAAATTCATTGTACATTTATTCGACGCTCTTGCGGGGAAGAAAAACATCGTTAGGAAATCTGCACACGCCTGCGAAGTAATTCACCCTCATTTCATGGTAGTAGGCTCGAGCCCCTAGGTGGGGACATAATTATTTAAGCTGGTAACACACAGGTTCTACTCCACTATTTTTAAAATAAAGATGAATAATCTTTGAAAGGATGGAAAAATGTAAACCATGAGGTATATCCTTTAAGCTTCCGTTTTAGCACAAGTAGTGAGATATTTAATGGGTGTTATAGATCATGGCAAACATGAATGACATCATCACCAACAAAATAGCATCGGAGGTATGTACCTACTACAATCCACATAATTTGTCTCAACACCTATGAAATTGCGCATTTTCACACGCATTGGTATATTTTTTTTCAAATAGTTACTTCATTTTGTAACTATTTGAAAAAAAAAATTACCAATTTTTTAGCCTTCATAGATAACTAGCGACCCGCCCCGGCTCCGCACGGGAAAATGGTTATTGTGGGTTATCCTTAAGTATATTATGCATGTATTTTACATATAAACCTTCCTCTTGAATCACTCTATCTATTAAAAAAAACCGCATCAAAATCTGTTACGTAGTTTTAAAGATTTAAGCGCACAAAGGGAGGGACATAGGGACATAGGGACATAGGGACAGAGAAAGCGACTTTGTTTTATACTATGTAGTGATGACATAAAGTCTTTACAGCATTCTATATGACATTGTGTTTGTTAAACGGAGGTATATTTATTTTAAATGGGTAGGCTCGAGCCTCTCGGTGGGGACATAATTATATGAGCTATTAAACGATATTTATTTTTTCAATAATTATTATCACAGATTGTAGTAATAAATGGTAATAACAAACAATAATTAACCAACTTTACAATATACAAACACTTATTCAAAACGAATAATAATAAAATAAATAAACGTTAAATAAAAACAAAGTAAAAAATCCACATAGAACCGATTCCCGGGGAAAGTAACCCACTTAGAGAATAACTCCCAGAAATTTTTCTATTTATATTCTAAGGTAACCCATTATTTCTAATTTGTATTTTGACGTAACTAGGTTTAAAATCTAGTAACATAGCGCAATGGACAAAAAAGCGACTATGGGCACAGAATACCAAATAATGGGCGAGTCGGACTCGCCCATGAAGGGTTTCGTAGCAGCAAGTAGCATAATGTGGCATCGGTTATGCAGTTTCTTTTGCTTTTGGTACTGGCCGCAAGTTTGTTCGAAATTTAAATAATTTTCGTATGAATTTGTTTTGACGATTTCAGTCAGTTATACGGTGTCGCTTTCCTAGAGTAGACCTGATCTCTCCAGGACCATCCTGTTCGGGAGTTATTTAAGTATTGTATCGGTTGTTTTTTGTGATGTGCTGTTGATTTAACGTAAAATTAATAGGTCAAATCAGTTTCAGTGAGCTTAATTTGTATTTGTAGGCTGCGCCCTTTTACAATAATATAAAAGTTCTTGTAGTTCATTATAACTTTGATCGATGTTTTAATAATAGTGAAAGGTACATTGCGGTTTACGATTTATGACGTATGAAAAAAAACTAATTACTAGATCTCGTTCAAACCAGTTTTCAGTGGAAGTTTGCATGGTAATGTACATCTTTTTTTTTGTTTTATCATTCTCTTATTTTAGGAGTTACTCACATTTTACCTCTTTTGAAGTGTCTCTCGCACAAACTAAAAAAAAAAGATATTAGAAACCTCAATATCATTTTTGAATACCTATCCAAAGATAACCCACACATACGTGTTTGATGAAAAAAAAATTTTGGGATAACGCGGCCGGACGCCACCGACATCAATAATAAAACCAAAGTAAATAAACTTACTTGTGTTATTGTTTAAAAGTATGAAAGGATGGCGAAGAGAAATATGTTTTGGATGTCATTTGAGTGTCAGTTATAAGTATGGGGAAACCCCAAAATTTATTGTTTTTTTCTTCTATTTTTGTATGAAAATCCTAATGCGGTTCACAGAATACATCTACATACCAAGTTTCAAGAGTTATAGTACTTATAGTTTCGGAAAAAAGTGGCTGTGAAAGTGACAGACGGACATGACGAATCTCTAAGGGTTCCGTTTTTTGCCATTTGGCTCCGGAACCCTAAAAATGGACGTAATGGCGTAAATGGACTCATATTGCGCGATGACGTCATGTTCTGTACAGCAAATTGGGAATGTATAATATACTTACTATTTATGTGGTATAATATAAAAAAGAAAAAAAATTGATTTTTCCAAAGTAAATCCGGAAGTAAAATCAGATATGTATCAGAGTTATTGACTGAATAAGAAGAAAATCTTTATTTATATAAAAGTTTTAAATAGCTACATATACGGAACGTAAACTATCACATTATACAAACAATAAATTGCCAGCCAAAAATAAGGGGAGTAAAATTAAATTCCATAAAATAATAAGTTTTGATAAAGGTACTACTGGAAACCATTAAAACTAATTTCTGATTTTTAATAGAAGTTGAAAAAGCCAAGAGATTTAATTGATTCGTTCTTCTTTTTTATTAACTTACTGGATTAACTAAGAAGTTCATTAATTCAGAATTGTATCGCTAAAAATGTCTACAAAATATCCGCCACAAATACACCCTTTGGTTTTTGAATTTCCGTCAGTAGCAAACTCAAAATATAACTGTGCTTAAAAATCGCTTTTGGACTAATAAATACACATCACTACATAGTATAAAACAAAGTCGCTCTCTCTGTCCCTATGTCCCTATATCCCTTTGTACGCTTAAATCTTTAAAACTACGCAACGGATTTTGATGCGGTTTTTTTTAATAGATAGAGTGATTCAAGAGGAAGGTTTATATGTATAATACATGCATAATATGCTTAAAGATAACCCACAATAACCATTTTCTCGTGCGGAACCGGGGCAGGTCGCTAGTTAATTATAAAAAAACTGTGTATCACCATTTTCTTACAATGTCTTTTTCAGTCGTCAAAACGTAAACGCGCAACAACAGTCCAATTTTCTTTCCCATTTATAATTATTAGATTTTTCTTTACATCACCCTTGAATTAAGTATTTATTACCAACACACAACACTAACCCTGAAACACTGCTATTTTATGGTGACTGTATACTTATAACTACCGCTCTATACAATAATTTGTCGTGTAGGTACTTTACCTAATAATTTTGTCCGATGATTCTTGATTACAATCAATAGTGTTGCCTAACTATCGATAGTTTAACTATCTGTAATGAATATAATAAAAATAAAATAATAGATAGAATCGACTTTACACACGATAGGTACATAAAGCTGGACATATTGACGTGAATTCGATGTAGAAGTGAATCTTATAGTGCAAATGTCTAACCGCATCTGCTAGCTTCTGTACAATACTATCGATAGTATAATGTATAGGAAGATGGACCGCATAAATTTATTGTCATTCATTTGTTTTGCTATTTCTGACGGTGTCTAATAAATTTTAGCTTCTTATTCAATACCACTTAAAATGGACTGCATGCACTAAATAAATGACTATTTATTTTTATTTATATTTTTTTCTGCCAAATATTTTTTTGAAAGTTTCTAGACTAGGACCGAACCTTCGAAATTTAACGCGAGCATTATACCTTCGAAGGCTTCTAGCAAAATCTATCTGTACTATTTTTTTTACAACAGAATATAATACAAAACATAAATATGAGGAATAGAAAACAAAATTGCTGTGTAACGATTTGCGCACTGCGTAAGCTGAATTGTTAGTACCATAGAGTAAGCACCAACCGACACAAAGCTAAAAAAATTCTAGGCAATAATAAAGTTGAAATATCGACTATTCTCGAATAATCTCGAACAACTCTATCGATAATGGACTTTCTGTTGGCAACAGTAATTTAAGCAACTTCCTGAGGCCAAGTCTACACTATTACATAAATGACTGTCCCTAGACTAGTCGGTAGCATGCCTGCCTTCGAAGCAAAGGGTCGCGGATTCGAATCCCGCACAGAGTAAACATTTGTGTGATGCGCACTTGTGTTTGTCTTGTGTCCGGATGTAGTAAATTTATATAATAATATGATAACATGTTCATGACACGCTTTTTTTTTTAATTGACCTAAGCTTGAGTCAAAAAAATACGACGGATCAAGCTTCACCGGACTTGCGGGGGAGCGGAAGACTCTACCCCAAAAAAAAGTAATGTACCAATGCGTCTAGGGGCGGCTCGAGGGAGCCTCGGACCTCGACCTAGCGCGTTGATACTGAAAAACATCGTGAAAGAGACGTCGCCTGAGGGGCTCCGTCTCTGATTATCAATTTTGATTTTGGATTTGGCCGCGCTCCCGCCGGCGGGTACGGTCAAAGTTAATTGAAGGGTGATTATAACCTGAAGGGTTCATGACACACATTTACATCTGCAATAAGGACTATGGCGACATCTCCCGACCAAAATAATGCATTAAAAATACAGGGTGTATTATTTTTAGTAGCAACATCAGACAATGTGAGCGTTCTTTTTTTTTCAAACCAAAGAGAGCGCGTTTTTTAATACTATTCACGATTCGAAAATCGAATTTTGGAGTTCTACATAACATCTGACGTCTAAAATGGCACTCGATACATTTGGTACTCGCTGGCTTCGGTTTTATTTAATACGTATCGATTTTCTTCTTCTACGTACTTTATGACGATTTTACTATTATTTGTTTATACTTGTGTTGGAGACTTAGTGGCCAGTGTCTTTAATTCGGTAGGCGCGTGCGTAACAGCCTCCGTGGTCCATTGGTAAAAAGCTTGCCTGACGTTACGGAGTTTCCGGGTTAGAATCCCGATGGGGATTCGTCGAGCAAATCACTTTGTGAGACTCTCCCCAGTTTGGTTAGGACATTGAATGCTAAATCACCTGATTGTCTGAAAAGGAAGATGATTCTGTGCTTCGGAAGACACGTAAAGTTGTTGGTCCCGGTTACTAACTACGGATGTAGTCGTTACATGAGCCATGTCAGAAGCCATAGGCGGCTCAATGATTCTGACACCAGGGTTTGTGAGGTAGATTAACTTAGGGTAGCGAACGAAATAACTGATATTGTGGTCCTTTTGTGTCGTCTCTCTATACCTATATATTTGTCATTTGAATGTTTATGTGTACATTAAATAGTTAAATATAAATAAATAAATAAATAAATAAATAAGTATACCTAATAATAAGGGATATACATACCCAGGGTCTATTCTATCTCTGTACCAAGTTTCATTAAAACTTTCCACTCATGCTATCATTTTTCCCGTGGGAATGAGGAGTTTTCCTGCGGCAAAAGGTAGCTTATATCTATCTCCAAGGTTTATTATATCATAACCCAAGGTCAGAATCGTATAGATACCAAATTTTATCAAGTTTCCGCCCCACGGCTCCGCCCGCGCTTCAAATTCAGCGGCGAGGCAGTCTGACAGCCGGCGGCATAAGCCGGCGGCATGTGTGGCACACCATTACCTTTCCCGTAGGAATGAGGTATTTTCCCGCGGTAAAAAGTAGCCTATAGTGGTAGGTCTAGGTCTATTCTATCACCGTACCAAGTTTCGTTAAAATCGGTTTAGTGGTTTTGGGGTGAAAGCGTAACAAATAGACAGACAGACAGACAGAGTTACTTTCGCATTAATAATTAGAATAGCATTTTAAATTCGTAATTCATTAAATCCAATCTAAAACTTGAAATATTTGTATAACTCGTACAATAACAAAACTTTATAGTATTTAAAAACAATTTTATGTTTAACACCGAGATCCAACAATTTTTGCTTCAGTAGTAAAAATTATCAGACGAATCAACTGCTATCGTCAAGGAATTTAGATAAAAAATCATTAACAAGTGTTTTCATACCTACCGCATATTTTACAAGACTATTTGTGTTGTATATCAATTTGTGATGTAAGAGACTACACAGTGAAATTATACTAGTTTTTTTAAATAATTCTACTCATAATTTTGAACAAAGTTTACTTATCTTATCTATCTATCTATTACTTAGATAATATCGCCTCCGCAACCGGAGTGGTAAAACTCTCGCCCTACAGTAGGTTCCGGGTACGAATCTCGTTTAGGCACTCATTAAAAAAAATATATTTTTATTTTATTTTTTGAGGAAATAACTGGCTTAATTACCTGATTATCTGAAAATAATAATGTTTTTGTGGTTCGTATCGTATGGTACGTAAGGCCGTTGGTCCCGGCCATAAGGGATGTAGGGCGGATGTAGGGCATAAGGGATGTAGGGCGTTAGGAGACAAAACAGAAACCAAACGATTTTGATACCAGGGTTTGTGATTGTGAGGTAGATTTTAGAGATTTACCTCGAAATCCACATGATAAATAAGTAATGGTGAAAACCTAAATGACTTAAATCTTGAAATCTCTTGCCCGTAAAATAAAAATAATAATCAAAACTTCCTTTAACTCTTTATTTAAATATATCAATATTAAAATTTCACTTCACATACAACACGTAAATATTTAATCGAACATGCATTAGGTAGCTGCATTATAAAAGAAATGATCGAACGCGAAATAAAATAAAAATAAATCTAAATATTACGATTAAAATATTAACAACAGCGATACTCCAATCAATCCAAAACCTATGAAATTTTTAGTCCCATAAAAAAAAATAACAATTGATGTACGACTAACGAGCTACAAAATAGAAAATCTGACGCTCGCAAAAAACTTCCGCAGGTTTTGTTAAAAACATAAACGTTGATATTTTAACGAGTTCTCTCCGATTGTGATGAAAGTACTTATTGTATGATGATTTCAACTCCGGTGAAGCTTGATTGGTCGTACCTTTTCGACACAAGCATAGGTCAATTAAAAAATATATATATAAATATCTTTTTACGCATGGTCTAAGACCACGTGACTGACACAACCCTATGTCATTTTGCGCTGTTCATCCTTGACTTAACACGCATTCGACAAGGATGAACAGCGCAAGATGACGTAGGTTTGTGTCAGTCACGTGGTCTAATCGTTAGACTTTGGTTTCTTAGACCATTTATGAGCGGAGTGTTAAAACCCGCACCTTAAGTTTCCCTGGAAGAGATCACTAGTATGGCAATAAGACCGCCTGTTGGCTACATGTTAAGCATTTGTTTTTCCCCGTAATATTTTCTTTGTATCAATAAACTAACTATATTTACCCAAAAAAGTTATTTTTTCTGTATGTATATTGTATTATAATATGCATATTATATTTATATAATTTACAATATCTGAGATTTCTTCTAGTGTTATTTTATTATACAACTACTATTTATTGTAGTGTTACTTTTATACGTAAGGATAAACGTGGAAAATAATAAAATAATGATAACTATAACGATCATGGATATAATCGATTATTCTTAATGTATTTAGCTAATTATTTGTATTTTTATTCCGCCCACGCCTTCAAAAAGTCTTGGGCAATGTTGGATTTAGATGAAAACATATATAAGTACCTTAAAGACTCCCGGTTGGTTCCTGGTGCAAAGGTTGGCCATCGCGATTCAGCGCGGTAATGCTGCTAGCGTCTGGGCGGGCACCTTTGCGCCGGGAACGGTTCGGGGCGGGTTATTTGATTGACATTTTTCTCTGTTTTGTCTTCTTTTTAATAAAATTAAAACTTAGTCAACAAAGTCCAGTTTGGATACATTGCCACTAAAAATAGATTTTAGTGAAATAACAAGAATGTTGAACGCCGGCGTATGTCGGCTAGTTAACAAACAGATTGGATTTGTAGATGCAACGAATAGTTATTGGCTGAATATCGAATATTCGGTCACTGGTTTCAGCCTCTCTGGTGTATACGTACAAAGTATAAATACGGGTAGGTATACAATGGTTTTATAACAGACTATTTCGAGATTTTCCCGTGGAAGCACTAAGTTACCACAATTGAATTCAATTAGAAATTAGTAAAATCATTCTAACGTCTTTGAGTTAAATAACATTACATTTGAATTCCAATGATATACGCTTTATATACGTTACGTTACCGAAATAATAAAGGCCACTATATTGAGAGAGAAAAGGTTTTAATTAGTACATCACAAAATAATTTATTTCTAATAGTCTATTTAATTATGCGTTATTGTATGACGCACTACATCAAGAACATTATAAAATCAATAAAGGGATATCCTTGGGATATCATAAGTCGTTGCAAATTGTGTAGGTACCTACAGAAGCCAACACATGCGGTTGGACATTCGCACTACGAAATTTACCCCTACCGCTACTGAATACGGGCGCTCTCAGGGTCAACATATCCAACCGCATGTGCTGGCTACTGTACAATAATAATGATACAATTTCGTATTTACATTAAAAGATGTCTCGACGTGTCTATTTGTATGCAACTAACCAATCAAAATGGCGGCATGCAACCATAGAGTAATTATTACAGACACTAGGCTTGTTTTTTTATTAAACTAGCTGTCCGCCCATGGCTACGCCCGCGTTGTATTTTGACTATTCCGTGCTCAGTTTCCCGTGGTAAAAAGTATCCAAGATGTTGACCGGGGATATAAGGTACCACGATGCAAAATTTCATTTAAAATGGTCCAACGGTTCCAGAGATAAGCGTGTACAAACAGACAGACAGACAGACGGACTTTTTTTTCAAATCTTGTATTTTTTTGTGTTCAGCTACACTCCCTTTATCACCACCCCTCCCTTTATCACACCCTTTACAACCAGTTTACTGAAAAACAAATCAATGTACAGACAGACACGCCGATTCTTCTAAGAATATGGCTAATATGGCACTATATTTATAATATCAGGTATCGTTAAGAACGCAGTCTTTCATTCGATAACTTTGTCTTGTTACGTTTGCAATAATAACAATGTTTATAAACAGTAAAGGATCATGTTTCTCGTATAGTGGTGTTTACATTTTATTTCTCAGAATAGATTAATATTAAAAGTCGTTGAAATAACGCCACAAAGGTTTTTTAAGGGCAACCGCTGCTTAATAGAAGACGTAGCGTGAACATGCCCCCCAAAGAGTGGACCGACGATCTGGCGAAGGTCGCGGGAAGCCACTGGATGTGGGCAGCGCAGGACCAATCGTTGATGAAATCTTTGGGCAAGGTCTTTGTCTAACAGTGGACGTCTATCGCTAAATCAAAATTAAAAATTAGTGATAATAATAATAATTAGTTCTGCAGCTATCGGGGACTGTCCCCCAGCACATTTCTGTAGTGTATTGGAGGATAGGCCAAGGCAAGTGCGTGCCATCTCACATTGTAGATCAAATGGTAATAAATCAAATGGCAAGCCTCCCAAAGGACCGGGTCTCTATGGAGATGGACCCGTGATATTTAAATGTATTTACTTAATAATAATAATAATATGTGGGGACACCTCACACACGGCCATCTGACACCAAACTAGGCAGAGCCTGTACTATGGGTGACAGATAGCTGATATACATACATTTAGAAAATATACATCATCCAGACACAAGGCAAACACAAGTGTTCATCACACGAATGTTTGCCCTGGGCGGGATTTTAACCCGCGACCCTGTGCTCTGTAGTCAGGCATACTACCAACTAGACTACGGGGCCGTTATATGACGGAAACGAATAAATATTTATAAAAAAATATGTATAGATTTATGTACAAAATAAAGATAAAAAATGCCTAGATACAATATTATTATTATTATGTCAAACCAATGCAAAAATCCGATCTGATAAAATTGTTATCGTACTGCGTACATCATCATTACTCATTATAAATTTAATCTGAGTATGAATATCTAATTATCTAGTTTGTTTGTTTATTTGTATGTCAGCTGACTGGTTTGACAAGTTCAGTTACGCGTCTTTTTTTGTTTAATATGTCTGTATACACTTCTAATTAAGTTTTTGATTACTTATTTCCGTGTTTTTATTTTGGAAACTTGATTTCTGGACTAATCTTTCAACACACCACATACTAACTTTTCGTGGTGTTAATTTATAGATTTAGACATTTAGGTAGGAGCTTAACTTTTAAACCTAAATCTGATTTGGTTCAGTACTTTTTATCGTGATACTTGTAATCGTGACTAGAAATACTAAAAAAACTTTTTAAGATGTCTGTATCTTTTATAATCAGCATCAATATTCGTGAAATATTATCTATTCGTGTTATATTTTATAATATTAATGTATGTAAACTAAAATTAGTTCAAGGCTCATTATGTACCTAACCTTAATATATTTGATTTTATTTAAAAAAATGGAAACCTTCCGTGCGCTGTATAGGTTTAAATTATATTTTAGGGAAAACTTTAAATTCTTTATTTACTAAAAAATCTTCTGTGTTGCTTGGTGCAAATTTCTACCTTAGCAATAAGGCCGCGTATTTGTACACTTTTACCGTTGTTGTGAACTGTATTCTTTGTCATTTCTGGTGTGCAATTAGGTATTATTCTATTCTAATTTATTACAATATTGTTAGGTACCCAATACCATGCCTCTAAATTGACTATCTGAGAAATTGACCAAGCTCGCCTAAAGGCATAGATCTTTAAGGGCATTTGATAAGACCTACCGTGGTATGTGAGATGTGAGATTTTAGTTCAGTCCTTCCCCACAGAAGACAGCCAAATTTCTGAACTCGCCATCAGAATATGTAACTGACTTAACTAAGTGATGTCAATATCAGTTAAAAATAAATACCATGGTCTAAGAAAACAATAGACCACGTGACTGACACGAGTCTACGTCATTTCTACGTCATTTTGCCTATTCATCCTTGTCGAATGCGTGTAATAGACAAAGATGAACAGCGCAAAATGACGTAGGCTTGTGTCAGTCACGTGGTCTAACGGTTAGACCTTGTTTTCTTGGACCATGACTTTGACTATGTTTAGCCTATGTTCCTTAGAGTAAGTTGTTCAGTTTCATGAATAC
Source organism: Teleiodes luculella (assembly GCA_948473455.1). Taxonomy (NCBI): domain Eukaryota; kingdom Metazoa; phylum Arthropoda; class Insecta; order Lepidoptera; family Gelechiidae; genus Teleiodes; species Teleiodes luculella. Next base: position 4,279,915 of record OX419582.1, read on the forward strand.
TACCATTATGTTGCTGATATGCAACCAGTTAAATTTCACGGTGTATCATCAATAGTATAAAACAAAGTCGCTTTTTCTGTCCCTATGTCCCTCCCTTTGTACGCTTAAATCTTTAAAACTACGCAACAGATTTTGATGCGGTTTTTTTTAATAGATAGAGTGATTCAAGAGGAAGGTTTATATGTATAATACATGCATAATATGCTTAAGGATAACCCACAATAACCATTTTCCCGTGCGGAGCCGGGGCGGGTCGCTATAATGTATATTTAAGAAATACATGATGATGATCCTTCCGACCGTTTTCGGTCATGGCGACCACTTCGACTCCTAATCGGTGGGGCGCTGCTGGTGCACCCGAAGATGGCTTATATATATAGTATAATAAGGGTAGCATGAAGCAATGTGACAAGACATTATCTCACATTTAATAGTCGGAATTAGGCGATAAATTCGCCATATTGAGGAATTTCCTCCAATAGGACATCCACCAATAGAATAAGAGTAGGTAGGTATTATAATATAGTTCCTCACAACTTTTTGACGGTTAGATGTGATATAATAATATATATCCGGGGACTATTGAGGATTAAATTATCTCGGCAACTTCTAAAGCTGGGATCCGAACCCTTCTTGAGGCGCCGCTAGCTAGGCTAACCCTTCTTTGTATCATTAGGGGTGTCAAGTTTAGAAACATTATGGTACGGAGTGTTTATATGCAATCTAAAACGCAAATTGTGAACGTCTTCTGTACGACAGGTTGTATACAAGTTCTTAAGCCGCGGAACTACTCGTACAGACGCGGGAAAGAGAGGGCTGCGGCACAGAAGAAATAATAGTACTAACCCGTACAGAAAGGACACTCACCCCCCCGCGCTAAAATGAGTCCCCCGCCCGATATAGCGCCCCACGCCCCGCACCCCGCAGGCACCGCGGGACTCTGCCAGTGGTGTTCGGGGGTGTTTTACATAGCGCCTAGCGCCATTGACTTGTAGCGGATATTCAGTTATAGTAGGTTGTCAAAATGCGTTTTCTGTATGGAGTGACCGCCCAGTGGCTGCGGGACGGAATCCAAGTTACTTGCTGTCTGTCCCATAGAAAGGCCGGGGCGCCACCTATGTTACAAGCTGCATATAAACTCGGATTTCACCCTGCGTCTCTTTTCCCGCCGTTTTTTGCGTCTATATGTAAAGACTTGAAATTAGGGAAAAACTGAAGGCCGTTGAAATAGCGACATGAAATTCTATTGAGAAAAAATCATACAACAAGAATTATTGCTTGATTAAAAATCAATAAGGAGAATATTTGATGCATTAGTAAATTAAAAACGCCTCTCAAGAAGATGTTCAGTAAACCTTACCTGCTATTACAAATTCTGTGTCTACTCTACGCCAAACAATTAAAAATAAAGTGGTCATCTGAAGCACGCGATAGGATAGGACGGTGTAGCGGTTTTAGCTTGCCGCCAGCCAAGTTTGTTTTAGGATGAAGCGGCCTTCACATCTTTCCACTTAATGACTCACTGCAGCGACGACATGCTAGACCTTACTCGGATTTCCACTATACCTTTTTAATCTCAATAAATGATTTGGTAAATGAGAATCAGCGTACTTACGTAAAAGGAGATGTTGTGTGACAGTGTCCGTCGGCGCTCGGCGCGCGTTCGGCAGGATTCGCGCGATCGTCTGCGCGGGAGTGGATCGCGTGCGCGTGCGGTGTTCGCGCGTCGAGCGAGAACGCGCGACTGGCGGCGAGCGAAACCGAAGAGGCTCGCGGGGTGATAACCGGTGATAAGCGACGCGTCATGCGCTTGCGCCGCTAAAATGCCGCGGCTTGTCAAACTGCGATCAGCTGATTACTGTTGGACTTTGAACTCTTTATTATTTCTTAAAATCGGCCGCTGTTCGTCTCGATAAAATTGTCTCAAAAGATGATTAAATGTTTGTTTTCTAAAGTACGTCAAAAATGGGTTTTGCTTGAAGAACAACGTTTGTTAGATTAACGTATCACTAATAGGTACATAACATAACATACGTTGGTATAGAGAGAGTAGACTTCAACGACATTTTAACTATATAACTATCGTAGACCCCGGGTTTACTCTAACGTCTAAGACCCCATACTATTTCCAAAGAAACTTCATTTGTAGTTATGATGGAACAGTACTTATCGTCGCTATCCGTTAGAGCTGCAAAGTACTATTCAAGAACATAGGAAGCACCATTTTAGCGCTCTTCTATGACGAAACCGTTGTAAGAGCGGCGTTTGGCTTCTGTGTAATATTATTTACTATTATTGATATTCGGCCGTCGTGGAAACCGTGACGCTACCAACCACTGCAAACAAACCTCCATGGACGCGCACAGACTGAGCGAACGAGCGTAAATGGCGAACGAAGGCGAACAGTCCCCTCTAAACCACCTAAATGAAGTCCTTCCACAAATAATAATAATATGAATCAATATTATTCAGTTATGAAGTATTTTCTCAGCCCCACAGATAAGATAAGTACTATATTGTACATATTTTAGAGGGCGCCTGTAATGAGGATTTTTCTATCAGAAAACGGTATAAAATTGCGTGAAACATTATTTCTAGAATAAAATATTGCCAAATCTGGCACAATAGTGTTTAAAGTATTCGTGTGAATCCCGCAGAGTGCACAGTAGCCCCTCGATTGTTTAAGCGTTTTCGAGACTTATCTGACGGCAGTTGATAGTATGTCTGTCTACGAAGCACAAGGTCGCCGGTCGTGGGTTCAAATCCCGGCCAGGGCAAACATTCTCATGACGAGCACTTGCGTTTGCCTTCTGTCTGTATGTTATATATTTATAAATGTAAGTATATAAGCTGTCTGACACCCATAGTACAGGCTCTGCCTAGTTTGGGGTTAGAAGGCCGTGTGTGAGATGTCCCACATATTTATTTATTTATTCGTTATTTGTCTAAGCAAAGAAAACGTAGAGATTCGTAGTAAAAAAGCCGAATAACATAAACACATATTTTTAATATTTAAGCACGTTTACAGCCAAAGCATTTTTTCAAGTATCTCGCGTGAGATAAAAGGAAGGAAGGGAGTTGAGGAAAATCTTATTAGTCTCACAAAAAGGGGAGGGGATCGTCAAATCCCCAAAAGATGCCTCACGTCATTAATAGACGCCACTTTAGCGACTTTTAGCGTTTAAAACAATAACAGCTTTATATTTTATGAAGGGTTATGTTTCTGAAGTATAAGTAAATAGCCAACTAATAGGATGCCTAGGCCGTTAATTAAATTCCGGCATCCGGCATAAATTGCTGAAGTAGAACTCGCCAAGTTATTGAGTGCAACGTTTAACCAGGTGACTGAATATCGGAGAGTCATTTAGTTAATTTGGATATTGTTTAGTTTCAGTAGGCCTACTATGTAAGTAGCGACAGGCTCGAGAAGCTGTCAAACGCGACATATTGACAGAACTACTATGGCTCTAATGTCACTATGTCGCGTTTGACAGCTTCTCGAGCCTGTCGCTACTTACATAGTAGGCCTACTGATGTTTGGTTAGGGTGACTATTATTTCACATAAACAACATTATTATTACTTGACACATTTTTTACGAATACTTACTATTCTGTACCTAAGTAAATAAGGTTTGATAAGATGTACAATAAAATAATAATAAGGATAGTCTTATTAAATAAACCCTAAAAATGTAACTGTCCAAATAACTAGACATTATCACCATTACTGACTTCTATTTAATGAAAACTTTGATCATAATATTATTATCTTTATTTTTTTTTACATATAGATTCGCATAATACATTTTTTTAACATCTTGGTCACTCTTATTAATTAGTTAATTTCAAGTTTACATTTTGCTCGAAAACCTGCACAGATTCTTTTCGCTCGCTACTAGATTGATTAGAATTCATGGTCACCTTAGCTTTCGGATATTGTTTCAAACCTACAACACATTTTCAGCAATGCATGGTTTTGTTTGAGATCTTAAAATAAATGACACTATAGTATGCGTCTTTATCAAACAAAATAGTACCTATCACGATTTATAAAATCGCGCTTCGGCGACTACTGGCGCCGAAGTGGTAAAAAACTGAACTAAATTTAAATCACTTGGCTGAGTCTTGGTCAGATATCTTTAACGGCCTGACTTTCAATACGTCAAGTTCTTGAACTTTCAGTGATTCTGGTTCAGTTAACTATCGGACTAGGAATCTAATTGGGGCCCAGGCGTCCAATTAACTGGCTAAATTATCCAGATGACCGTGAAATTTTACTGGTTTATTTCGTAACAATTGGGCGTTTCGTAAAAAATACAACTTTTCATATAAACTTAAGTCACGTGACCGGCCACTTTGTATGAAGTTGAATTTTAATTTTGAAATTTCAACCTATGTTCCTTAGGGAAAGTTGTTCAGTTTCATGAGTACTATACCACTATGTTGCGGATAAAAAACCCGTTAAATTTCACGGTGTATAATAAACACCCTCCATTATGCCTACATCAGATTTTTGAATGCTATAGTAACAGTAATCATTTTCCACTCGTTCTTCAGAGTTCACCAGCTATGCATGAGCTCGCATTGAGTTGACAGTCGCGTGATTGTCGCACTTTACTTAGAGGGCGCCACCACAGCGGCGCTAACGCATCTAGAGGTCACTTACTGTGGTCAATTCAACAAGATTTAAACAAATATAAAATAATATATTAAAATGCTTAGGTAGTGGGTATATAGGTCAGAAGATGCTCGCCTTTTTGGTATCAACCTCTTCCACTGTATTTCCAGTACCTTGACTTGACAGTCCCCACCCCCAACAGCTGCTTATGTGAAAACCTTTACGCCACAGAAAATTCACAAATTCTTTTTTTTTTAAGTCGCACCATTGTTACGATAATTATCTAAATACATACGATAAGTAGCTGAGCATTAACTTTAAATTCTATTTCGTTACTGAATTTTATTTTATTTTGAACTAGTTTTCCGCCCGCGTTAACAGGTTTTTCCGTGGGAATAAGGTATTTTTCCGCGGTAAAAAGTAGCTTATGTGTTAATCTAGGGTGTCAGCTAACTCCATAACAAATTTTATTACAATCGCTATAGCCGTTTAGTCGTGCAGAAGTAACAAACATACACACTAACAAACTTTCACCTTTAAAATGTTAGTGTGATACCAACCCAACAGTTATAAATAATGTTATACTTAACAAATATAATTTCAGCGTAGCAACTGATACAAATAAATGAATACTTTTAGACTTTTTAGTAGTCAGAGGGGACATATTTTGTTTACAAATGTTTGTTAACAACAGTTTGCAAAACAGTTGTAATTAGGCCAAGAGTTGTTTGCAACTGTTCCAGATTGTTTCCGATGTTCTCATCTGCAGTTAGTATGAATATTTTCTGTCTGTTTTTTAAACATTTTTTTCTTTTAAATCTTTTACTTCAAATATTCTGCTCCTAGCACTTCTTTCAGCTGGCCACTGTTCTCTTAAGATGCATAATGTAATTTACGAGAACAGGACTCTAATTCAGTGTCAAGCATGTTGTTAGGTACCTCTTATTTTTCCCATTTAATTTATATGTTTTTTCTTATGATTTTTCATGTTTGTTTTGGGTCAATAAATAATTGCCCGTTTAGACACACCTTTATGATCTGTCTTTTTGCCGCTCAAACTTTACTCAACAGCTAAAAGAATTTACACTCTTAATATATTATGTATTATTATTATAAATATTATTTCTGATGGATAAACGTTGAGTTGGCAAAACTGTAAGAAACGTTTGGATGCTGTGGGTAGGTACTACACTCCGTCCGTTAACTCATATATGTCCCCACCGAGGGGCTCGAGCCTACCCTGATACCAGGGTGAATAGGCCTTAGTCGACCACGCTGGCCCAGTGCGGGTTGGTCAACTTCACACACAACCTTTGAATTTCTTCGCAGGTGTGTGCAGGTTTCCTCACGATGTTTTCCTTCACCGTAAGAGCGTCGAATAAACGTACATATGAATTCGAAAATCGAAAACACATTGGTACGTGCCGAGGTTTGAACCCGCGAACTTCGGAATGGAAGTCAACGGGCCTAGCCACTAGGCCACCGACGCTCTTGGTACTACACATAATGTAATATTGTAGACTAGGGGCCCGACCCGACTTCGCACGGGAAAATGGTTATTGTGGGTTATCCCTAAGTATAATATGCATGTATTATAGTACATAATATATAAATCTTCCTCTCGAATTACTATATCTATAATAAAACCGCATCAAAATCCGTTGCGTAGTTTTATTTAAAGATCTAAGCATACATAGGGACAAACAGACGGGAAGCGGCTTTGTTTTTAACCCCCGACGAAAAAGAGGGGTGTTATGTGTGTCTGTCTGTCTATGGCATCGAAGCTCCTAAATGGATGCGCTGATTTTTATGTGGTTTTTTTTTGTTTGCAAGGTGTAACAATCGAGAGTGTTCTAGCTTAGCTATGACCCAAAAAAATATCTTCAGCCATTTAAAGATTATCAGCTCTTTTCTTGTAGTTGAAAGAATCAAGTAACGGGTTTGTGACGGGTGTTATTAATTTTCTAAATACATAGTGATACATAATGGTATTTTTGTATTCACTGAACTCAACGCTTACAACTGTGTATAACTTCACTTGAATGCCCCTTAAGAACTTTGTACGGATCAGGTCTCTTTCAAGAATCAACCAAGTATACTTACAGTTAAAACTTCGGTTACAATACTTAGGTGGGAGTTATAAAATTGTCACTTCAATTTTTCTGTTGTTGTTGTAAGCTCCTTTATTCTATCTTGCTGTTTCTTCCTTTGTTGTTTATTTATTATATAGCACTAGCTGCCCGCCCACGGCTACGCCCGCGTTGATTTTCGCCTTGTCTCGTAGGAATGGGAATTTTTCCAGTCTGATAAAGTAGCTTATGTAACTCTCTGCCTCTAGCCTTCAATAAGCGTTACAGAAACAGGCAGAGTTACTTTCGCATTTAACTTAAGCTCCGCACACGCTCTCAGTTTTTTCCGTGGGAATGAGGTATATTCCCGCGGTAAAAAGTAGCCTATGTCCGTCCCAAGGTCTATTCTATTTCCATACCAAGTTTCATCATCAGTTCAGTGGTTTTGGCGTGAAAGCGTAACAAACAGACAGATAGAGTTAATTTCGCATTTATAATATTAGTAGGGGTTTAAGTATTACATGGTATTAGTCCACTCCACTACGCCACAGAAGTTGAAAATAGTTATCTGCTGTGCAGCTTAGAACATACTAAAACTAATAGAAATTCATTTTAAAACAGTCAGTAGCCAAGTAGCTAAGGCCGTTTACACATTTGGAAGTTCTCGGGTTCAAGCCTTGGAACGTACCAATGGGTTTTCGATTTTCGAATCATATGTACCTATGCTTATTTGATGCTTTTACGGCGAAGGAAAACATTGTGAGGAAACCTGCATAAACCTGCGAAGTAATTCAAAGGTTGTGTGTGAAGTTGATCAGCCCCACCGGGGCTTGGTGGACTAAGGCTATTTAACCTGATTTCAGCGTAGGCTCGAGACCTAAGCGGTTAGTGATAACTAATAAAGCGCTCGCCACAGGCACTACACTATGAGCCAATAAAGCCAATACACTACACTTAGACAGCCATACCTTTGTACCTAATTTAATATCTCAGGCTCATCACCTTATTAATCTCATAGACAACATTAGTACGTGATACTTTTTTTAAAGATAATAATAGGGAAATAAAGTATTGAAATGTTTTCTAAAATAGAAGTTTTTTTTCTGGTTTTGGCGCTACTAAAATAGAAGCTTTTTTTTGTATCTTATGGCACTAGTAAACTGTGTGCCAGTGTCGAGTTTCAATTTTTACAAAAGGTAGGGAAACTTATAGTGAACAAAAAGGAGAAATATTAAGGAAGGTAAGGAAAATTTAAGTATTACATAAATCTAAATTAAGACATATGATTCAAGCAAAACAAACTTTCCCATACAAAAATTTCATAATTCAAATGCAGAACGCCATTGATAAGCAGAAGAAAACGCACGACGACGACGCGGTATTTTTTTTTCTTTCGTGGCATCGTGGCTTACGGACTCTGGCCCGTGCGTGCAGACCAAAGAGATTTGAAGAGCCAGCTTCGCAAGCTGGCTCTTTAAATCTCTTTGGTGCAGACGGTTCTTTTTTTTTAAATGGTGGAAAGCTTCTACTATTCGAAAAAAAATTGGAATAAAAGTGAAAATTATAATGTAGCAGTGTAACAGAATGAAATCAAGTGTGTTATTTAGCTATTTTCAACTTTAGTACATACATAATTATTATTTAGTGTGTATATTTGTATCGAATTGTTTATTTTTTTAGTTATTTTTCATTCGAGTATCCGCTTTAATTAGCACCAAACAAACTCTTCTGATGGGTGTCGTGATGTGGGTAAATAACAACAACCCGCCTGCTAATCGTTAAGATTTTGAAAAAGGCCTCCTTATAAAGGGAGAGACCTTAGTCACAAAATAAAAAGTTTCCAGAAAGTCCACTCCCGCCGTCTTTGAAATTAACTACCTAAACTTGGTTGACTCCTTGAAAAACGTGCATCGTCATTTTTGTGTTGTGTTTAAACAGCCAAATACACTACAACAGTAATAAGAACACTTATCCATTTTTTAGCACATCAAACAGCAATACTTTAATCGCGACAGCGACGATTGCACGTGGTCCGAGCTTGTATGGAGCGTGGTCCGAGCGGCCTGTAAACGCATTGATCAATGTGTGCGTAAAAATATGGCGCTTAGTTCCGAGTGGACCATCTGTCTAGGCGCGTAATTTGTGCCTTAGTACAGCGGGACTGTTACAGGCTGTTTGTTGCGATCACTGCTTGACAGTTGGGATGGAGTTCATGGCTGTTTTTGGTTACGCGCCGGAAACCACACTGCATCCTTCTATTTTAAAATACAAGCCTACGCGCAATGGACGGATGAATGTTAGGTTTTTTATTATCACAACCCGTGCGCTAGCGAGGCGGGTTGGGAATCGAAGTTGTTTTTGGTAAGACGCCGGGAACGACAAGGCGGCTTCCTTCATACCATATTACCGGGTTAGTCAATAGCAACAACTGCGATCCCTGATCCGTCGTCAGCTAAGCAGTGACCTATCAGAATTGCCTACAATAATCCCTAAGACGCCTTTTTTCAAATCAAATCAAACAAATCAAATCATTTATTTGTGTCAAACATGGTATAAAGGATGTTATATAAAGGCGATGCAGTACAAAACATGTTTCGCTAATAGCTTAGCATACAAACATAGCAATATAAAATTATTTTTTACAATCAATAGGAAGTTCACAAACTAGTAAAAATATCCTCCATTACAAAACATCAATCTCATAAATTAAGGTAATTTTCTAAATATTAAGGTCGTATTGAAAAAAGTCATTAATACTATAAAAAATGTGTTTCTGCAGCCATTGGTACAATTTTGTCTAAAAACTTTAAATGGTAATATTTTTATGTCGTCTGGTAATTTATTAAAAATTTTAACACACATGCATAAGCAGCTTTTATTATATTTCGCTGTATTTGGATTATCATTTCGTTAGGTGCATATAAAATTTGAATTCAGCTAATAAATTACCAAAAAAATATATTAATTCTGAGGCGTCACGAAGTTCGCTGGGTCCGCTAGTATAAGTATAATTTGTATAAAAATATACTTATATTTTAATTTTACAAACGTACTTTGTTTCTCTACGAATTTTTATTCACAAAAAAACAAAATAATTTCAACATTTCGTAAGATTTCTTTCTGAAGAACGGCAAAGTTTCTTCGTTAGGAAGTTTAGGCTTTAACTTTCGTGCCATTAAATTTACATTATTACATTTTTTATGATTACTTAAACAAATATTTTTGTTTGTTTAAAAATACCTACTCACAAATAACATAAAAATCCAAAGAACGTTTATAAAATTAAAATATTTTAAGTATATTTTTTATAGAAATTAATCAATGACACAATGCAACGTCTGTTGAGTTATAAATAAGTTTCGCGTCGGTGGCCAAGTGGTTAGGGCCGTTGACTCCCATGCGTAAGTTCGTGGGTTCGTACCTCGGCCCGTACTAATGTGTTTCCAATTTTCAAATTCATTAGTTATGTTTATTCGACGTTCAAACGGTGAAAAAGAATGTTGTGAGGAAACCTGCACATACCTGCAAAGTAATTCATTCTTTAAATTGTGTGTGAGGTTGACCAACCCGCACTGGGCCAGCGTGGTCCACGAGGGTCTATTCACGTTGCGATTTCGTATTGCGAGTGTCCAGCCGCATGTGCTGGCTTCTGTACGTACATACAGACATCTAGGAAATAGTCATGATTTCTCTTCATTAGTAGGTATTTTTAAAATGAAGTCTTCATTGTATGATAAATATTGAATTCTGAGTTAGATACTCGGATGAACATCTGAAATTTATTTCATTATGAACACGAAATAGGTAAATGCAAACATTAATTTTTGATGTAAACTCGTGAACGTCAAAACGCCTGAGCGAAACCACTGAGCAATAAATAATTTTCACTCGACTCGTTCGAGCGTGTAATGTTCTTAGCAGGCGCTAGGCGTGGGTTTCATAACTGTTCATAACATACAATATACATTTACACATACACTTCTATCTATTAGAAAACTATATGTCACGTACACAGTCCTTAAAAAGCATAAAACACTGCACTTTGACCCTAGTATCCTAAACTAACGAAGAAAACATGAAGCGGCTCCTGTGCCTAAAACCAATACTACATTTGCAAGAAGGCATTTTTATAAACGATCGGCCAAACTGTACAACCTAATAAACAAAGAGCTAAATATTTTTACCAAAAATCTACATGATTGCAAAAGGATTATACCGAATTGGATTACTAATAAGACCTAATGATGAAGTGGAGCAATTTCTAAACAGCTAGCGGTCCCTTTTCTAGTTTCACAAGTACACTCACACACACACACACACACACACACACACACACACACACACACACAAACACACACACAAAAACTCTTATATCTATGAAAATATTATAATTAGGAACTAAGTTATGTCTTTAGAATTGTAAGAAGAGCGGTGTCTCCTAACCTAACACAGGCATTAAGCTTATTAGGAGGCACCTGCCCCTACAATAACTGTATGAATCAGATAAAGAATAAAGATTTTTTATTTTATTTATTTATTTATTTTATACATACAAAGCAAGTTCAAGCCCCCCACTCCTGCTCTATTTGAGACTATTTCAGTAACAGTTTGACTCCACTCCTAATTTTCTTTGTTACTAATAAAATATTGCTGTAAAATTACTAGCATCAAGTTTCTTAAGTTAATATTGTACGTTTATTTGACTGTGTCCATGTCATGACTATTTCCTAGATGTCTGTATGTATACCACAGCTGCTCTCAGAAAATACAGAGCGTGCAGCGTGCCTTCACCAGTAGGGCTCGAGAAGCTGTCAAACGCGACATAGTGACATAATAGCCATAGTAGTTCTGTCAATATGTCGCGTTTCACTGCTTCTCGAGCCTGTCGCTACTTACATAGTAGGCCTACAGATACCTAGCTTTCTCAACTGCAGGCATCTCCCACAGAAATCCATACAGTCAAAGACTTCGTCACTTTACAATGAATACCCTCCGAGACCGACGTATGATATACGATCAACTTTTCCTGCACGGATTAATCCACAGTAAAATTAAATGCCTCAGTCTGATAAACCAAGTTTGCATAAATGTTTCTTATAAGCTACCGCGACAACGAGTTGGTAAAATATTCTTTATACCTCCATGCAAAACGAACCTAGCCATACACAGCCCACAAGTGAGAACATTACGTAAATACATTGTAAATTAAATCTAGACATATTTAATTGTTCCCAAATTAATTATAAAACTAGTCTACTTAAACATGTCTCAATAGTATAACCGACCTAATTGTATATTTGTCCTTGTTTCTGTTTTGTTTTGATTTATCTTTGTATCAAATTGTTTTACTATTATTTATTTGTTATAAATGTTGTGCAAACCTAGTGTATCAGAAGTGTTGTTATTTAAGTTTTTGTTGTTAATTAAGATACATTTTGTTGTTGGTGTGCCTAAATTAAATAAATAAATAAATAAAATATTTATAAGTACGTATCATACTAATATTATAAAGAGGAAAGATTTGTATTTTTGTGTGTGTGTATGTTTGTAATGAATAAACTCTAAAACTACTGAACCGATTTCAAAAATCCTTTCACCATTAGAAAGCAAAATTCACCCTGTAACATAGGCTACGTAGGCTACCTTTTACCGCGCTATTCATACATCCATAACAAACAAAATCACAAACTTTCGCGTTTATAATATTAGTAGAATTAGCCGTCCGCCCCACGGCTCCGCCCCGTGTTTATAATCTTTCACATGAGAATGAGGTATTTTTCCGCCAAAAAAAGATAGCCATATCCTTCCCTAAGTTATATACTATCTCGGTACCAAGTTTCATCAAAATCGGTTTAGTGGTTCGTCGTGAAAGCGTAACAAACAAACAAACAGACAGAGTTACTTTCGCCTTATAAAATTAATAGGAAGAGATTCACGCTCGTATAAATCAAGCGATGGCTGAAAGATAACGTAAATCCGATTATTAGCATAAACTCGTATCTCTCATTTCCGTTCAAACACAGACGCAGTTAACAGAGCAAATCCTATTAAATTATTAATTTGTCGGCCTCGTAGCCTAGTTGGTAGTACGTCTGCGAAGCACAAGGTCGCGGGTTCGAATCCCACCCATGGCAAACTTCGTGTGATGAGCACTTGTGTTTGCCTTGTGTCTGGATGTTATATATTTTTGTATGTATGTAATTGTATACTAGCTGTCTGACACCCAATGTACAGGCTCTGCCTGCCTGCCTGTTTGGTGTCAGATGCCCGTGTGTGATAAGTCCCGTAATATTTATTTATTTATTAATCTAACATCTAACCAGCGGAGCATTAAGTGAAGTTAGCAGTAGCGCCACAGAATAAATAATAGTACTGCGTACTTTTTTTTTTCTTACCTTGATTACAGCGCCGCGAGTACGCCTATAAAAAAAAATCTCCCTTTACGCTACATGAAAAGTTATGTTGTATCAATTATTGTTATATTTTTAGCCAAGGAGCATTCTATACGGGTTCGTCCCCGAGCTTACCGTTCCCCGAGCTTACCGTCCCGGAGCTTAAGGATTTGTAATTATTTGTAAAAAGTCGATAAAAATGACAATCTTGCTTAAGAGTACTAATTAGCAGCAAAAGTGCAAAGTAAAATTTTATACTTTATAGGAAGAAATAATAAGTTCTAGATCGCGTTTAATAATCACGTTTATTAATCTGCTGGTGTAATTATCACAGGTTTTAATCATCACAATAATTTGTTTTTTAATAATAATGATGGTTAATATAGCATTACAAAAAATCAACCATAAAGCAATTACAAAACTAAAACATATATAACTTTCATCATTAAGTTCACATAATTCTGCCTGCAGTAACCAAACAAACACATTTCATACTTTAAAACACTTTTGATGTCTATTGTACAAGTTGGCGGCCTTCCTAGGCCGGCGTTGCTCTAAGGAAATAGTAGAAAAAAAAAACAAAATAAAATGTAATCAATTTTATCAAAATCGTGAAGCTCCGGGACGGTAATTAAAGCTCGGGAAACGGTAAGCTCGGGGACGAACCCATTCTAAATCATAATTATTGTGTATGTACCTAATTTTGATAACTCAAACTTTTGGATTTACAAATGAAGCGAAAACAATTACAGTCATAAATAAAAATATTATCAAAAACATACGTAAAATGTACTCAACGCTTGGAAGAATAAGAATCAAGATAAACCTGCAAGTTTTCCTCCGTGATAATGAAGTTGCCAGGAAAAAAAAAACATATTGACAGAGACAAATGTTTTTTTTTACTAATAGAAAGTCAAAATGGACAGTTCTTTATTATTACATAAAGATTTCCGCCGGGGATAAGGAATTTTCCCGCGGTAAATTGCCTATGTCCTTGCCCAAGTTCTATTCTATCTTTGTACCAAGGATCATTAAAATCGGTTCTGTAAGTACTTTCGGAGCCTATTCAATGCAAACAAACAAACAATCAAATCTTTATAATATTAGTATTTATATAGTTATATTGAATTGTATCGGAATTCACCGACAGATAGCGTTCTAATTGTCTGAAAATAGCACGCCGGCGCGGGAGTCTGTACCGATCCGCGTGTAAATTTAGAAGCGCCTTCGCGGAAGCGGTGTTGCAAACCCAATTAATGTTACTGTAAATATTTTTATTATTACAAACCAACAGCGCGACCTATTCACAAATTCACAGAATACACTTGACGTGTCTTAAAATATTCATTTACCGTGTGAAAAAATCTAGAATACTTATTATTAAAATGACTACTAAATATAAGTAGGGCAATGAATAAAACGATGAATCCTCGGGGCCGGTAAGCCAGGAAGGCGTTAGGCCTTTCGGTGCCTCTGGTGACCGTAAGGCTTGCAGCTTTCTATTGCATGCATTAGCAAAGAAAAAGAATTTTCGGAAAGGAAAAAAGGAAGGAAAAGAAAGGGATTTTCTAGTATTAGCTGGCTGGGAACTATTGGAGAAATGCTGGAAGATGTCTATTACTTATGAATAAATAAATATATGAGAACCTGACACACGGTTATCTGACCACAAACTAGGTAAAACCTATACTATTGGTGTCAGACGGCTAAATATACAACATCCAGACACAAGACATCCGCGTACTCATCACACGAATGTTTGCCCAGGGCGGGACTCGAATCCGCGACCCGTACTTCGTAGGCGACTACGAACCAACTAGGCTAGGGGGACGTACGTATTGTGTAGGGGCACACACAATACAAACCTACAATTCACGTTTCTGACATGATATATTTCATTCAAAAAATATATTGTCCTATCTTATTTATTAGAGTTTGCAACACCAGTCTGTACCACGGCGAGCACGTACGCGCTCCCATGCGCTCTATCGGCGAGTAAACAACCAGGTAATATTTCATTATTATTTTACTTTTTGTATAACCGAAGAGCTTACATGATGAGATTAATGAATGGGAATGAAGCGAAAGAAGTACCTATGACAATGTCTAGTTCCGATCGTAGCAAGCGGAAGGATGTGGTCTCCAGGAAAGCGGCGTGACCGTATGTAATGTGTGTGTATGTATTTGTGTTTCTAACCCCCACTATTATTTTATTCTGTGCCCCCGACGAAAAAGACGGGGTTATAAGTTTGACGTGTGTATGTCTGTCTGTGGCATCGTAGCTCCTAACATTTGTTTACTCTTATTACTCAAATACTTAGAGTATAAATAGAAAAATTTCTGGGAGGGATAGAGTACGCCTATCGAGTATGAACTGTAAGCACGGACATGAACAGTCCGAATATCTTCAGCGCGTTCGTTTAGTATCAAATGGTTATCGGAGCTGATTATTTTTCCCGGTGAAAATAAGAAATTTAATAGGAGAACATTTTGAAATGTGCAATGATAAGTTGCAAACATGACTCGAGGGACAAATCCAAAAAGAAAAATGGGGTTGATTTCACCGCCCATACAAAATCTGCCAAAATTTGCTTACGCTTGACATAAAGGCAGTGGAGCGATGCGCGTGCTCTAAAGCTCAAATATATTAAAACTAGAAAAAAGATCTTTTTCATCCCGTTTCCCTTCGGAACGATATATTATCCCGCAGTAAAAACTATTGCGGGACACTAAGATGTTGAATAAGGAAGTACCATGCAAATTTTTATTCAAATTGGTCTTACAGTTTCGGAGATCCCGTATAAACAGACAAACAGAAACAAAAAAAAATAAAAAAAACGAGATAATTATGTTCTATTATATGTAGTATGTAGTTATGGTGTATTAGGCCCCGTAGCCTAGTTGGTAGTACGTCTGCCTACTGAGCACAGGGTCGCGGGTTCGAATCCCGCCCAGGGCAAACATTCGTGTGATGAGCACTTGTGTTTGCCCTGTGTCTGGATGTTGTATATTTATATATTTATGTATATCAGCTGTCTGACACCCCAAGTACAGGCTCTGCCTAGTTTGAGGTCTGATGGCCGTGTGTGAGATGTCCCATATTTATTATTATTATTATTATGTTCTATTTATTAAGTACTTCTTACGTCCCCCCTGACTCGGTTTTTAGCATTTCTTTTACTATGTACAGATTTTCGACCTATACAGTTATATTATTTAAATACGAATCGTCTCGCGCGCAGGTTCGACGACTTCCAGCCTCCCGAACAAGCCGGTTTCCGAAAGGGCTTTAGTACCATAGACCACATCCACACGCTGCGGCAGGTTATACAGAAGACCGAAGAGTATAACCAGCCACTATGCTTAGCGTTTGTGGACTATGAGAAAGCCTTCGATTCGATCGAGACTTGGGCAGTGCTGCAGTCTCTCCAGAGGTGCCAAATTGACTACCGGTATATCGAGGTGCTGAAGTGTTTGTACGATAATGCCACTATGTCTGTCCGGCTCCAGGATCAGAACTCCAGACCAATCCAACTGCAGCGGGGTGTGAGACAGGGAGACGTTATTTCTCCGAAACTGTTCACCGCTGCAATGGAGGATGTCTTTAAGCTTCTGAACTGGAAAGGACATGGCATCAATATCAACGGCGAGTGCATTTCTCACCTTCGGTTTGCCGACGATATCGTAGTCATGGCTGAGACATTGGAGGACCTCGGCACAATGCTCGATGACCTCAATAGAGTTTCCCAACAAGTGGGTCTGAAGATGAACATGGAGAAGACAAAAGTCATGTCAAACGCCCATGTAGTACCCACTCCAATAAAAGTTGGGGACTCCACTCTCGAAGTTGTAGACCATTACGTCTACCTGGGACAAACAGTCCAGCTAGGTAGATCTAACTTCGAGAAGGAGGTCAATCGTCGAATCCAACTTGGATGGGCAGCGTTCGGGAAGCTGCGCAATATCTTTTCGTCCCAAATACCGCAGTGTCTTAAGTCAAAAGTCTTTGACCAATGTGTGTTGCCAGTGATGACTTACGGATCTGAGACGTGGTCGCTAACGATGGGCCTCATAAGAAAGCTCAAAGTTACCCAAAGAGCGATGGAGAGGGCTATGCTTGGAGTTTCCTTGCGTGATCGAATCAGAAATGATGAGATCCGCAGGCGAACCAGAGTCACCGACATAGCCCGAAGAATCGCTAAACTTAAGTGGCAATGGGCTGGGCACATTGCACGTAGAACCGACGGCCGTTGGGGCAGAAAGGTTCTTGAATGGCGACCGCGCGCCGGAAGACGTAGTGTGGGCAGGCCCCCCACGAGGTGGACCGACGATCTGGTGAGGGTCGCGGGAAGCCGCTGGATGCGGGCAGCGCAGGACCGATCATTGTGGAGATCCTTGGGGGAGGCCTTTGTCCAGCAGTGGACGTCTTTCGGCTGAGATGATGATGATGATTTAAATAATAAAATTCCTGTTTCGTTCGCATAGATAGCCAAATCCCAGCGACCGAATCGCCTACCTACTCACTCAGGTTCGAACAATTTGACTACCAAGTCAAGTACCCAATTTGCGTGAACATTATAGCGGGATGAAAGAGAAATTTCCTCAAGAATTTTATATCATTCTGAATTCCAACAAAACATCTGACACACCAAAGCTATTGGCGAAAGCGTTTTGTAGAGAATATGGCGTTATTACATTTCGTTTAAGATCTTGGATTGTCTCGGTAAGCTTTGCACGCATTTGATTTGATTTGATCTGAAGTACAGCTACTTGTTCAAGAGTCAATAAAACCCGTCTTCGTTAAGGTGCGCACACACCGGTGTTTATATACGTTTATGAACAATTTTATTTTAAACATCCGGGGTGGCAGAAAAAATTCAAATGTTTTCAAACGTTTTAAAAATTAAGAAGCCATTTTTTTACCTCTGCTTGTGTCGAAAAAGTACGACCAATCAAGCTTCACCGGACTTGCGAGGGAGCGGAAGGCTCTACCCCAGCGTAGTCATGTACCAGCGCGTCTAGGGGGCTCAAGGGAGCCTCGAGTCTAAGCGCGTTGATACGGAAAGACATCGCGAAGAAGACGATGCGGACGCCTGAGGGGCTCCGTCTCTGATTATTGGTTTTGATTTTGACCACGTCCCCGCCGGCGGGTGCGGGCATTGTTACCTGAAGGGTAATTGTACATGTGGATTTAATAAGTTTTATTATTTATTACTATTATTATAAAATTGTTACCTAAAGAGAATTCGCTACCAGAAAGGCATTCTGGGTGTAATCTGAATTCTTTGGCTGCTTTAACTGCATCAGACGTCAGGTTCGGAAAGGATATGTTTGGGACGGTGGCGGAACCGCCTGGTAGCAGGACATAGCCCGTACACTTCACAACGTAGGAATTGAGATAGGAAGAGCCTTCATCAAAGTAGGTAGCATTTGGATGCTTCTTTCATGAAACCTCTAGAAGACAAGAATGACTGGAATGATCTAAATTTCAGAACTGTTCCTGACAGTTGACAAACGTTTTTAACATGTCTAAAAAACATTTGGTGACACTTAACAAAACGTAACAAAACGAAAAATTTAAAACAGTTTGCAATAGTTATAAACCCCGGTGTAGGAGCACCTTTAGAATATAGTATACATGATTAATTTTATAATAAAATTCAGTTGCGTAACCAATCATACTATAATTTTAATTCATTAATCTATAATATAAAAATTAATCGCAAAATGTGTTGGTAGGTAAGCGCATAACTCAGCAACGCCTGGATCAATTTAAACAATTCTTTTTTTTAAATGTTCGTTGAAGTCCAAGGATGGTTTTTACAAAGAGAAATAAAAAAAATCTCATTCCCACGGGAAAAATGTTTAACGCGGGCGGAGCCGTGGGGCGGAAAGCTAGTTTTTAATATAAATGAATAAATATATGGGGACACAATTAAACAAGGCAGAGCCTGTACCATGGGTGTCAGATAGCTAATATACAATAGTACATACATAATAAATTATACAACATCCGGCAGACACAAGGCAAACGCAACTGTTCATTACACAAATGTTTGCCTGGGCGGGATTCGAACCCGCGACTCTGTGCTTCGACTACCAAATAGACTACGGGACCGTCAATCGTTTTATCATATCGGATATGCAATGCACGATCATAAAAAATGTGTGCGTATGTCCAGCAAATTGTTACGTCTGCGGGGCAGCTAGTATAATAATATATTTTTCTTTATTCTATGTTAATATTAAATCCGAATAGAGATTGTGAGTTTACATTTCGTATAAAAGCAAAATACAATGGAAAATTTCGTTGAATAACAATTATTCCCGATGTTGTTTGTTTTCTTTTTTGTATTCGGAGTTGTTTTCTAGCAGAATTAATTTTTTGTCAGACATCCTTTTTGTTTTTCTTTAAAATCTTAGCTGTTCGTAAACAATTCTAATGAAATCCAATTATAGAAAGTAAATTATTTTTCAATGAACATGGAAGGCTGGTAATTAGTGAGTTGTTTTGTTTTGTCTCTGTTTTTCAGTTAAAATAACATCCAAACATTGATATACAATAAACATAGATACACGATCTCATACAAAATCTAACGCCAAACACGGCACCGCGTCAACTATCGACATATACATGCCTATACAGATATTGTACCGTTGAAACTATGTGCAAAATAGCCTTTGAGTTGTTGACTTAATTTTTAATTTAGACTTTAATGCTTAGATAATATTGAACAAATCTATTTGTGCAAATTACTGACAAATTACCTTCTTCCGCTAAAGATATCAACATGTACGGTTTCCAGTAATGAAAGAACATAATTTGAATAATAAATTATATCAATATGGACTCTAGCACATTACAATAAAGTATGATTTTGCCACACAAGCGAGTGTTTTTTGCATGCCAGCCCTCTAGTAGCGAGTAGTTGAATTTTAAAGGCAACCTATTGAAGTTCACCTGATCTGTAATCGGAAAAAGTTTTGCAATTCTTCACTAGATGGCGAAATAAATAATTACAATCACGTCGTGTGGCCCTTAGTAATCAGCCTTCCTCAGGTCCTTAGGCCTTTAGTGACGCAAAAAACATTTCTTATTTTGATATCTAAACCATAAGTGGTTGAGAAATGGTCGCCCGCCCCCATCGCAGGCCTTCTTTTTTCTGGTCAAGGCTTTTATATTTAAGTAAAGATTTAAGTTTTACAATTAAAATAATAATAGAGCAGGTTATTATTTATTTTGGCAGCATTACTTTATCTGAAACCAAACAACAGACTTTTTGTATTTCTATATATTTAACGTTTTTGTGCCTGTCTATTACTAGTTTTTTTTTAATATTTTTTCTTTGATCAGTTGATCTAGCCAGAGAGGTGGGAGAAAGTCGCGCTTCAGTTGATCTTTGATCAATACAATACATAAAATACAAAATACTTTATTGACACCAAAAAAATACAAAATAACAAATTAAAAATACATACAGGAGTCAAAAGGCGGCCTTATTGCTAAGGTATCTATGGTATATTAGCTGAAATTATTATTTATTTTTCCATATTTTTCCATTTCCATTTTTACCATGTTCAAATGCCAATCATTCTTACAAAGTAGCGTCACTTATGGTTTAGATATCAAAATAAGAAAATAATGTTTTTTGCGTCACTAAAGGACTAAGGACCAGAGGAAGGCTAACTACTAAGGGCCACACGACGTGATTGTAATAATAAATCGGCCGTATTTGGGCTCATGCAAATTGAATGTGAAATCTTTAAAAAACTAACAGGCTGTATGATTAAAAAAACGTTTTTCATTTGAATTACCATTGGTTTACATACTAAAACGGTTTACATACCTACTATATTACTATTATTATCAGTTTCAAAAAGCTTTATCTATCACCCTCGTTAATTTTATTGTTGTCCTAATACGGTCCTGTATTTTCTTTGTAAGAAGTATTTCTATTTGACATTAGATGGCGTTTTAGCAGAAATTATGTACAGTAGCCAGCCCATGCGGCTGGACTTTATGACCTTGAGAGCGTATTCCGTAGCGGTAGGTGTGAATTTCGTAGTGCGAGTGTCCAACCGCAAGTGCTGGCCACTATAGTATCGAATATTCTAGATGAATAGTCAGACGTTTGCGCCGGTGCGCGGCCATTAAGCGACTGAGGCAGAAGCAAGGCCACCCAAGGCCACACGTTAGATTATGGCCTTCCTTTGCCGGTGCCGTTTTTTGAGCGGCGTTTGTGTATCTATGTTTATTGTATATCAATGCATCCAAATAAATATTTAATATTTAATTCTGGGAGGATTTACTTTATTACTTCTTTTCAGGACAAAATAACGATAACATAATGTAAGTTATTCATGTAAATCACAATATTCGTGTGATGAACACTTGTGTTGTTGTATAATTAATATGAGTATGTTTTATCTAGAGTGTATATATCGGCGGCCTAGTGGCAAGGGCCGTTAATTTCTAATCGAAAGTTCGCGGGTTCAAGCCACAGCCCGTACCAATGTATTTTCGATTTTGGAATTCATATTTCGATAAATCGTTACGGTGAAAGATAGCATCTTGCTAAAACCTGCACCCACGAAGTAATAAAACTTTTTTTATTTATTTACTTATGCTTGTGTCGCAAAGTACGACGAATCAAGCTTCGCCGGACTTGTGGGGAACCAGCAGCGTGGTGACGTATTCACCCTGATATCTGGGTTGACTCGAATTAGGTCATTTATGAGCCGTTTACGACGATTTTTTTTACTATCTCATGCTGCAGGACCATATTTTACTAATAGGTCAGGTCAAATAATAAAAATATGTGCCTATTGTGTCTACTTTGTTAACATCTGTATTTGCAAAATTTTTTGTGCAACAAATTTATTTTATTTTAATCTGCAATCAGTCTCTTGGCTATATCAGTTGTGGTGCAATAAACAATAAATAAATAAATAAAAATCGCCACTTTTGAACGGCCAACCGTGGTCTGGTTCTTCTGTATGAAGTAAAAAAAAAAGTTTAAACATCTTATTTTTACTTTTGTTTGTTTTTTTTTCTACCTGCAGGGTGACCTTCCTCCACAATGTCAAAAGTATATGAAGAAGAAGACGCGGGCTACGCTGCAGCCTGTAGCGATGGCACCCTGAGCTCGCCATCTCGCGGTTTTTTCCGCCAGCTGGCTGATGAGCTGGCAGCATTGGCTCCTCCGGAACTGCTGGACAAACTGCCGACCCTGCCCGAGAGGGAACAACTTCCTGCCTTCCAGAGCAATGAGCAGGTTAGACTTGAAGGCTACGCATTGCATCCGATCTGTTAATAATCCTTTTCGAGTTGTCTGAGGTCATCGCACATTACACCTAGACATCCAACACCTACCAACTCGAAGTATCAACTCTATGTCAACGAATCGTTGACTCGTCGGTTGCTAGAGGTCGGCTCAACTATTCCGACACCAGGGTTTGTGAGGTAGGTTAACCTCGAAACCCACACGATGAAAAGAAGAGTGGGTAACTTGGCGGCAGTGAGTGGGCAACGGATCTTGAACGAAAGACGCAAGCTCCTTCACGACGTTCTTCCGTATCAACGCGCTACGCCTAGGTTATCTTGGGCCGCCCCTAGACGCGTTGGTACATGACTACTTTGGGGTAGAGCCATCCGCTCCCACGCAAGTCCGGTGAAGCTTAATTCGTCAATAAAAAAAAACTCGGGGTCGAATCGGTGTCGGGCAACACAACAATGCGTGTACCACCGATACTAGCCGTCCATTTTCAACTGAAATGTTGTAAATTTCACTCTTAAATAACATGACATAAAGCTTACATTTCAATATTATATTAAGTAGAGTTGGAGTAGAGTCGGTAGTGAGTCGGTGTCCTTGGTGTAATATGCAATATATAGCCTTAATGGCCTTATAATTAGGACACTCGGAAGACCAGCGCCCCGTAGCCGGGCTTTCAATAAGTGAGGCCCTTTTTGTGTGGAGGTCGCAACACAGGGATGTTTGCACATTATTGTATCGCTTTTCTTTTTGTGTTATTCGTTATGTCTTATCAAACCTCTGCCCTGTTTTTTTGTTTTATTGATATTTTCTGTGATGTCCTACAATAAATTATCCTGATTTCTTATTAGCTGTAAAATCTAACCAGTTCCACAGATAACCAAATAGTAGCCAGTGGCCAGAAAAAACTGCTATAGAAGTGTCGTGTTTTTTTTAACAGCTGTTATAAAATTAATACTTTTCCATCGAATTTCTGCAATACCTACTACAATTATTTCAATGAATATGGCAAGAAAAGTCTGTAATTGAATTGCGATCCGATTTACTTCTGTATCTATCTGTATACATTGTCCATGGATTCAATAAATACTATGTATTTTCACATTTTACTTTTGAACCTTTTTGGACGCTCTGTACCATTCGGCTGATAGGAGATAATTAAAATTAATTCATACGTAAAGTGTGACCATATTTTCTGAGAAACAATTTGTCCCGCAATGGTAGTTATAATTAAATGCATCCTTTGTGCCCGTATCGAAAATTAAAGGGCAAATATTCGAAAAGTTTTGAACAGGATATTTTCAGTGAATTTTCATTTTGCTACAGCCGTATTTTGTTGTTGGTTTTTCTTGTCTATGGGACAAATATCTAAAACACCAACACCACATTTATTACTACTTTTAAAAAAGAAAACAATACTTTGTATAAACCCGGCCGCGTAGCCTAGTTGGTAGTTTGCCTGCCTACAAAGCACAGGGTCTTGGGTTCGAATCCTGCTTAGGGCAAACATTCGTGTGATGAAAACTTCTGTTTGCCAAGGCAATGTTTGAATGTTGTATATTTATATATGAATGTATACCAGCTGTCTGACACCCAAAGTACAGGCTCTGCCTCTATATCCCCACGTATTATTATTATTGTATGCAGATAATGGGTGCCTTAAGCGAGGTGCTCTCGCGCGTGACTCCGTTGTACCGCAGTAAGGACGCCCGCGCATCGCAAGCGCGGCGCGAGGGTGCGCGGGCGGCGCTGGCTGAAGGATCCTTGGACAAAGCGCTCGCGCTGGCTAGCCAAGCCGTATTCCGGGCGCCACCTACAGGTACGTATGCCCCCACCATGGGGCGCGAACCTACCCTAAAGTTAGGGTGAAAAGGCCTTAGTCAACCACGCTGACCAAGTGCGGGTTGGCCAACTTTACAACCTTTTAATTCGTTTGCAGATGTGTGCAGGTTTCCTCACGATGTTTTCTTTCACCGTAAGAGCGTCAAATAAACGTATACGTACGTTTATCCATATCCAATCCATACGGATTCGGAAATCAAACAAAAACACATTGGTAAGTACTACGTGCGAACTCCCGAAAGGATGATTTTTGTTTAGATACTGACAATATATTGGCCACATACACTAGTATAGGTAAATAAAAGTATTACCAGGCCTAAAATTTTACATTTGGTTTTTATTTAATTCTCTAGATTATTATCGTCTGTTATAGCTATGCCCTCCCAGAATTTTTTCTATTTATACTCTAAGGCTATGCCATTTTGAATACCAATTTCACTTTAAAAATTCGGTGTATGAGATGTCTTTTGCTCGGCAAAAGCTTTTCTGGCCTTTTTCTTAATAATTTAATTATTCTTTTTTACGCATTTTAAGCATTAACATTTTACGCATTAATTCTCGAAAAGGGGCAGCAGACGTTATATGTACCTTAACCACACCTTAACACATGAAGTTTCTTTTATAATGAAAATTAAAAACATTAAATCGAGTACTTAAGTGCCATTCAACGAGCTAGTGCATTATTGAACACTTCTGCATTTCCGAACAAGCGTCCATTCGCCTATGTGAAGACGGGAAATTGAGACCTAGTTTGCAATGAACAATCTTATTAAGGCCGGCTCTCCTTCTTGCAGGGTAGGTACAGTAGCCAGCACATGCAACTGGACGTATTGACCTTGAGAGCGCCCGTATTCCGTAGCGGTAGGGGTGAATTTCGTAGTGCGAATGTCCAACAGCATGTGCTGGCTTCTGTACATTAACAGATGAACATGTTTGTGAGTGGGGGAGCGACTGGTGTCATTTCCCCCCAATTGACTAGCAGCGTACTGCTTTTTAGGGTTCCGTAGCCTAATGGAAAAAAACGGAACCCTTATAGATTCGTCATGTCATGTCAGTCTGTCTGTCTGTCTGTCCGACCGTATGTCACAGCCACTTTTCTCCGAAATTATAAGACCTATACTGTTGAAACTTGGTAAGTAGATGTATTCTGTGAACCGCATATAAGATTTTCACAAAAAAAAATCGATATATAAAGGGTAATCCCCATAATTTAGAATTGAAATTCAAAAAAAAATTTTTCATCAAACCCTTACGTGTGGGGTATCTGGGGTATGTGGGATAGGTCTTCAAAAATGATATTGAGGTTACTAGTATATTTTTTTTCTAAACTTAATAGTTTGAGCGAGAGACACTTCCAAAGTGGTAAAATGTGTGTCCTCCCCGTAACTTCTAAAATAAGAGAATGATAAAACAAAAAAATGTATATTATGTACATTACCATGCAAACTTCCACCAAAAATTGGTTTGAAGTAAGTAGTTTTTGCTTTTAATACGCTATAAATCGGTTACCGCAATTTGCCTATCACTATTATTAAAATATCGATCAAAGTTACAACGAACTACAAGAACTTTTATATTATGTTACTGGCTGCTACGGAACCCTTCATGGGCGGGTCTGACTCGCACTTGGCCGCTTTTTTTTATCTGTTTGGTTCCCGGATTGTCCCGGAATGAAATGGATCAACCAACCTTTTTGACATTGGAAATGTTTTCTGTACAGGCTCTGATTTCACGAAAAAGTGCGACTCCCTTATATCTCGGAGAGTAGTGATGAATGATATTAAAAAAAAGCTCAAAGGATACGTATTTACAAGAACTGAAAAGTATATACAGAATTATTCGAGTAAGTCAAAAAATAAAAGAGCTATGGCCAAAATAGTAAAAAAATCTACCGACTTTTTTCTGAATTTTTGCTTTTGGCGCCCGAGATTTTGGAAACGAAGAATGATATCAAAAATTTGAGAAAATGTCCTCCAGTTAATTAATTTAGTCAGCTACAATTTAAGCCTAAAACAAAGACGATCGGGTTAAGGGTTTGCCCTGTAGCCTAACCTTTTTGAATCAAAAAGACAGAACGAAATTTTCACATCACAAATTCATTTCCAACGTACTCCATAGTCGTGTTAGGCATGAAATCTGTGAACTTTTGTATTTGTTACATAAAATACCAAGAGTATAGAAAAAAAAGTGTGTAACAAACAACAACTCCAATCCCCAACTCACAACAATACTGATACAATCAAACAATTAAACAGCAATGTATTACAAAATAATATATTTTTAGTAAATAACCTTTTTACGTATTTTTCAATTTTAAATCTAAGCTTTAATGAAAAACATTACACTCCAGCTCGTTCAACCCACATTTCTGTTAAGTCCGGTGAAGCTTGATTGGTCGTACCTTTTCGACACAAGCATATACACTAAGAGCTAGCGACCAAATTCTTCATGTGGCTTCAGCTGTATTGAGACTCCGTTAGCTACTTCCCTGAAGATCCTTTTCCTATAATCTTCGTGCTGGCAGGCCGCGGGCGGTGGGTGCGGGTGTAGTGGGGTGGGGAAAAAAAAGAAAAAAAATGTGGGCACAGCGACTTTAATTATTTTTTTCAAACAATTGCTCTGTACTCCCTGTGCACCCAAAAAAAAATTTAAATCGATCGGGTGGTGGGAAGGGGTTGCCAGCGTTAATTAAAAGTACCAAAATAATAATTATTTTCGTGTGGGATTAGCTGTATTGGCTTTTTTTCTGACGCGAGATTAATCAAAATGCAAGCCCCAAAAATATTCGAAAAAAAAAAAAATTACATTAATTAAAATCGCAATTTTTTTGGGGCTTACATATCGATTAATCTCGCGTCAGAAAAAAAGCCAATATAGCTGAGCCCACACGAAAATTATTATTATTTTGGTACTTTTAATTAACGCTGGCAACCCCTTCCCACCATCCAATCGATTTAAATTTTTTTTGGGTGCACAGAGAGTACAGAGCAACTGTTTGAAAAAAAAAATAAAGTCGCTGAGCTCACATTTTTTTCCCCACCCCACTACACCCGCACCCACCGCCCGCGGCCTGCCAGCACGAAGATTATAGGAAAAGGATCTTCAGGGAAGTAGCTAACAGAGTCTCAATACAGCTGAAGCCACATGAAGAATTTGGTCGCTAGCTCTCAGTCTAATAGGTCAAATAATAAAAAAAAAAACAACAAAAAAAACACATTTCTGTTGAATTGAAAATTTATAGCATTTTGGGGTCGAAACGGTGGGATAAAACAATAAAATAAGTTTTATTGCCACAAAACTACCATTCGTATTTTTCGATTCGTATTTTTGTCTGTATGTATGTTTGTAATGAATAAACTCAAAAACTACTGTGCCGATTTCAAAAATTCTTTCATTAGAAATCTACATTCACTCTGAGTGATGTAGGCGAGGGAATGAGACCGCGGAAAAATGCCGCATTTCCACGGGCTAAGCCGCGGCGGAAAGCTAGTCTGTAATATAGTAAAATTGTAGTGGTAAAATGTCTGTACATAGAAAAAATGCTAAAAAACAAGTCAGGGGGTTGTAAGAAGTGTAATAGAACAAATCCAGATACTTTCTCTACTTTTTCTGTCTTTTTTACGGGCTAAAGTTTATGGAATAAAGTGCTACATAAAAGTAACTTATTAAATTATTTGTCTAGGTAAATATTTGTATGCCGACTCATAGTTATATAAGCAAGCTTTTGGTAGGTACATATCCCTCTCACGCAACTATTTTACTACACTACGAATTTAGTCATATAATTATGTGACCTAATTGCGGCCGCCGAACTAAACTATGAGTTTAGACAAATAATTTTCGGGCAGCTGCCACCATCGGGTTGCTACTTATAGTATTTTTTTTTCTTTCAGGCAGTGAAGAAGCGCTAGATGGCGGTGTATCTCTCGCTCTAGCGCTGTGGCAGCGTTCAGAGATCCTCCTCGCGTCAAACTGCGCGCGCGCTGCTCTCTCGGATCTACGACTCGCGCTGAAAGAAAGGTTGCCCGCACGCATGCGTCCTCTCTACTATTGGCGCATGGGAAACGCCTACAAAGGTACTCCTTGAATTTTTTAGACTTCTTCATGTGGTTGGTTGTAATTGTAAGGTCATCAAATGACAAGTGTGGTGTCAATTAATCATCAACAATTTAGTATGCCCTCCGAAATACAGAATCATCTTTCTTTATTTATACTCAAACAATTCCAAATACAAAATATTGTTTTATTTATCTAAAACAATGTCAGACTCGTCCGCTACAGAATAATGGTTTACCTGCCGTTTTATTATGCGAGTGGAGTTCCAATTAAAATGTTGTCTGCAGACTCTAGGCTATTAAAATTGAAACAAATGTATTATTTAAACTGATAAATAAACCTGAGATACGAATGAAAGTTATTGTGCAACAATTCAGAATATATCTGCAGTGCTTAGATTTGTTTGTCATTAAAAATCAAAAGAACATGGCCGGATCTTGCAATAAAGTTAAAATAAATGTAATTTATAGTTAGTGAAAATTACTATTAAAATAGAAATCCGTTAGATCAACTAACTGTAAAATTTTTAACAACGTTGAAATGGTAAATTGTAAAATCCACGGTACTAAAAAAAATTTCGTCTTATTATAATTAACCGTTTTAAATTATTTTCATCCCTTTCTAAATCAAATCTGTTTCGGCACGCCTTCAATAATATTATGAGCAACATAAATAAAATTAATTTCGTTTCTATATAATATGTGATCTTTCAGGACCCAGAGATTCAAACTTACAGCTTTTTAAATATACTTTCAGGGTAACCAACTTTTTCATAACAAATAATTACCAAAAATTTATGCCATGGGTTTGATTTCCAGGGACAGCCGAAAAACGGCCTGCCCCGTTTAAAATAAATATCCCCATATGTTTTAATCTATGGTTTGTACTACAGGTAGTGCTTATAACATTTTTGATCGAACGTCTTTTTATGTCTGAATAGGCAATGTCACATAGTATTGTGTCATAATGGCCAACATAATATCAAAGATCTTATACGGTAGTACCTCAACCACAGAAGAAAATAATAGTACTACCCGTACAGAAAGGACACTCACCCCCCCCGCGCTGAAATGAGTTCTCCGCCCGATATAGCGCCCCACGCCCCGCACCCCGCAGGCACCGCGGGACTAAATATCGATTTTAAAAGTAATCGGTTCAGATACAAAAAAGTAAAAAAGTAAAAATTGATTGGTGAAGCAATCCTTACTTACTTTCCTACGTACCTTACTTATTACTTCTGTTACTTACCTGTTACTTTTGTGCTTGCGCAGTAAAAACAGCGTTTAGGCTGACTTCTGTCACTAATCCACCGCCATCAAGTCGAATGTTACTGAACAAGTTATCCTTTTCCGCATTCTAAAGTACGAAATAGATCTAATCGTCCCGATCTATAAACTTCTTTAGACACAACGATTTTCGGGACGACTAAAGAAATAAAAAAGGCGGTAAAAAAAACTTTAAAGACATTTGTGTTGCGTAAAGTTGTTGATTTCGTGCACTGGCTTGTGACTTATACCTTTTCACAGTTCCACTTTCCTACTACATCTGGTCACACTACATCTTCCGATTCTAGGTCGCCTTACACAGTTAACTAGATTTATACTAAAGGGTCTGTACCAAAAAAATTTAAAAGTGTACATTATTACGAAAAAAATATCTAAGTGCCAAGCCTTATGTTAAATCTGCTAATAATTGATGCTTAGGCCCTTTAGATTTTCAATTTAATTATAATTATTAAACTTGAACTTCGTTGGGATTGGTGCGGCGTAGCAGTCTCGTAGCTAAACGCTACGATCCCGTCGTATCGTAGCCTTTACTACGAAACTGCTACGCTGCACATTATAAAATAGTTTTTACTCTGTGATTATTGGCGTAGAATTGGATCAAAATAGCTGTGACTGTTATCCTTTAAGTTTGTAAAGACCTTTGATTAGTATATTGTGTGACACAAATACAAGCATGACTCAATTGAAATCGTCGAAATGTATATAAAACCATCAAAACAGCTACCAAATTTAATATTTCATGTTTGTAGTGATCTGAATTTTTTCCAGGGGAAAATTTCTCTTTTTCCATGAATAAACAATTAATTACGCGATCGGAGCGGAACATTCAACAAAAATATGAACTACATTTTAAATCGTATTTTCAAAAAAAAAAGTCAATGGGTGTACGTAAGTACTTAATTTGAACCTCACGGTTTTTTTTACAATTCTATTAGTTTAGAGGAAACTTTATCTAACTTGATAGCCATAAGATACAATACAATACAATATACTTTATTGACAAAAGACACAGCATACAGAAAACAATACAGAACAAAACAGAAGAGTCAAAAGGCGGCCTTATTGCTAAAGTAGCAATTTCTACCAGGCAACCTTTAGGTATGGAAAAAGTGTAGATAAAAGCGATGCGGGTTGGTGGTCTAAACAGAGTACCAAAAAAAAAGCATATTATTATAACTTGTTTAAAGAATCAATAAAAAAAAATACTAACTAACTAAATTAGATATAAAATACTTATAATATAATACATATATTACACGAATAGCTATGAATAAGATATTATATCTCCTTCGTTTTAAGGTTTAAGATCGTTATAAAAACTTGCATTCATTGGCTCAGCTGTTGAAAAGGTTAAATCATACAAAACTGAATCTCTCTCTCTCTCTTCTCTCGTTCATTTGATCAGGCCTAGTCAGTCATTGCAAAGTGATAACCGGCGAGTTGCTGTTTATTTTGATTGTGCAATACAAGATTAAATAACGTGAATTTTGCAATGAGTCCATAATGAGTCAATCAAGGTAAGATGACAATTATTGTACACTGAAAAAAAAATGTTGCCATTGGAACAAAAAAACTTTGTTACTGGAGAGCCGTCAAAGGTAAATAGTTAAAAAGACATTGTTTTTATTGTTAACCAATATTTTTGCTGATCATAAAAAACTGTCATTTTAACAAAATATTGTAGATGACGAGACAATTTGAATCTGTCGCTTAGGCAAAGCCATTCTGTAGTTTGGACAGAGGTATTTTGTCGCTTAGACTAAGCCGCTCTGCAGTTGAGACAAAGCCATTTTGTCGTTTACGCAAGGCCACTTTGTTGCTTAGGTAAAGCCACTTTGTCGTTAAAGCTAAGCCACTTTGTCACTTAGGCAATGCCACTTTGTTGCTTAGGCAATGCCACTTTGTTGCTTAGGCAATGCCACTTTGTCGCTTAGGCAAAACCACTTTGTCGTATGTACAATAGAGAATGAGGCCGATCAACCGATCAAGCCAAAAACCAGAGGTATTGCTGTTAAATCTTAACCGCTTTTTCTCAGAAACATGTATCGTAATGTAGGTTTTGACACATGTTTCTGAGAAAAAGTGGTTCAGATTTAACAGCAGTACCTCTGGTTTTTGGCTTGATCGGTTGATCGACCTCATCCTCTATTGTACATACGACAAAGTGGTTTTGCCTAAGCGACAAAGTGACTTCGGCTTGATCGACCCTAGTATGAAATAAATTAAAATACAAAAATAGCAATCACGTCAAGAATTATTTATTATTTCTTAATTAAGAACTTAAAAACTAATACGATACGAATACAAAAAAAACCGTTTTTCAAACCGCATGACATTTAAATAATGACATTCGTTACTTCCCAATACGCACTCGGTCTGCCGATCGGTCGGTCAAATTTGAGAGGATGCCCTGTCGCGGGTCCCTTATCAATTATAGCTGGTGATGTGATAATTGGTTTCTGAAATAAAGAGTGAGAATAAATACAGATACATGTTAGACCATAGATATTTACCTACATTATGATACAGGCCTATTTCATGTAGTACCTACAGAGTTGTATAAGTATTTATCTATTTATATCCGCTACCTAGCTCTCATAATACAAGCGTTGCTTAGTTTGTCGTAAAAACCGACTAAGGGATAAATCCAGGGAATGGGCAGCAGCGTTCTCTGTGAATAACTACAACACCTTACACTGCGCTCGCCATTCCGCCTGCCAAGCGTGGTATTCTTCTTCGTGTATGGCAAATACCCCTCTTTTTTACTTTATTTCAATTAGACATAAAGGTACAGGTAGGTACTTACCGATCAGAGACACCCCAAATGCTCCAGGCCGTTGTTCTTGAGAAAATTCTCTAGATCCTCCATTTTAGATTAAATGCAGATATCTGAAAGAAAGCACGCGCGACCTTTCACAATGGCGACTCGGCTTAGACTGATGGACAGATGGACGCTAACGGGTTGCGAGATTTACAAAGCAGCCTGCGCGTGCGGCAATGGTACAATTGTCATTTTATTTTGGCAACATTGTTGCGGTGATAACCTGTATTTTGTTACTTTTCAACTTTGGCCTACTAACAATATAGTCTAGTCATAGCAACAAAAGTTACTTTGATAGATTATACTTTGCCGCGACATCACTTTTTATATTTGTTCTGTTGGCAAAGCACTGTTGACACCCCGTTCAAACTTTTTAATATAGTTACTGTACTTAAGTATGTTTTGTCGATTTAAATAAATAAAAAATAACAATAAAATATTTGTCAATGCCACTATTTACCTATTTTTGCAAGGACAAAGCATTTAAGTGTAGCAACAATAAAAATCTAACAAAGCTTTTATTAACACTTTGTTAGCCGTTTTTTTTTTGAGTGTATTAATACAATTTTATATGTTTGAATGATACAGTTAGCAATAAAGGCTGCCACACACCGGATACGCATTGCGTTGCATCTGTGTGCGACACGATTTGTAATGTATGATCCACAAAGACTTGGAAATGCATAAATAAAGAAGTCCAAGCTTTGCTCAAACTAAGACTACAATAAATTGACTGCGATGTCAGTTGGAGCAGAAGTCAGAACTTGGTTGGCATTGCAGTAGTACTGCATTAATCGCTTTGCAAAAGCTTTAAACTTTGAAGATGTCTTGAAAAATGTCGTGTGCAGATGTCGCCACATTTGCAAGGCCTCCGAGCACCGCGCCGTCTCCGTGTAATATCCGTTCGTCTGTTTTGAGGCACAACTTCCTAAGCACTTTGAATGTCGACTTCCCAGCCGGGAGAAGTTTGAGGAGATTGAGGTTAAGATAGGAATTTGCGGAGAAGTTCGTTACTCCCACTAGGCGGTCGACCAACCCGTACTGATCGGTCGATCATCTTTAACTAGACTAGATAATTAATTTAGTTTAGCAATGTGTGCCAGATTACTGCCTAATAGCTGACCA
Source organism: Teleiodes luculella (assembly GCA_948473455.1). Classification (NCBI taxonomy): domain Eukaryota; kingdom Metazoa; phylum Arthropoda; class Insecta; order Lepidoptera; family Gelechiidae; genus Teleiodes; species Teleiodes luculella. The sequence continues at coordinate 4,313,400 of OX419582.1, forward strand.
ATGTGGCTGCTTTTCCACCAGAGCTGTGCGAGGTAGCTAAGCAGTGTGCGAGGAAAAAATACACCAATAGAATCACTTCATTTTCCTAGCCTCGCTCAGCTTAGCTCTGGTGGAAAAGGGTTTAGCGAAGCGAGGTCATTCTACATACAAAACAAGCAAGAAATGTGTGCGAAGTATGTGTTGCGAGGAATAAGTTGCGAGGTTTACAACGATTCCGTACCGCTCCGCTCCCACTACACCGCATACCCCCCGCTCAAACATTTCACAGCTTCGCAACGCATCCTCGCACCGCACATTAATGCGCATTTTGACAGCTCCGCTACACTTCATCGTACGAGACATTTACCTCGCACAGCTCTGGTGGAAACCCCTACATATTGCCACAGCACAGCTACACATCCTCGTACGACATATTTTACTCGCACAGCTTTCGTGGAAAAGCAGCCTAAGCATAACCCTGCTTATAAGCTATTTTTTCACGATAAACGTTTATTCTAAGTTCTTATTACAATGGGCAGTCCTAGTGCACTTCGCCTATTATACTCGTAGTAGGGCTACACTACGGCTGCGAATGACGTACGGTTTCTATTGTATTTGTTTTTCAATATAAAATACCCAGGCCGCTGTCTTATAAATGTCACAGTTATAAATAACAGTGACAATGAGAATAATATACTATACTAGCTGTCCGCCCACGGCTACGCCCGCGTTGCTTTTTTTTATTTGTTTTTTTTTTTTTTTTTTTTTTGGATGAAAAATAGATGTTGGCCGATTCTCAGACCTACTGAATACGCTCACAAAATTTCACGAGAATCGGTCTAGCCGTTTCGGAGGAGTATGGAATCGAACACTGTGACACGAGAATTTTATATATAAGACTAGCTGTCCGCCCACGGCTACGCCCGCGTTGTTTTTTTTTATTTGTTTTTTTTTTTTTGGGGATGAAAAATAGATGTTGGCCGATTCTCAGACCTACTGAATACGCTCACAAAATTTCATGAGAATCGGTCTAGCCGTTTCGGAGGAGTATGGAATCGAACACTGTGACACGAGAATTTTATATATAAGATTATTATTATTATATTGCTGTACCTATATATTTTTGCCAAAATTGTTGGATTGTGACCTCAGCTAATCGACCTCTTAGCACTGCTGTTTGTTTTTTAGTTCTTATGCATTAGGTCAACGAGAAATTACACTATTTTGTACAGAAGTCAAAAAGTCTAACTTATTTATTACAATTGTAAAGTAGTTGTATGATATTTCCTTTGAAATAAGGCTTTTGTGTCGTTCATCTTTTTGTTTGTTAAAGCTCATATCTCCACCGAGGAGCTCGAATCTACCCTGAAATCAGGGTACATACGCTGGCCCAGTGCGGGTTGGTCAACCTCACACACAAACTTTGAATCTTTTCCTTGGAATGGAAATCAACAGCCCTAGCCACTTGGCACAGACAATGTCTATACAACAATAAATCATTTGAAGAGTTTATGCGATTTTGGTTTTTCGCAGAACCGGCAGTTTCAGCGTCCATAATGCGGTGACAGCCCTAATATTGTGATACATGACCGGCACTTGACCCGAATATGCCATTACGTGCACAAGTGTACAAGATCCTTAAGTCTTGTATTTGGACGTGGTTCAGTGGCAAAACGAGATCATACATTATTACCACTTTTGTTTGTCTAGTTTGTGTTTTTTTCTTCTTACATAAACAAAGATGCATATTAATGATATTCTATAAGTTAACTTAACTTAAAAAGTCGCCTTTGAAAACCGACGGTAGCTAAATTTCTAATTTTGAATAATAAGAGCGTAATTGTCAATTTTGATGTATTTTATGTAGGTTTGTAGATTGAGGAAGAATCTGCTGCCTTTTTTTTAACTGACCTATGCTTGTGTCGAATAAGTACGACCAATCAAGCTTCACCGGACTTGCGGGGGTGTGGAAGACTATACCCCACAAATAGTCATATACCAATGTGTCTAGGGGCGGCTCGAGGGAGCCTCGGACCACGGCCTAGCGCGTTGATACTGAAAAACATCGTGAAGGAGACCGGCGTAACTCGCCGTTGGCCAACGCGTTTTCTCTCTTTTAGTTTTAGTTTCGAACGGCGCGTGTCTATGAAACGCAACTACTGTTTGATAATTTTAGCGCACGCGTGTGACCGGCGCTGCTCAAACGCGTGACTCTGATACGGCCTCCACACGTGTGCCGTGTTTGCCGAACAGAGCGATACGCAGTGATTTGTATCTCATTTTGACGCATAACTGCGTCTCAAGTGTGTGGACAAGGCCTAAGCGTAAAGCTGGCACTACATTACAATCTTGACAAAACTCGAGAGCCGAAAGGGACGCGGTTATGTGCAAGAGTGAGCGCGTTGTATTTGCATCTCATTCTAACGCATAACTGCGTCCCTTTCAACTTTAACAAAACTGGAGTGTGTAGAGCGGGCTTAAGTTGCGTTTTGTTAACAGGAGCGGGAGAGCCGACGCGCGCCAAGGTATCGTACGAGCTGTCAGGTCGGCTGATGGGCGCAAACGCAGATCCAACGGCGCTCGCGCGACTGGCGCGTGACGTCGCCTCACTGGACTTCTCCGTCACACCCACAGCACCCGTGACAAAGACAGGTAGTCAGTATAGCTCGATGGTCATAGCCGTCTGATAATTATTTGTCTAGGTAAACAATTGTTTTGTCTAGGTAAATAGTTGTAAGCAAGCTGTTAATATCTTTCATGTTTATATATTTGTAGGTAAGTTAATTTTGCACGGCTTTCCGCTTTTCTGTTTACTTTTCTCTTCCTTCCTAGGTCTGCTGTAAGACATTTCCTTGAAAATAAGCAGTACCTCTTGTGTCTTCTTCTTCTTTGTGCCTGTATTTTTGTATTTTCATGTGTACAGTAAATATTAAATAAATAAAGAATTACTTAATAGTCCTCACATCGCTACAACATCTATTTTACTAAACTGCGAATTTAAGCATATAATTATAACCTAACGAAACTGCGGGTTCCTCATAGTTATTAACAGCTTGCTTACAACTACGAGTCAGCATACAATAATTGTTCACCTAGATAAATAATTATCAGCCGGCTGCAACCATCGGACTGCGAAATATTATACAAGACAGCTAATATAGTAACATAAAAAACAAAGTTATGTAGAATCACGTAGAATGTCCAAAAGTTTCTAAAATCTTTAAGTATACACAAGTACTAGCTGCCCGCTTTATCACCCGCGTGGAAATTTAATTTTTCAGTGATATAAACTATCCCATGTTTCAGTCTAAGCTAGTACATTATACTCATTATATTCTGTGGTCTAAGTAATAGGCTATCTACATAACAAATTTTATCTAATTCAAATTTTTAACAAGTTCAGTTGTTTGTACTAGATGGAGTAATAAAAAAACAAAATTTGGCATTTATGTCATACGTGTGATACAACCAGAGAGGTGGGAGCCGCTTCGCTTTAGAGAAACGGCTTCCACCTCTCTGGATACAACAACCAAACACATGGCAAACACAAGTGCGCATGACACAAATTTTTGCCCTGGGTGGGATTCGAACTCGCGACCTTGTAATTCGACGGCTATCAACTAGGCTACAAGGCAGACGAACAAATTCTGACAGTCTCAGTTGGTCTCTCAGCCCAGAAACCGAATGATAATTTACAAGGCTTTGTAAAATTCTCTTGTTCGGTCGGACTATGGAAGATTTATATGGTAACCTACTTTCGCGTTAGCTTGGCAATAGCGAGCGTTGACATTTACTACCACTGTACTCGTATTATATCGTTTTCCTTAGTAAATGTATACGATATGAATAGTACATAGTACATATGAATAGTACATGAATAGTAGAACAGTTAGTACGGAAAGCGATAATTATCGTTTAAAAATATTACTTTTTGGTACCGGTCTTGTCAATGTTCGCTATTGCCAAGCTAACGCGAAAGTACGGTACTTTTTTTTGTTTATGGCACTAACTGTACTTACTATGTGCCAGCGTCAAGTAAAGGTATGGAAACTACAAAATTTGAAAATTATGGTAATAAAGGAAAAGTACGTCAAATGGTAAAGTAAATAATAATAATAAATAAATAGGTAGGTACATTACATGCATTATATATAATAAAATATGCATTGCAATATAATAAAGGATATAATAAAAGACATGATATTCGGGAAGGAAAAGCGACATGGACAGACTGAAGGGAACGCAACAGGTAGGAACGGTTGTTACAACGGGCATGCGAAAAATATATGATCGAAATCACCAACGTCATCACCACACTGACACATATCATAATTCTGACAGGTATTGCTGTAACGGGAGGCGCAAAACAAAACATGCCATCTCTGTCTAAGCTGGTCAAAGTCACCGAAGAAGAGAACAAGGTAAGTAAAGCAAAGAGGTAGAAAAAGCCGCGCTTCGTTGAAACTCCACTTCTCTGAAGTAAAGTGACCGTTACCACGATACTTATAACATCCTTGCCGTTACCACCTTCACGCCTGAATGAATTGGATTTCGATACAATTTGTAGAGTAATAATTAGATACCTACAGACTAATTAAACCATGGAAAAATACCTCATTTTCAAGAGAAAATACCTCATTCTCAAGTGATCATTTACTACATTTTGGTGTTCGAATACTTACAATTTGAAGTGCAGTCGTGACTAAATGGTGTTAAGTATACATATATATAATATTTTTGGTAAAAAAAATAAGGGTATCAAAGCATTTTATGGTGGTCATTATATTTATCCCCAAAGACTTCATAGGTGGTTATTGTTTCCCAGGGGCGGTTTGCTGTAGCTAACTCGGACATCAAGACTGGCGATGTGTTATTGGTTGACAACCCTTACGCAGCCTGTCTGCTGCATGACAACTATGGCACACACTGCTTACACTGCTTCAAGAGGTAACTTGGTATCTTCTTCTCAATTTATGTACTTTTTTTCTTTAGTTATTATTATTGTCTTACTGCTGGAGACAAACCAGAAATAAATATCTTACAGCAGACCCGGGGATGTAATAAAACGTATAGACAAGTCGCGAATACACGTGCACAATATAGACGAACAAAAAACCTTATTACTAATAAAATTATAAATTAAAACACAAATACACAAACAATATGCAAAATTTTAACTTACTAATGGTGAAAGAATTTTTAAAATCGGTTCAGACGTTTTTGAGTCTATTCATTACAAACATACACACACACAAAAATACAAATCTTTCCTCTTTATAATAATAATAGTATAAGTATGATGTGGAATTCTGCAAGTCGCACAATGTTGGCCAGCGCATAAAACCCTTAACAAATTCTGTCACATATTTGGAACACGTGAACCTGTTTTACACGGCACTAACAAGAACAACTGTCACGTTTCACGTTAATTTACACAATTTACTGTTTGATCACTATGCATAATATGGAGTATGCTAGGCGTATGTGACACAGTTTATTAAGTGTTCCGCGCGCGGCCGTGCCAGCTTAAAATGCCTATTTTTGCGGGAATCGCCTTAAATTATTACTATTCTAGGCTAGAAGACAGCGAAGAGGAAGCCCCGCTGTGGTGTCCGGGTTGCGCAGGAGTCGCGTTCTGCGGCGAGCAGTGCCGCACCGCGGCCCTCTCCTCCTACCACCCGGCTGAGTGCCAGTTTCTCGACCTCTTCATAGGTAAGCTTCGGTGGCTAAGTGGCTCGGGCCGTTGTCTTCCATTCGGAACCGCAAGTCCGGTGAACCCGCAAGTCCGGTGAAGCTTGATCCGTCGTACCTTTTCGACTCAAGCATAGATCAATTCAAAAAAAATAAAAAAAACCATTCGGAAGTTTGCAGGTGTAAGCCTCGGCACGTAAAAACGTGTTTCGATTTTCAAATTCATATGATTTATTCACCGCACTACGAACGGTTATACAAACCTGATCCTGACAAAAATAAATACGACAAAAAATATTTATTCGGTGCAGTCGTTCAAAAATGATGCACATAGTTACTCAATAAATTTTTTTTTATTATACACAGTAGAAGGGAAGATTGATTTGAGATTAGTTATTATAATATAGCTACATACATGTGATGCTACCTTTACGATGATCAAACCAGTTTAACATATCGTAGATACACTTCTTACTCAAACGCATCATTATGACCAAAAATTTGAAAAAGACATGCTTCTAACTATTTGATAAACCGGTTAACCAACATAGACGTAACCGATTTACCTTGTTTCGCCTCAAAGCGAAATCTACGTCGTTGAGTGAAGCGTTGTATCGGTTTACGGTTGCCAATTAGAGCTTGCCTCCGCCGCCAGACCATAGTCGAGCTGTTCCCGTAGTCATCTATAATTAGGTTTCGACCGCTACAGCGCTATATCTAACAGCACTACGCTACTGGTTGGCAACACCGCTTGCCCATGCTTCCGATAGACAGTCAGAATTCAAACCTAGCGTTAATTATGTGAATCTACTTAGAATTTTACCGAATTTCGACAGAATTCCAGTTACTCTGCCAAAATTTACCCATGGAATCGTAATCTGTACAGAACCGAATTCCTTTCAGGTTCAGGCATGTCAATATTAAGTCACATAGCATTGCGCATGGTCACACAAGCCGGACTAGATACGACAATCTCGATACACTCTAAGTACATATCAAATGAAATAAAGACAGTTGAATGTTCGGCTCTCAACGACATAGAAGGTGCGGCGAAAAAATCCAAAATGAAAAGCAGGAAGGAACGATTAAACAGATCAAAGAAAGGACTAAAAATGACAGAGAAGAATGGTAAAGACGATGAAGTTGAAGGGAAAGAGGAAGAACTTAATGATGATGAGAAGTTGGAGCTAAAATCAGCTCAGATCTACTCGCTGTGCACGCATTTAGAACAAAGAAGAGGCGAGGACACACTTAAAAGAATCGTGATGGCCATGTTTTTAACGGAGTGTCTGAAAAAAGGAGGTTTCTTTAAGAAGTGTGACAAAGACAACGTTAAAAAAGGTAATTAATGTGTTTTTTATGTTTTTAACTTAAGCGTAGGTGATATTTCGAGTAGATAGGGGCTCTTCTATTTTCAGAAGTCCTACGTTGATCTCTGAGGTGATGTTTCACATGAACGAACTCACTCTGACTTGCAAAACTAAGTGCTATATATCTTTCTTTTCTAAATTAAAGATTTAAAATAAAAAACGTTTTCTAGTATATACCAACTTTCTTTTAAACTAGTAAATGTACATTAGTAACACTTCGAGTCCTTTTATTTTTAAAAGTTTATTTTGAGTACCTACTTATAAAGTTATTCCAAGAACAAGTGTGACACTTAGTTTTGTTGTCAGGCCTCTGTATGATATCTATCTAATTTTACACAACGGATGTTATTTATTAAAGATGAGTTGAAATATCCTACTAAAATTATAAACGCTTTGTGAGTATGGATGGATGTATGTTTGTTAATCTTTCACGCAAAAACTAATGAATGGATTTTTATAAAACTTTACAGTAATCGAGCTTATACACCAGAATAATACATAGTATTAGGCTACTTTTTACTGCGAGAAAATACCTCATTCCCACGGGAAAAACGGCGGGCGGAGCCGTGGGGCGGAAAGCCTAGTATATAGTTATACAAAATATAACTTCTATTATAGCCGATAACTTCTATTATAGCCGAAACAGCAGTGTGTGAGGTGTTAGTGCGCAATCTACAGCTGCTACAGTTCAACGCTCATGAGATATACGAGACGGTGCGCGGAGACCACAAGTTCTCGGGCTCCCGGCCGCTATACATCGCCGTCGGTATATACCCCACCGGCGCTCTGTTCAACCACGAGTGCTACCCAGCTGTTGCCAGGTTTGCAATATCAAATTAAATAGGAATTACAGCTGCTACAGTTTAACGCTCATGAAATATACGAGACGGTGCGCGGAGACCACAAGTTCTCGGGCTCCCGGCCGCTATACATCGCCGTCGGTATATACCCCACCGGCGCTCTGTTCAACCACGAGTGCTACCCAGCTGTTGCCAGGTTTGCAATATCAAATCAAATAGGAATTACAGCTGCTACAGTTTAACGCTCATGAAATATACGAGACGGTGTGCGGAGACCACAAGTTATCGGGCTCCCGGCCGCTATACTTCGCCGTCGGTATATACCCACGGGCGCTCAGTTCAACCACGAGTGCTACCCAGCTGTTGCCAGGTTTGCAATATCAAATCGAATAGGAATTACAGCTGCTTCAACCAAATAGGTATATTCAAATTCGAATGATTCATTTTGAACTTTTAGACATTTTACATCACTTAGTTTAGTTTTGTCAAATAAAGTAACATTTAGTGGAGAGTTCAGCAAAGCAAAATGTGCGGTCTTTTGTGGAGATTAGCCCGCCGCGCCGAAGAAACTCCACAAGCGTCGTATCTAAACGTTGCAGATACAAGTAACAATAATTTTGCATGGTGGTGTTCGGTAATTGTCTGAAATCAAATCTTAAAATTATATTTCGTGTATGGGTGTCACAAAAAATAAAAACGAACTACATAATGTAAATGAAATGCATCCGCTGCGTCGCGCTGGACCACGCGCCGTGATCGCGCGTCTAGCTATCCATTGATGGTTACAAAAGTAAGGTTAGAAAACAATCAATAGTGTATCCGTCGATGAAGTTGGCAACAAATACGCGGCGCGTGCTATCTAGCGTGACGCAGCGGACGCCCTTTGTTCGCAAAAAGACATAATGGTACAGTTCCACACACCATTCCTTAATAAGGTTGCAGTACAGTGCCACCAGTTTTTAACATTGTCGTATTTTAATACTGAACAGGTACTTTGAAGGGCGCAAGCTGGTGTTAAGAACGACAAGACCCTTGTCTCCTGGCGAGATGGTCTCTGAGAATTACGGGCCCCACTTCATGGTGAGGACCCTCAAGGAGAGGAGACGTGCACTGGCCTCGCGATACTGGTTCCGATGTGATTGTTCCGCTTGCAAGGAAGACTGGCCCACCCTCAAGCAAATGCACAAGGACACTCTGCCATATTTAAGGTATGCAAGGTCGAGATTATGAGCGTCAGTGACCAAGTGGCTACGAGTATCAAAGGCGCGGGTTCAAGCCTCGGCATTACTAATATGTTTTCTTTTCTTTCGTTTTATGTTTGTTTATTCGACGCTCGACGAAAATATCGTGAGGAAACCTGCACACGACTGCAAATAAATTCAAAAGTTGTTAATGAAGTTGACCCACCCGCACTGGACCAGCGTTGTAAATTAAAGCCTGTTCACTCTGGTTCAGGGTAGGCTCGAGTCCCTCGGTGGGACAAGACAAGCATAATGTAAAACATCCCCCACACTAGCGTCTTTCGAGCGTCGACGTCGTGCGTCGTGCATACAATCATCCGCGTCCGTCTTTTGTTTCACTCGCCTTGCTGCCTGTGATGTATGCCCGACGCCGGGTTAGTACTATTATTTTCTTCTGTGCCGACGCACGACGTTGACACTGGAAAGACGCTAGTGTCTCTTAGTTAAGTCAAATTTTCACTATCTTAGTAGGCGAGGTCAGAAATAAGGCTGTCTTCTGAACCCCTTTAAAAAGCTCTTTTTGTCCAGGTGTCCCAATTCTTCGTGTTCGTGGAAGTTCAAGGCTGAGCCCAAGGTGATTCCCAGCAGGTGTCCCAAGTGCTCAACAAATGTAGACAAGGAACAAGTCAGGGCTGGAGTAAAGACGGTCGAAAAATGCGTGCAACTTTATCAGGTTTGTGGTTGTGTTGTGATTCATCTCTTCACTATAACTATACACCGTAAAATTAAAATCCGCAACATAGTGGTAGTACTCATGAAACTGAACAACTTTCCCTAAGGAACGCAGGTTGAAATCTCAAAAATAATATTAAACTTTTCATATAAACTTCAGTCGTGACCGGCCACTTTGTATAATTATTTTTTTACCGAACCGCGCGTGAGGGTTCACGTGACTGAAGTTTATATGAAAAGTTTAATATTATTTTTGAGATTTCCACCTTTCATTCTATAAGTTGCGGAAAAACAACCGGTCAAATTTCACGGTATATGGTACTAAATCCAGATACAATGCCAATACCCTCAGTCAGGTCAGGACCCTCGACGTTGTGCTTCAAAGGAAGGTGTACTACCAACTAGAGGCCGTCAGAGTTAGCTTTAGCATTCTTCTGTTGAGAATAATCTATTTTCAGCAAATACTTCGTGGTCGTATCGCTTTCATGAACATGATTTATGATGATGATGATGATGATGATGCCTAGATCGTAGTATGCCTACCTTCAAAGCACAGGGACGCGGGTTCGAATCCATATGATGAGCACTTGTGTTTGTCTTGTCTATGTTTTATAAATTAATAGGTATAAGTATGTATCAGCAATGCGACATCCATAGTACAGCCAGCATAGTGGTACAGCTCTTTTCTTAGCTGGCCATGTGTGAGATGTCCGCACATAAATTTTATTCTTAAATTCACAGGACGGCGCGAGGCTGATGGATGAAGAGCAAGCCGAAGAGGCAACATCAGCGATCTGCGCCGGAGTGGATCTGTTCTCTGCCGTCGGTGCGTGGCCGCATCGCGACACACACTTAGCGCAAGAAGCTTTGCGCTCTTGTTTTGCTATAGCGGGCAACGTGCATCGCGTACGCATGCAAGCGCCAGAACAAGCGTCCACGTGATAATATTATGTGGAGACATCTCACATGAAATGCAAGCATTCACATGATGATAATGGTGTGGAGACATCTTTCATTTTATTTTTAAATAGAGTGAGTTATCAATAATGAGCATAATGTACAAGAGTGAAATCTCTTGTGAACGTGGCCCTGTTGTGCATTGTGGACATTTTTTGCGTTTTGTGCATTATGCTAGACTATTTAAGGTCTCCTCTCCTAACTCATTTTCCCTTTTTTTAGGCCTGTTTGATTGATGATGATGATCCTTCCGACCGTTTTCGGTCATGGCGACCACTTCGACTCCTAATCGGTAACTTTGTTATATAGGTGCGTTTTTATTATGTGATGCTTGCATCTCACAAATTATCATTTTGATGCTGATATTAGACTAACATATAAGTATTATCATCCTTATCTTATTATCCTTTATACCCAATATTATGTTAATGACTAAACACATTTTACTTTTTTTTTATCTACTACCTACCTTTTGATTTGTTGTAATAAATTATACTCCCTCGTTCGGTATCGGACAGATTCTAGGATTGCATAGATTCCATAATATGACAGATTCGGTATTGGACTGATAAATCATAAGTTTAGCTATGATAAGTCTAATATCAGCTAAATGGTTTCTGTTATTCATTACAGTACCGTTGCGATTCTTCAAAATAGGGTTAATGAAAAAGACAAAATATCCGCTTAAGGTTTTATTAATAACACATACATAATATAAATGTGACATCAGAATAATGACAAAAAACTTTTATATTTTTTTCCATGTTATCTGATTTTTGTTTTTTTTGTTGCAATAAAAGGATTACAAAATGTTTTGTTTCATTTTTATGAATCAACAACACGCCGATTGAATTATTTGTATAAACATTATTGCTATCGTCAACAAATTATTCAGGTTTCTGTTCATTGTAAGGTAGTATAAAGCAGGAAAGAAAACATTATGAATAATAATGTATTTACGCGCAGGCAAAGAATCAACAATTTGCATATAAACAAACTCGCTTATGCTTAGTTTCTAATAATAATATCCTCTGCTCGTTCCAGACGGCGATCATAGAGAAATAACTATAGAGGAAGAGTATATTTTTGTAATATTATAAGGTGTCCCGATCCTGACAGCATCCCCGTGATTTGGTATTGATTATAATGATCTTTGTTTTCCGTCAGTATCGACCAATAGTTGCATGCCCTTCGGATCACAACCCCGAGACACCCCAGCCGCACCTCAGCTAGTTGACAGAATCTGTTTCTTTAAGATTTCCATTATCACGTCGCTATACTGCAATACTCTTTGACGGCAAATAATGTAAAACTCATGTGTCAAGACTCATTAACTCAGTAAGTTCTTGCAAAGGCAAGAAATAAGAGGCAACGATGAGCAGACAATTTTCAAATCATTGTCAAACAGCGTTGTACGTGCACGTTCTTTTCTTTTGTGATGTTTCTTTGAGTTATACGGGTAGCATTTTTTGTTAACACTTGTACACTTTATGAATCCATGTGGGCACGCAGACGGCAATCAAAACATAAAGGTAATTACGTACAAAATCAAGGAATAATTAAGGGTCATTGGTCTTACATATTCATTTGTCGTCCAGTGTCCTTTTGATATATTTAGTCCGTGACAGACGGGCAGTTAGTGTTAACACTTTTGGATAAAGTGACATTTTGAGCAAGCAAGAATTAATATTTGATAATGTGCTATAAATCAATAATATCATAATGAGAAGGCTATATTAAAGGGCTATCAAATCAAGTCTTCACCTTGCATTTGTCTCATCAAAAAATCTAATAAATCATGAGCACAAGAATCAAAATATTACAAGGCTATATTTAAGGGTTATCGAATCACATCTTGACTTTGCACTTGTCTCATTAAGTGTTCTTTGATAAACATCAATCGTGCCAGACGAGCACCGTTGCAGTGTCAACACTTGTACACTAAATGTTAAGTGGGTACGGATTAAAAAATTATGAAAAAGTGTAAAATATCTAAGGGTTGTCAAACAAAGTTTTGCATGTGCATTCGCCGCCACCAGTGTCCTTCTTCTGGTAAACTTCGCCGGTGTCAGAGGGCGACCGCTTCAGCGTCAACACTTGAGCACTCAGAGCCATGATGCGGAGTTGTGCCTGTTCGAAGTTCTCTCTCAGCCGCCTTATCTGGCAGCTCATGCGGCATTGGATCTGGAATACAATGGAATAGAATCTTTTATTGCCAGTCACATCAAATATTCAAAGAATACAAATAATGCCCCTTCAGTGAACAGAAAAGCAATACGGCTGCTGATTGATAATTATGATAACACGTCAATAATAATTTAATAATCTAAATAATTCACATTCACATGGAACAACGAAGACAGTATTGAGTAATAGCACTGGTAATACATTAATTATAGGTAAATGACCATACAATGCGCAGAAGACGAAAATCTGGAAAAACCGATTGTGGTTGGGAACCCCGAAAGCAAACGATCATCCAGTCGTTTTTAAGAAAGATAGATCGATCAAGTAAAGACTCGTCGTCCTCCAAGTTCCCTACGGTCGTAAGAGACGCGCTAGACAGGACTCAACCCTGATGTTGACCAAGATCTTCAGACATGAGGGACTGATCAAGAGAGAGATAGATGATTTTGAACTTTCGTGACTTAGAGTAGACTTCGTAGACTTCATATTTATGATTCATGTGCCGATAGTGGAGAAAATATAGTTCACCTCGTAAGGCCCAAGCGTCCTATTTTTAGAAAAAAATACTTGGCTGCTCCGGCCCAAGATGTTTATCTAAAAGAAAAATTTGCGGCCCAGCGTTCTAAAATTATGACATAATATTGTAACCCATTTCACACTTCAAATAGTCCCGCCAACTCCAATTCACCTATAAAAAATTGCAACCCTTGAACGTATCCGAACTTCTCATTGGCAGTTTTGACAGATAGAACAAATAAACTGGCTTTTTTCACGTGTTAACTGTGTGGAACGGGGTCCTAGCTAAAAGTAGGTCATTAAATCCTTGTTTATCCGCGCAATCATTGCATTACGAATGATGCATTTTACTGTAAAGGGTTATTGAAATGCTATATTTTGCCAGTACGCGCAAATTTTTTCGTAAACAATTTTTAGTCAAATACTACACGAAGCAGAAAACTTTCGTCCCAAAATAAGGTCGTTGGGTTCTCATCATCATCAACAGCTCATAGATTTCCCCACCGAGGGGCTCGAGTCTACCCTGAAATCAGGGTGTATAGGCCTAAGATGGCCACGCTGGCCCAGTGCGGGTTGGTCCACTTCACACACAACAGTTGAATTACTTCGCAGATGTGTGCAGGTTTCCTCAAGATATTTTCCTCCACCGTAAGAGCGTCGAATAAACGTACATATGAATTCGAAAATCGAAAACACATTGGTACGTGCCGACTGCCGAGGTACAAACCCGCGAACTTTCGAATGGAAGCCAACGGCCCTACCCACTTGGCCACCGACGCTCTCGTTATTATTGCTACTAATAATTTGTTTCCTAGAAATTATACTGATTTTGAAAAATATTAGTTAGTTACTGTTGATTTTTTTAATGCCTATACAATTAAGTAAATAATGTAAATAAAAACAAGTTTAAACAAAGTTATAGGTATTTATAACATAGGTATTTAGTAAATTTTTATTTTACTGTGTCCCGGAGTGCTAAAAAAAGTACATAAGATTTCGACGTCTTTTTCATATGGAAAAGTCAGCTTTAGGCACTAAACATAGCTCATAAAAGAATGATATCAATAGCAATACATTTAACGACTCTTTTCGCAAATCAAAGTTCTGGGCCGGAAGCACTTGAACCTATTATTAGTACATTGGGTCGTCACCTAAACTGACCTAAAATTAGGTTGGGCCTTACGAGGGTATCACACACGTTCGTATTAAGTTTAGTGGCTAGTTGAATAGCTCAGAGTTCGGCACTTTTGATAATGCTCTATGATGCGTACGGGCCTACGGGGGCTAACACATTACAAATTTAGAATATTTTTGGGTTTTTTATTAGCATCTGCATAACTAGCGAGCGAGTGGGCAGTACATAAATATCGCAAGAAAAAGAATCATACGTTTGGAATTAGTCACATACTGGTTTTGTAAAACTTTCTATTATTTTTGAAGATTAAAATAAATATGTGGGGACATCTCACACACGGACATCTGACCCCAAACTAGGCGAAGCTTGTACTAAGAGTGTCAGACAGCTACTATAGATACATCATATAAATAAACAACATCCACACACAAGGCAAACACAAGTTCTCATCACACGAATGTTTGCGTGATTCAAACCCGCGACCCTGTGCTTCGAAGGCAGACGTACTACCAAGTAGTCTACGAGGCCGTCAGGGATTACACTCACCTCCTCGCGTTCTCTCTCCGTGGACCGAATGACTGCGCGAGCTGCGGCCAGCTGGCGCTCTAGCTCTGCAATAGTGGTCTGCAGACACTTGCGCGTGATTTCGATGCGCTCCGTGACGCGGGCCACTGCGCGCGCAGCCTCGTCGCGCATGCGATCCAACTCCGCGCCGAGCTGAGCACATTCGTGCATCTTCTCTTGCAGCCGACGGCCATTGGTCAATGCTGTCTCTTCTATCCTGACGATGTTGGATCTGCAATATTAGAAACAGAACAATATATTTAATCTTTGTATGCCATTTACTATGTAACACAATAACAACACCGCCACCGTTATATTATCACAAAAGAGCGCACCTCTATTTTTATTGAATTTTATTTTATTTTTACAAAAAAGGTCTTTTCAATGTAGTCTGTCAATCTCCTAGAACGACTGATTCTTATGTTATTATTAGGAAAAGAACTATAATTTCTATAGTTAATATTTTTGACTATTCCATCAAATTCGACAGGACTGCCGACGACGTAGAAAAGGGAGACCTCGGAAGTGATGGCAGGATGACCCTGATGACTTTGAAGGGGATTGGGTGCCACTAGCATAAGACCGAGAACGATGGAGGAAATGAGGGGAGGCGTTTGCCCAGCAGTAGAGCAAAAATGGCTACGATAAAAATTTCAATTTATTTCGACCTACTAACTTTAAATGTGTGTATGCATGCAATTGTGATAGTCTGTCCGCTACCGTTACCAATTCGATTTGAGTCAAAAGTGCAACTAAAACCACAGAATACCAAATAGTAGTCCCTAGTGCTAAAACTTACTTGAGGCGTTCGATCTCTGCTTTGAGAGTAACGTTGTTTTCTGTAAGTTGGGCCAATCTCGTCTGAAGCATATTGACTTGCTTTTCGTCCATACCGCGGATCTCTTGTTTGTCAACTTGCTTCACCGCTGAATGCAAAAGCACGTGAACCTGTGTAAAGAAACAATCACATATACTCGTATCTTGAAAAACTCGCTTTCAATTAGGTATTATCTAAAATGGACGGAGGTGTTTAGATTATTTGCTGGAAATCGCTGTTGTTGTTGATTACACAAGCACGACATATTAAATGTTAAAATAGTTTATGTTTAGAATAATATAAATACCATTTCTTGTAAGACATTGCGGTGTTTCGGCAGATTCAGCAAATATATTGAGCAAACTTGCCAGTTTGTTTAAATTCGTTCTAAATCTCATCGCTTTTTTGTTAAATTATTTATTTTTGTCTAAAGTTTTCAGCTTTCTTTAGAGCCAAGTTTTTAACTTTCCATGTTATTAAAAATCCCAAGATATTCTTTTTTTTTAAAGCAAACCCTCAATCTGCTCGGAAATTCAAAGTTCGCTTGGTCACCCTTAGGCGTGGTCCTAATAGAACGCGAATGCGCGATCATCGCGCGGTCGCGCGATTGCGCGATTGTCAAATGTATGAAGAAATCGTTCAATCGCGCGATCGTCTATTAGGACACCTATTCGACTTCAATATGTTTGATCGCGCGTTCTTACGAGTAAAATTCGCGCGAACTTGCGATGATCGCGTAATCGCGTTCTATTAGGACAACGCCTTATAATTGAGCCCTTCGATGTAGACACGTGGCCTGTTAGCCAAGTCCGGCGAAGCTTGATTGGTCGTACCTTTTCGACATTTAAGCATATGTCAAATAAAAGAAAAATGGCTGTTAACAAAAATGATACTGGGTACCTTTTCCCTCGCGCAGTTGAGTTCGCGCGCGAGTTGCTCAGCGTTATGTTCGGCGAGCGCCTGCGAATGCTGTGCATCCCTCAGCTTCATCTGCGTGGCCTTCAGCAGATCGGGGATCGGTGCCAGCTCTTGCAGCTTCTCTTGAAACTTCAGCTTAACCCTTTGAATTTCCAGGTTGATCTGCTCGCTGATCCTAGCGTTGTCCAATTCCATCATATCTATCTGCTTCTTTTGCCCCTCCGACAATTGCGTCGCTTGCAGGAACTATTGATTACAGTAATAAATATGTGAGGACTTCCATACACGGCTATCTGAACCCATGCCAGGCAAATGGTAAGGCATCTGGTATTTAGGTTTCATGTCGAAAAATGTTTTATGTTACTCCTCAAGATCTATTTTATCTTTATACCAAGTTTCATTAGAACCGGTTCAGTAGTTTTGGAGCCTATTCAATGCAAACAATAAAATCTTTCCTCTTTATAATATTAAGATATTATGATTTGATATTTAATGTAGTTATGTCTGATTTTTAAAAAATATTGTTTATGTATTATCTCACTTGAATTAAAAACCATTTTACTTTAATAATAATCAGCGGCGCTTACGGACCTCGCACGCATTGAATTCGGAATGCGTTGTGTTTCACTTCATTACAAAAGAGCTCTTGAAACAGAGAGTATAATCAGTTTTATTTAAACAACTATAGTATTGCTATAAACTTAAAATGAACTAAAACGCTCTCTGCATTCAAATCGCGCGCGAACTGTACCTTCACCAACCGGTGAAGCTTGATGGGTCGTACATAACTTATCGACACAAGGATAGGTCAGTTAAAAAAAAAGACCAATCAAGCTTCACCGGTTGGTGAAGCTACAGTTTTTTTTTTATTGACCTATCCTTGTGCCGAAATGGTACGACCAATCAAGCTTCACCGGGCCTGGTGCTTAATCGGTTGTACCTTTCCGACACAAGCATAAGCCAGTTTAACCTTTTAACCGCCAAGCATATTTTCTAAGAACTTGCTCCCACCGCCAACCATAAAAACAAAATCTATATCAATCAGTCAAAACATAAGTCTTATTTATGAGACGGCGGCGTTGTGAGCTCGATTTGGTAAGTCTTATATTTCAGACCATGAAGAAAAGCTTACTTTCACGCGGTAATCCTGCACCATTTCGTTCTGCTCCTTGATAAGCAGACGCAGTTCGTCGATCTCCTCCCGCGCCTCCCGGTAGCTCTTCTTCAACGTGGCCACGTGGACTTCCTGCTCCAGCTCCTGTTCTTTGGTGCCCAGCATCTTGTTGGTCGTGTTCTTCAACCCTTCAAACCTCAGCTCCAGTTCGCGTAGCTTTATCTGGCATTCCTTGTGCATGCATCGCTCCTTCTCAAACTCTTCCTTCTTCTTCATCAGCTCCGAGCGTAGTAACGCGCACTGTAATCATCGGATATCATCACTACATAGTATAAAACAAAGTCGCTTTCTCTGTCCCTATGTCCCTATTTATGCTTAAATCTTTAAAACTACGCAACGGATTTTGATGCGGTTTTTTTATTAGATAGGGTAATTCAAGAAGAAGGTTTATTATGTATGTGTGGACTGAGAGCCCATTTTTATTTTTGAGGATTTTTGCAGTTTAACTAACAACAGTCCTTAGTAAAAGGTGTGGAAATATTTGTAAAACGAATATTAGAGTTTGTAAAGACATAGTTCAAAAGATATGTCGTCTTAAGTGGGTCCCTCAGTCCACACACATGAGCTCCCAAATCTAGATGTATAATGAGTTCACCAACAAATTTTGGTTACAGACCTTTAGTAAAACATTAATAATCATCTACACAACATTAAAAAACGTAATGTGAATAGATAATAAAAATTTACAAACGCCTTTCTGTGGTCCCTGAGGGCCCACATAAATTTATCTCATAATTAATAGATTATAACATGAACATTAAATATTCATAAGCCAATCTTCAGTAAAAATTACAAGAAAAAAACTAGAACTAAAGAAAGATCACAAACAGTGGTAAATATTGTGAATTTTACGTTTTTGTTGGTGGTCCCTCAGTTCACACACTATACAAATGCTAATTATTTAAAATATAATTAAATATAACAATTAAAAACATGTGGAGCCTTTCAGTGTTTAGTAAATTTTTTATATTATCGATCTGTATTTATCTTGTCACTGGTTTTAATGTTTTTTTACCAAAATTTTACACGTTAGGTTTTCCGTACTATTAGGGTGTCCATGCAATCAAGACATAATATTGATTCAAGAAAAATTATCATTCAGATTTTCGGTACCTATTAGTTGTTTAGAGGAAGCAATTGTTTTTGATGAAAAAACAAGAGAATGCCTGTATTGCAAAGGTAAGGTAAATTTTAAACATGAGGTGTCAGAATTTATATTCTTTGATTTAAACGGTACTAATGAACAGTTTTGTGTCACATCCCTCGTTCAATTATAGTTAAAGGCAAAATTTATTAATGTATTAGAGCAATCGAATTTGTCCCTCCCCTACTTGAGGGCGGCATTGACCATTACAAATGCCACTCATTAGTAGGTAAATGAAAAATTTCAGTGTTACGATAATAACTATAGTAGAATTTCTGAAAGCAGTAAGGAGAAAATGTTTTTGCATGTGATTTTATATGGTCTCATTGATGTCAATCCACAGACCGAACAACAATAAGTCATCATTATTTCAATTTAATTTCCATTTTGTATTACGATTTTAGCTTATAAATAATGTAACCTGTCACTAATAATTGTACAATACTTTTATTAAGTAATAAAAGAAATTAAAAATAAATGAACATTGCTTTTCTTAAAGTGTGGACACCCTGTACCTGAGTTAGTATGAGGATCTATAAAAAATTAAAATTACAAAAAAGAACAATAAAACCAGTGACAAGATAAATACAGATCGATAATAAACAAAATTTACTAAGCACTGAAAGGCTCCACATGTTTGTAATTGTTGTATTTAATTATATTTTAAATAATTAGCATTTGTATAGTGTGTGAACTGAGGGACCACTAACAAAAACGTAAAATTCACAATATTTACCACTGTTTGTGATCTTTCTTTAGCTCTAGTTTTTTTCTTGTAATTTTTACTGAAGATTGGCTTATGAATATTTAATGTTCATGTTATAATCTATTAATTATGAGATAAATTTATGTGGGCCCTCAAGGACCACAGAAAGGCGTTTGTAAATTTTTATTATCTATTCACATTACGTTTTTTAATGTTGTGTAGATGATTATTAATGTTTTACTAAAGGTCTGTAACCAAAATTTGTTGGTGAACTCATTATACATCTAGATTTGGGAGCTCATGTGTGTGGACTGAGGGACCCACTTAAGACGACATATCTTTTGAACTATGTCTTTACAAACTCTAATATTCGTTTTACAAATATTTCCACACCTTTTACTAAGGACTGTTGTTAGTTAAACTGCAAAAATCCTCAAAAATAAAAATGGGCTCTCAGTCCACACATACATGGTTTATTATGTATAACATATGCATAATATACTTAAGGATAACCCACAATAACCATTTTCCCGTGCGGAGCCGGGGCGGGTCGGATAATTATATTATAATACACCGTGAAATTCTTTTTAGTGTAACTAGCAAAAATCCTTATTTAACTGGTTGTTTATCCACAACATAGTGGTAGTACCTACTCATGAAATTGAACAGTTGTTGTTCCTAAGGAACATAGGTCGAGATCTCATTTTGCAGTCGGAGGCATAAAATTTAGTATGAATAATATGCCTTCGATTGCGATAATGTATCATATTGATTGTTTTTTACAGATTGCACGATTTTATTTTATTATCTATCTCCGTTTAATTGGCAGACTCAAGACTGATAACAACGATTGACTATTTTAATTTATAGATTAAGAGAATTTCATTTATACATCCTACTATGGTCCTACATCAACTTGTTTTCATCTTTTTAGCTTGCATTTAAGCAGTCGGGATTTTAGATTTTTATTTTACCCTTTTTTAGAATTATGTACCTACCTACCTCTCTCTATTTAATCATTGTAGGTTTATAGGGTTGTATGGGCGCGTAGTAGGTAAGTGTCAAAAAACCTAGGTCAACATTTGTACGAAAATACAATCTATGTGCCAGTCCTAAAATGTTACATTTGCAAATAATGAAACTGTCACTTAGGCCCTTGCACAAAATATATACTAACTTCAGTGACTTTCAGCTTGAAGTTCTCTTCAGTCTGGTGTAGTTGCAATGTCAGCTTCTTCACGTCCTTCTCAGCTGCAGTCTGAAAATAAAAATGACTTCAATTATTATTTAAGTTTATTTTTTTATTTTTTTAAACACAATATGTTTAGTATTTATCACATAGGCGCATACATAACAACCAGCGTAGCGCGGTTTATATAACCCGCTCGTGCTCGCACAACACTACACGCAAACACATGGCCTGGTGAGATTATTCACATAGCAGATACCTACTTAAACAACATTTAATCTAGCTTTGTAAAACCACTGTACTTTATGGAAGAGCGGCGCCACCTGACACAGGTATTGTTATACTTACTAGGTGGTGCCAACCTCTGTTTATGTTTGTTGAATCTTTTTAGCGAAATAAACTTTTATTATTATTATTTATTATTATTATTATTCAATAAATCCTGATCAGAAAAATAGATAGAATGCTTTATTTATTAAAGTATAAATAAGCGCAGTATTTTATGGGAGGAACCTACCCTTGAAACTTAACAACTTTCGCCAAAAACATAAGTACTTTCAAATCTCAAAATTAAAATTCTACTTTTCATACAAAGTAGTAGGTCACGTGACACAAGTTTGTATGATCTTCGGGGCAGGGCGTGGACGTCTTTTGACTAAAATAAACAATAGTGATGTAGTAGTAAAACAAAAAAGCCGAAATAAAATAAATAAATATGTGGGACATCTCACACACGGCCATCTGACCCCAAACTAGGCAAGAGTCTGTACTATGGGTGTCAGATAGCTGATATACATACATATATAAAATATACAAAATTCAGACACAAAGCAAACACAAGTGCTCATCACACAAATGTATGCCCTGGGCGGGATTCGAGCCCGCGACCTTGTGCTTCGTAGGTAGACGTACTACCAACGAAGCTACGAGGCCATCAATCAAAGTAAAGTACTTACCGCAGGTGCACTCGCGTTGCAAGGCGCCGGGCAAGGCGGGCAGACTCGGCACTGCAACAAAATAATAAGAGGATAAAACGAGAACAATGAAAAAGACGGAGCAAGAAGATACGTTACGGCAGAGAATATATGGCAGCTCAAATTGACTGGTTTTTCGTCAACTTGATAGCATGATAGTTCTGTTCAAACTGCTATAGCATCGTATCTCTTTTTTTGGCTTTGTTTAATCCATTTTTTGTTTTGTACATTCGTTTGGGTCAAGTGCCGGTCTTGGTTTGAGCAAAGCTTCTTTAACTGACGTCATCAAGTGTTGTAAAAAACATAGCTATCTGATATAGGTACTAGATAGAATTTGTCGATAGACACAAAACTAAATGATATAGATAATTAAGGACTTTTATTATTAAGACACAAAATCCAGACAAAAGGCAATCAGAAGTGCTGTAAAACTCCATAATTGCGAATTACCAGAGTCAATCTGTTACGAAAAAATACCAGTCTAGCGGACAGCGCAGAACCGATCGTTTTGGAAATCTTTGGGAGTGCCTTTGTGATGATGATGATGATGATGATGAACCAGACGAGACACAAGCCCACAGTCATGAAAAGTCCTCATCATAAGAATGTTTACTCTTGACAGGATTTAAACCCGCACACTTTTCTTTTAAAACAGGTATACACGCTACGGAAAAATAATGTTATGAGAAAGACTTATTTACTTACAGCTTTTGACATAGCCGGGGTTGCAGTCTGCAAGAGATAAAACAAATTAAAATTCATGTCAATAAGCAAGTGGTTAATAGGAATTGACCCAGCGCAGGTTTAATTTAGTTAATCAACTTTACACACATATTTGAATTTCTTCGTAGATTGCAACCATTGGGCTGCGACGTATACCTACATACATGCTTCACGCACATGCAAACACATGAAATGGTTTGAAAATGCACACAACACAAATACCTACTCACTGTATTCTAGGTTAAGTTTACTCTTTTAATGATATGTTCATCTGTGTTCTTGATGGAATAAACGTTTTATCTATCTATCTATCTACTTGCATTGCAAAATCTCGCTTTGTAAAACCGCTGTATGTTATGGAAGAGAGGCGCCACCTGACAAAGGTATTTGTTATTTATACCTACTATAATATACATTCAGGTGGAGCCAAGTCAACCTCAGTTTTATGACTACTTTTGGCAGCCCTTCGCTTCGTCACAAGTCCGTTAAAGCTTGTTACGCAGAACAATTTTAAAAATAGGCTTAGTGTGCAGGCCAGCAGTTT
Organism: Teleiodes luculella; assembly: GCA_948473455.1. Classification (NCBI taxonomy): domain Eukaryota; kingdom Metazoa; phylum Arthropoda; class Insecta; order Lepidoptera; family Gelechiidae; genus Teleiodes; species Teleiodes luculella. The sequence continues at coordinate 4,336,701 of OX419582.1, forward strand.
ATCGCCCACCATTGGGCATATGCCTCTCCAGGGCACCTCCATGCCAATCGCTACATATGCATCGCTCCAACTTTTACTTAGTTATAGTATAATCGCACTTACACCGCCCGATCCTAAACAACATTTTGCTATGCTCTTGTTAAGCGATTCCTCAGCTTGTTTCCTGGGGTCGCGATCAGCCATCTTGGATGAGTTGCTTTGGTCGTCCTTTTCAGCGTGATGTTTGATAGCTATATTAAATATATAAATTAATTCATTATAGGTACGTAACTTCACTAATATTAGATACTTTCAACGTGAAAGTATAATATGAGTGTGTAAGTTTAAATGTTTGTTCCGCATTCATACTTAATCACAGATTCGAAATGGAGACAGTTAAACTGAATTAACACAGACAACTTTTATCGCGAATAAAAACCTCTTTCTCATAATAAACTAGCAACGAAATCCCAAGGTTTTATAAATTCACACAGTACTATCACGTTTATACACTTCATACATTAAAGATGAATTCACAGCTACGATAATATAATTAAAAAATCTATCAAAACTAGTAAATTTCGTCACTAACATTTTTTCATACTCTCAGTTTGATTAAGATTCATATTGGATATATTGCGCGATATCACTAGATCTCTTTGAATTGAAGACACGGCGCAGAATGAAGAAATAAATGTGCGACCGGGCGGGGGGGAGGGGCGAGGTGGCGCAATAATACCCATATTTACAAGTACCCTCATCCTCGACAAATAAATTTTGTTCTTTTCAATAGGTAGGTATATTGCGATGATAGATAAACGAATGAATGTCGTTATTTGCATATCCAAACTATCCAGGCTAGATCCATAATTATATTTACGATGCAGCATAGCACAAAGCTTTGCGCCCCGCGACTCCACCCGCGTTAACAATTTTTCCCATGGGAATGAGGTATTTTCTCGCAGTAAAAGGTAGCCTATGTGTTAATCCAGAGTGTCAGCTAACTCCATACCAAATTTTATAAAAATCGCTCTAGGTTTAGACGTGAAGAAGTCTCACACCCTCACACTATCGCCTATAAAATATTAGTGTGAAGAGTATGACGTCGAACATCTCGTATTTATTTTGTTGTAAAATCTTGCTTAGGGACTACTATTTGGTATTCTGTGCTTCGAGTTTTAATACAGCACAAATCATAAAATTATTTTTTCTAATTTATAACTTGACTTGTGAATTGTATTTACTAATTTAATTTTCATGTGGTTATATAAAATATACTATAATGTATAATATGTATTATTATAGCATGGCGTTACGTTGTGTCGGGTTACTCCCCGAGGTCACAATTCCGGGAGGTTGACAATTTTGTTTATGTTTTATTTATACAAATAATTATAAAATCAGCACCTAATCTCCAGGAAGGTGGCCTCGGGGAGTAAACCCGTTGTATCTTAGTTTTATTATGCTGGACAATGAGTTGATATGACGATGATATTTTTAGTTAGGTATGTAAAAAATTTTTCATGTCACCTGTTTCTGGTTCTGATACTGTTTCCTGCTTTACGGTTGAAAGTGTGGGAGTAGGCTAGGGTCGCAGGATCTGCGGCAGTAGGATGACAGCTCTTAAAATAAACAAATAGTAGGCTTGTTAGATAATATTAACAATAATATAACATGTGCGGGACATCTCACGGCCATCTGAACCCAAACTAGTCAGAGCCGGCATGAATGTCAGACAGCTGATACGAGTATACATAGGTACACTGACACAGGGCAGACACAAATGTTCATCAAACGAATGTGTCTGTGTGTGTTTGCCCTTACAAAAAGTATCGTTTTGGTATTCGTTGGGAATTGGGAATAGATTTTTTAATTTGAAATAACGTGGTACTCGATAAGAATAGAAAATAAACTCGGAAATAAACTAATACCAAATGGTATTAGTTCGTGGGATTGGATGGGAATAGATCGTAGGGATTTGAACCCGGGACCCTGTGCTTCGAAGGCAGACGTACTACCAACAAGGCTACTATTACTGAGGTTCCAGGTTCGAATCCCGGTGGGGACTCGTCGAATAAATATCACTTTGGTTAGGACATTGCAGGCTGAATCACCTGATTGTCCGAAAAGAAAGATGATTCCATTCTTCGGAAGGCACGTAAAACCGTTGGTCCCGGCTACTATCTACGGATGTATTCGTTATATAGGGGCCATGTCTGAAGCATAAGGCGGTTCTATAATTCCGACACCAGGGTTTGTGAGGTAGGTTACACAAACCCACAATTTGATCGAAGAACCCACACGATAAACAAGCAAGGCTACGGGGCCTTCAAATAAATTTGTAGACTTGCTGATAAAGTACATGTACCATTAAAGGTGAAAACGCACTATGATAGTGCGGTACTACTGTGAAGTGGCGCGACGACGACGCGGCGCGTAGTGCGTTTTATTTCATAACGTCGGCCGTCGTAGGAATCGACATACTGTGAACAACTCAAATAAACAAAAATATTTTTCTTGATGCCGCGACACGCCTCTCCGCTGCAATGTCGCTCTAGTGCGTTTTCACCTTAATGAATAACTAGCTTTCCGCCGCGGCTCAGTCCGCGTTAAAAGTTTTTCCCGTAGGAATGAGACATTTCCCGCGGTAAAAGGTAGCCTATGTTATTTAGGTTGAATGTAGCATTCTTATAGTTAAAGAATTTTTGAAATCGGTTTAGTAGTTTTTGAGTTTATTTATTACAAACATACACACGCACACTCACAAAAATACAAATCTTTCCTCTTTATAATATTAGTATGATTATTCTTATTCTTAATATGAGGTAGTAAATATTTATTAATCTGTGATATGAGGCACAAACAAAGAGCCGCGGTCGGTCAAGCTATATAAATCCATCTGAATATGTGGTCGAAGGGAGATATTGTATCATCTCCGAATAGAATACAATAGCCATTCCCAATTACTCTTTGAGGGCATAACAACCGTATCTAAACCAAGATCTAAACAGATTGAATGGATCTATACATTCATCTGAGGAGCGTCGGTGGCGTAGTAGTAGTAGCAAGGGCTGTTGACTTCCATTCGGAAGTTCGCAGGTTCAAACCTCGGCACGTACCAATGTGTTTTCGATATTCGAATTCATAATGACGTTCATTCGACGTTCTTACGGTGAAGGAAGAGTTGACCAACCTGCACTGGGCCAGCGTGGTCGTCTAAGGCCTATTCACCCTGACTTCAGGGTAGGGTCGAGCCCCTTGGTGGGGACATATATGAGCAATGACTCTAAGATAAAGTAATGGTCTAGCAATAATTATACATTTGCAGCATTATAATGTTATATTTGCACTAACAGACAATATGATCGACACCCAGAAAAAAAACGGAAACAATTACATTGAGCTAAGGATGTAGAAGAAAACAGACGGCCTTATTGCCATGTTAGCAAGTAGCAACCATATCATAATAACTATTCTATGTTTGTACAGAATCCAGCACATGCGGTTGGACGGACATTCGCACTATGAAATTCACCCCCACTGCTACGAAATACGGGTGCTCTCAAGTTCAAATCGACCAGTCGCATGTGCTGGCTACTGTACCTACAAACAAATAATTATCTATAAGGACTTACATTTTTGTGTTTTCCATTATGTTAATTTAAATATTATTTTTATATAAACATTTCGAAGGAAAGGACGGGGCACTTAATAAAGTTTGGATGAAAACAAGATGTTTATATTTGGCTGCGTATGGCCCGTTGCCATATTGAAAGTTATTTCTTAATTTGAATGTTGACAATATTGACATCGTCAGGTAGACGTCAATAATGAAACAAATAAGTTTTAATATTTTGCTAAAAAAGATTCCGTTGGAAGCCTGGATCTTAAAAACAAGTACTCGTAGTTTGACCCAGTGGAGAAGACTCAAAGAGTTCAAAGAATTTATTTTTTAACTTTTGTACATTATTACATCACTTAGTTAAGTCATTTAAATTATCTTTTCTGGCGAGTTTTTGGCTGTCTTCTGTGGAGAATAGCTCGCCGAAGAAACTCCACAGGCGTTGCATCTTTTAAACATATTTTTACTTCTTAATTTTCTTCTTCTTACTCTTCTCCTTATCCCATTATTTGGGGTCGGTCTCCTCACTTTCAGCTCCAGCGCCATTTGTACCACATGGTCTTCGCTTCTTCTTTTGACATGCCCATACCAACGAAGGCGGTTCTCAGTTATTTTATCCGTAATAGGTGAAAATTTTTCTTGTTTTTTTTTTACATTTATTATGATAATAATTACTAATAACAATGTTTTGTAAAGTACGATTGAAAAAGCCTGTCACCCAAGCAACTATTCCCATGGATGTTTATCCTCTAAGTAATCTGTTATTTTATAATAGGCTTTCTTAATCAATTTCTCCTTAACAATAATTTAGAATACCTCCGCACACCTTCGGCCACTTCTAAACTCCGCCCGCACATACCAATAATGTGATTTTGTTTGATATTTTCCAATTTATACGTTCTTTTGAAGCTCTTATGGTGAAAATTGCGAGAAAACCTGCACACACTTGCGATTAAATACAAAGGTTATTTTATTGTAACAAATCCTGTACCCAAAGGGTTGCCTGGTAGAAATTGCCGCCTTAGCAATAATGCCGCCTTTTGAACACCTGTGCTGTTGTAAGTTGTGTTTTCTTGTATTCTTTTGTGTGCAATTAAAGTATAAAAAAGTGGCCAAGTGCGAGTCGGACTGGCCCATGAAGGGTTCCGTAGCAGCAAGTAACGTTTCATAATATAAAAGTTCTTGTAGTTCGTTGTAACTTTGATCGAACTTTAATACTATTTTATGGGTCTATATTAAAATCCATAATTGAAAATGTATATATCGAAAATCCATAATCGATAAATGTCATAACGATTAAAATCCATAATTTTGAAATACATATATTTAAAAGCCCTAACTTTAATATGAATACTGTTAGTATGTATAATAATTAAGAAATAAAAATTTGACAAATATAGTAAACATAAGTATATACAATTATTATTTTTATCACCAAAAAAGCTGTTTCTCTTATCTTCTTTTTTACCAAAATATCTTAAATTTATGATTTTGAAAGATTATAGAATTATGGATTTTAATAGTTATGCTAAATAATGGTATGTATTTTTGAATTATGGATTCTAATTGTTATACTATTTAAAGTTATGGCAAGTCTGTTATGGATTTTCATAATAGGGATAAGTATTTATGTTATGCAATTTAAGGGGCACCCCTATTTTATACTTTACTATTAAATTTCACTATTAAAAGGTAAATTGCTGTTTACGATTTATGACGTATTAAAAAAAACTACTTACTAGACTGGTTCAGTTTTTTCTATTTTTGTGTAAAAATCTTAATACGGTTCACAGAATACATCTACTTACCAAGTTTCAACAGTATAGCTCTTATAGTTTCGGACGGACAGACAGACAGACATGACGAATCTATAAGGGTTCCTTCCGTTTTTTGACATTTGGCTACGGAACCCTAAAATGGTTGTGTATGTATGTAATAGGTAATAAACTGCACTGGGCCAGCGTGGTAGACTTGGGTCTATTCATTCCTATTCAGAGTTGGCTCGAGCCCCTCGGTGGGGATTTATTGTATAGGCTGTAACTATAAAAAAGTTAGGAAAAACCCTCATTCCTCTATGTCCATGGTACCTTAAAAATATAATAATATCTTTAATCGTACTACTACGGTATTACACTGCAAACTGATGGTTACAATCATGAAGAAAAAAAAATTCCACGCGCGTAAAATTTTTTCTTCCTTCATGGTTACAATGGTCTAATGATGCACGTACGTGATACACTCAAGAGCACGCTAAGCTGAACTCTTTGTACTAGCTAGTAACGTTATTACTTATACCCGTTAAATTTTTGTGGTATTATAATTTTAATGCATTAGTTTTAATTGATAATTTAAGTAAAAGTTATAATAAACGCGTCAAATTCTGTTGGAAAACTAAAAAAATAAATGAATAATTTACCGTAATACCTATTTCAGTAAAACTTTTATGTTAGTGATTATTTGGTGTAAGGTAGTAAAAAAAAGCTTTCGACCGTTCGCCCAGGTGGTCTCGAAAGGTGGACGGTGGGTTGGAAGGGATAATAATTAATAATGTATGTATTTCCTCAAAAAAAAACATTTGAGTAAGCCAAAATGTTGAAAATGGTACATTTAAGAAATAATTGTTGAGGCTGGCCCTTAAACTAGGATAAATCTTGTACTATAGGAAACCAGATCACTAGGTCCTCGCCAGAATTTAAAATCAGTATAAATTGCAAAACTTCGTCTAAGAATGTCTATCTAAGTGCAGGCTCATATTATGGTTATTAACATTGTGCTCAATTCCGGCGTAGCCGCTAAAATCTAAGTTGTTGGTCTCTTTCATTCATATGAAAATCGAAAAGTATAGGAGGTGAATGAATTTAATTTTCCAAAGTATTTAGCTTAACGTGCTCTTGATTTAAGTAGGTGCTTGTGAAGTTTTGAACCTTTTTTTTGTTTCTAACCTGAAATCGATTTCTAGGGCATCTAGGGTCCCCAGTAGTATCCGATGACGAATCTGATGTCAAAATTTGAAAAAAATGGCCGTCATTTTAAACTTTACGCCCAACACAGTCTGACGGTGCCCTATCGGGATTCGAACTCGGAACCTCTGCTCTGTAATACCTATACAGCGTTTTACCGCTCGGCTTTGGAGCTTCAAGCTAAGCCCAAGGTGTAGAATGCAAAAGTTAAGCCAACGCACAAAAAGTTGACTTAAATATCGAATCATCAACTGCTAACGTTCAACCCACGTCAGGCCCGAATGAGACGAGAACACAAAGGAATCTCACCCTATTATACTTCATTAAATTCACTCAATAACTGAGCCATATTTTGCTAAGTACGTCTTTCATTCGCATACAATCCCATTCCCCGTCCCTTTCTTTCAGGTTGCTCCCTCCACGCGCGACAGAGATGCATGACGGATATTTAGTCAAAATCTGAGTTAACTGTCATCGTCGTCGGGTTTCGACCAATAAACCTGTGGGGATGGCATTGCTATTATGTCAAAATGACAATACACAAATTGACGCGACCGAGAACTATAAACCTCTGTGCTATAAACTCGGAAAGTTAATACTGTGACTCTGTCGTCATACGATTACTGTGAAAAAACAAACCTATCGCTATTACAATAAGATCATTATTCTCTTGGAGGGCTGTGACTTGTATAGATCATCGAAAATCTGCCGTATACTATTTGCGTTAGAGTATAATTTGCCTTGTAAGTGGTTATATGTATTGTTAATCCAGGGTTGACACAAAAAATTGTTGAAAGGGAGTGAACAAAAGCTTATAAAAGTAGTAGATTAATCGTGGATTTGGACACAATAAACGTGGATAGGCACAGGGTACTGTGGTGTGCATGTGTCCTTCATGCACGCCGTTTCATGCTGGCAGCCTCTTTTTCGTTTGAGGCTATAAAAAGATGTAAAGTAATAATCAGTTTGAATTTGGTTGATGTTTGAGAGATGGCCGTAGCCCGTGCTACGAGCCTGACGCCATTCTTATAATTTTCTAAAGCATTTGCATTTGTAATGTTTCGTTATTAAGTCTCTAATATATAATACCTAATTTAAATGCATACGTTGTTTTCCTTGTCCTCCACCATTAGGGCCGGTTCGTACATGGTGGAGGTGCCTTAGGCGCGTTTTACAGTGTAGCTGGACGTGGATCCCGAGGACACTAGAGCTTGGCCTGGTGTGTGGGCAAGGAGCCCTATAAGAAGAAGTTATACCAGAGAAATAACCGCTACGCAACGCTATACCCCTGAAATTCGAAGATGAAATATGAAGATGAAATACGAAGATGATGGCAGCCATGACGAGGAGCGTTGGTGCCCAGAAGATGTTTGCCGCACGTTGTTGCAGTTGTTGCAGATGCATTTGTGATAATAATGCCTAAAGGATGCGTTGAGAAAGATAAGTGCTAATTTTATTAATAAAGTGTTCTCGACGAAGTGTCCTGGATGAAGTTAGCGAGCTTCGTGTGATTTGCTACGAAAGGCAAACGTGTCGATGTTTTTCCCGATGCGATATTTGAAGATGCGTTTTAGAAGAGTGCGAAGTGGAGAGACGACGGAAGAGTCGCCGTTTTTGCCTACCTAGTTTGCAGGATTAGAGTAGAAAGTGTATTATTGTGTAAATAATTTTGCAAATTTTCCCTTATTTTTAATTCAATTTCTTATTATTTTCGTAATTTGACGTAGTCATAGTGATAGGTTCGTTGCTCGGCAAATAGTATTTTTGTTTGTGTCATGAACAAAATGACTCGTGACAATTTTGACGGAACTATGTCAAACAATTTGTAAACATTGAAATATATGAATTGTTGATTAATTTTTACGCTAAAATATATAAAATATAGTAAATATAGGTTAGTTTCAATTCTTTATTGTCTTGTTAGGTTTGGTTAGGATGTACGAGTGTTTTCCTGTATTAATGCTTTAAAATGTTTCAGATATGAAAAACTTGATAACAATTGTGATGACGAATTTATTATGATGATCATTTCTGATGTGATGACCCTTCGAGAAAGCTGGACGACTTAAATCTAGATGACCATACGGTATGAAGAAAGAAAAACGTGCGCGTTTAACTAGAATTTGGGTAGTTTTTTTTGGGGTTAATTGGGATGATGCTTAGTTAGGTGTGTTCCGTGACGGAATATTTACTGTCACTCCACATCAAGCACATAGTGCTGTGGAGGAACTTTGGTTGGGTTCATGACTTTGAGTACTCTCGTTACCGGTACCGCAGCTAGGTGAATTCCCACTAATCTTTTCAGAGGATAGGTTGGAGCTGAAGAAAGAAAATAGCTCCCATTCCCATGTCTTGCCCAAAGCTAGGTTTTGATATTGGTGATAGCCGTGCGCGTTTACTATAAATTTATTTTATTATTTTCTGGTAATTTTGTAGTTCATTGGTCGTCCAACTTTTTCAAATTTATTTCTTTAACCTTTCTTAATTGATTATTTGGTGACTATTGAATTATTAATAACTAGTTAATATTATTTTATTCATAGTATCCGACACAGATAGGTTTAGTAAACTTTTTCAAAATTTTATTGAATGTCTATTTGGATTAACTGTAGACAGACATGCTTAGCTGTGTTGATTCTTTTTTGATGGTTTTTGATCAACTTGGTTGGATAACAATAAAACACCAACTAGCTGGTAGCAGCAGTCAGTTTTTGACATGTCTGTGACTTTGTGATGTTTTGTCCATCCTTAGGCAGGTAGCTTAGCTTAGGACGGACATTTGTAACGAAATATCGTAAAAAAATATATTTTTGCAATGGTATTGCGAATATATTTTTTTTTAGCTGTACCGGGCGGGATGTGGTGTGCATGTGTCCTTCATGCACGCCGTTTCATGCTGGCAGCCTCTTTTTCGTTTGAGGCTATAAAAAGATGTAAAGTAATAATCAGTTTGAATTTGGTTGATGTTTGAGAGATGGCCGTAGCCCGTGCTACGAGCCTGACGCCATTCTTATAATTTTCTAAAGCATTTGCATTTGTAATGTTTCGTTATTAAGTCTCTAATATATAATACCTAATTTAAATGCATACGTTGTTTTCCTTGTCCTCCACCATTAGGGCCGGTTCGTACAGTACACATGGCAGGCAGCCGCATTTGGTTTGTTTGGCAATGACATCGTACGATGAGGGTCCAAGAGGCGCATTATCATCATCAATGTCAAATTCAAGCTTATTCATAATAATCGTATCATAGTTTCATTCGCGAACATTTTTCAGTTTTATACATTTAGCTAATCATATCATTAAACAACCTGACTTTGTGAACCGAATTATTCATAAATCTGAATGGAGTCTACAGTGCAAGAAATTTTATCCAATTTTGACATATGAGATTAGCATCACAGCAAGCGGTATAGTTAGAAGAACTATCGAAAAAACTGAAAATATGTATTAAGTGAAATTACTGTTGTTGCTAACTCCTTAAAATGTAATTAATTCAATTAATTAACCTTCGCTAACTTTTGGTTTGAATGCAAAAAAACGATATATACCCGTACCATCTTAAAAATTGAATATATTTTCGTTAGTGATTTTTTTTACATCATGATCCCTATATATCATTGTTCACACCAAGAAACGGCATCGATGATCGAGGGAATTGAATCAATGATTGGGGGAGTGAACGGATCGAACATCGGTGACGGTTTTCGCTGTAGACACCCACAATATGATTAGTTATCGTGTAGGTTTTAACCTACTTAGATGGGTAGGTACTTATAAATAACATTCTTGGTTTTAACCTGCCTCAAAATGTGTCAAAACTATGGAGCCGCATTAGCTTCTACCGCAGAATAATAAACATCTAAGTGAATCAGTAAAGCCGCGATTAGACTACACAAATTATTAGCCACCGACAAATTGGCGTTCTACAAATTGGAGTAAGTGTAATTGCAGTAAGGCTCCGATAATTAGGACACTAACTGCAATTACACTTGTCCTTACTAAGGATCCTAACTGAAAAAGTATCCAACAAATTGTGTAGTCTAATCGCGGCTTTAGTGGTGATGATTAGTAGTCAGTGTATAATATTGTATGCTATACATAAAACGAATTTAAGACCCCCCACACTAGCATCTTTCGAGTGTCGTTGTCGTCGTACGTCGCGCATACAATGTTTCACTCGCACTTAAAAATAAAATTAAGAAATATAAATATGAATAAAATATTTCTATTCTTATTCCTTTCAAGTTTCAATCTATCTATCCTTAGACGTCGAAAGACGCTAGTGTGAGGGATCTCTTAATAGGACACTTGCGTGGATAAGTAAAAATTGATTTATTGAAGTTAATTTGGGAAAGTTGCTTAGATCAGATCCATTGACTAAGGATATATTCTCAGTTATTGCTTAGCCGTCATTTACACCGTGTATTGATTGATTCAACATATTTTTAAACTGCTGCTGAGAGCATACCTACTACGAGTAATTACACCGCTTAGCGCTATTACTTTCCTGTATTGCAATCAGGAAATCGTGATCGAATCAGGAATGATGAGATCCGAAGACGAACCAAAGTCACCGACATAGCTCGAAAAATCGCTAAAAGTGGCAATGGAATGGGCATATTGCGCGTAGAACCGACGGCCGTTGGGGCAGAAAGATTCTTGAACGGCGGCCGCGCGCCGGAAGACGTAGTGTGGGCAGGCCCCTCACGAGGAGGACCGACGATCTGGTGAGGGTCGCGGGAAGCCCCTGGATGCGGGCAGCGCACGACCGATCATTGTGGAGATCCTTGGGGAAGGCCTTTGTCCAGCAGTGGACGTCTACAGGCTGAGATGATGATGATGATGACGATTGCCATCAGTGGTCTGTTTACTTTGCCGCGCAGATACACCACGCCTCTACTGCGATTCAAAAAATTTCGAGGTGCTGGCTAAAGTTGTCTAAACCTCAGGCGTCGTCGTCCTTTATAATATTAGTGTAGATATAATGAAGATTAAAATAAACTTTCAAATTCTGTCATAATATTATAATATATTTTATTTAATATTTTATTTACATTACATCCGTCTCCTATAAATACATTAAACCCAATGCAAGATACAGTTTTGCCCTTAATTAAGTACCTACTTACAACATATATAACTTTAATGCCCAATTATATTGACTATTACAAAAAATTAACCACGAAAAGACAAATTAAAATAATCCGGCGCATTAATTGATTATTTAGCACATACATATAGCTTGGCCATTAACACTCAGTTGCAGAAAGCTGGCATTAAATCCTACCTTAGGTAATGGAAGATTAACTCTAATGATTTCATTAGTTTAAAGACGTTGCATAAAAATAAATTATGCCAGGATAATCCTTCATTAGTTAATGCTCTCATTAAAAAATGTTGCCCTCAGAAACAGTATGGAAATTAAAAAAGAGTGAATGTAATGACGCAGATCTGTCGTATTTGATGGTAGCCGAGCCATAAAACTTCAAAAAAAAGCAAATATTGTTTGACATAGACAGTTCACGAGCAATTCATATTTACAATTCGTGGCTTTAAAAAAACTGTTATTGTCGATTTTTTTGTATTTTTTGCTATTTTGTGATGGCTGAAGTGCAGAAAAAACGGGAGCGGAGTGCCAACTACACAGGGCAGTAGAAAATCATGTTAGCAGTAGTGAACTGGTGAGTGTGTTATTTACAACATTTTCGTTTATTAAATAATTTTACTAATATGTTAAACAATGCTACCGTAAGGCAAATTATGCAAAACAGGACTACACAGACTAGCTATGTAAGTAATACCTAACTGAAATTACGGAGTATACTTCTCACACAAAAATCTAAACCTCGATTGTCGCCGGAAAAGTTGTAAACAAATAAATTACTTTTGTTCCAGTTATAAGCGTATTATTGAAGATAAAAGGATGGGAGGAACGTATGTACGCAAAAAAACCGAAGCCTGGAAGGCAATTTCTAGAAAGTACAACAGTAATACTACTAAAGGCTACAGAGGGACAGAGCAGCTCAAAACATTGTATGATAATATGATACAAAAAGCTCGGAAGAAAGTAGGGGAATGCAATGTATGTACTGTTCTATCTCAGTGTAAAAATGTAGGAATTAAAAGTAAGTAGGTATATCAATTAAATATCAGTTTAATACCTACTTTTACTTTTTCTTTTCTTTACATAATATTACATGATTTACACGATTATTATCTTAAATATATTATACTGAGAAACATTTTCTGTGTTTTATTTAGCATTTGAAATGTTATTTAAGTAATTGATATTAGAAAGCAACTATAATAAAATAACCTATTGGTTAATAAAGTACTAAAGAAGTAAGGTAAATTAAATATTTCAAGCTTTTGCAACTAGATAAAGACATATTTCGTTAAATATCCTGACAATTTTTAGCTTTAATGGAGCTTTCACGGCCAATTATATTTTTAATGAAAGAAACGTCAAAATAATGCCCATTAGACGATAAAGACGCGTTGTGCAACCAAAAATGAGATAAAGATAGGTTTGACAGAGGGTTTGACAGTTCTTCCATTAAACTTAATGAAGCATTAAATTTAAAATTTATTATGACATGATTTGCTTTTGTGCAACACTTTAATGGAAGATTAGTATTTAATGCCACTTTAAATATTTAATGAGCCTTTCTGCAACTGAGTGTAAGTGTAGAAATTAATTAAAGAGGAACTAAAATGTTTCCGCAAATGACAACACCAAATCTGTTGTCAAACGTCAGTCGATTTGTCAAAATTCAAAGAATTTTTGACTCATTCGACATTTGTTTGTGATTTCTGGATAAATATACGTTTTAGTCAGTGAATTGTTGTTAGAAATAGGTAAAACGATAAAAAGTGGCACCAGAGAAGTAATATATAATGTTTTTAAAAGATGTTTGGCGGAATACCATGCCGGGAAACTTCTTACAGAATTGGATGACCTTTAGAAACGAGTTGCTTCTATGACAGGTATATATACACTCTAATTCTATATGAAATACGTAGTTCGCGATATAAATTACAATAATTGTTAGTTAAATAAGTAAGCAAAATCACGACATCGATGTTTTCTACGGATTAATCTAATTTGAGAGGTTATGTTTACATTCGAGAAAAGAAGCTTTATATATAGCGCGACTGCATAATTTTGGTCGTTACACACTACATTATAATGTTTTATTTTGATTACAGGAAAATCGGAAAGTACTGTCCGACGCTTGATTGATGAAGGGCACAAAAGCGGTGGCAAGTTTTCAACGCCTGCAAAGCATAGATTAGGCCGCCCGAAAAAAAATTAGATGACTTTACCATCTAAAATATAAGAAATCTGAAATGGAAATGGGCTGGCACATGTAATCAGAATGGAATAAATGGACGAGTAAAAATAACTAACTGGATACCAAGAGACAAAAAAAGAAAAAGAGGCAGACCAAGGAAGCGCTGGGAAGATGTCTTCAAGGAAAAGTGTGGCCCGTACTGGTTCTCCATAGCGAGGGATAGAGAGGAATGGAGGAGACTGAGGGAGGCCTACGCCGAACAGGCGACTTTCATAGAATGAAATAACAATGAAGGAATAAGAAATATTTTTTTACTAAGCATGCTAAATTAAAATAATAAATTTAATATTGCAATGCAATCTATGAAAGAATAAAGGCTCATTTTATTTTAATTTATTTATTTTATTTCTGGTTAAAATAACCCATTTGTACAATAGTACCAATAATTTATAAAAACACATTAGTAGGAAAATAGCAAAACAAAATTAAATACCAAGTCATGTCATACATATAATAACAGAATGTTAGATTTCACTTTTTGTTCGCACTCTGGTGCACTCACAGCCAGTGTCTCAGCAATTTCGAATTATAAAAAAATACAAGTATCAAATTCATTAAGGTCCTAGTATAGATGTTGCCATGCAAACGATAGTAGCGCCCCCCTTTTTTGTCAACACTTTATGGTCAAGCTTATACCTATTATTATATTCTTGACTAGGTTATAGGATGGTCTAAGAAAACAAGGTCTAACACTCCGACCACGTGACTGACACAAGCCTACATAATTTCTACGTCATTTTGCCTGTTCATCCTTGTCGAATGCGTGTAATAATTTTTAAACAGATACATGAATTCTTTCATCGATTCAAAGTTACATATTGGAATAATAACTTAAATTGACTAATGTTAATGTTATATTTCTATCGGCTGTTTAATGAATGACACCCCAGGAATTCACCCAAAGCTCGAGCAGGAATTATAGTCTGTCGAATAAATGTGTTTACATATATGGGAGATTATTGGGAACTTATAAAACTCGTTACTGGCTGCACTGTCAATAGTTTTAAAAATGGTACTTAAATTTACTATACTGTAAAATACGCCGCAACCCTTTGAAAAATACTAACTCGAAAAATAATCAATATTTCAAAAATCTTCTGTAGGTTATATTGAAGCCATTAACTTTACTCGTATTTATTATATCTCGCTAGTAGTAATAGATGGAAAAACGGCCACTTTTCGCAATTTTTCCATATACTCGTATGTATATCCTACAGAACACCGTGTCGTTCCTCGCCGTTCTAGATTTTTGAAATATTTATTATTTCTCGAGTTATTATTTTTTAAAGGGTGGGGGCGCCACTTAGCACCTGTAGGCCCCTTAACGAAATAAATTTTGTTTTTCAAACTTCTGGTACCCAGGACGAAAAATAATACTTTGACTTTAATACTAATATTACACTGTTAATAATATAAAACTACATCTATGATATTTTTCTAGGTCTCGTGATTCCCTATTTATTTATTTATTTGAGAGATGTATACAACAGAGAACAATCACAAAATTATTCCTATTCTTATAATTTGAGGTGAAAACTCAAGACCGAAGCGCTCAGATTTTCCTATGTTTATTTTTGTTCTATAGAAAAACACTGACAAATTGATATTAAGTTCTGATCTATGATCAATTTTGTTTTGATCTATGGGCCCATACATTGGAACAACGTTGTATATTTAACTTTCAGGGGTTTTTCTCACCCTTTCGTATTTATTAAGTCCATAGTTCCCTCCGCTTCAGTAGAGAAAAATCGTCAGGCGCGCCGCCAGATGGAGTTAGAGGGTTTTTAAAACTCGCTATCGTTTGGTCTCGGCGATTTCATGACCCCCAAATATTATTTCGCCCCCTGCGTGCGGTGTGTTGTACAACTATTGACGTTGGTCTCAGTCTAGCAAATTCTAGTTGGACTGTGGCCTTTGCCATTTAATTTTTGAAATCCGGCCCTTAATACTAAGGGAAGGATTAAAAAAGTTGTAATAGAGAGCTCATGCCTAGAGCTACGAGAATCGGAGTTACTGCTAACTCGTTTCTGTTTATAAAACTACTTGACCATGCCTGCCGAGGGCCTCGAGCCTGCCCTAAACCATGGTATATGTTCCGAAAGTATAAACATACCTTAATAGGCCATAGCCATGGTCTAAGAAAACAAGGTCTAACCACTAGACCACGTGACTGACAAAAATCTACGTCATCTTGCGCTGTTCGTCCTTGTCGGTGAACAGCGAAAAATGACGTAGGCTCGTGTCAGTCACATGGTCTAACGGTTAGACCTTGTTTTCTTGGACCATGGCCATATTGGCCATAGCTATGAGGACCCAGTGTAGGGGCTAGGTTATATTATCATAATAGCATTAATTATAATTTCGTGTGATTGTCTATTACACGCATTCGACAAGGATGAACAGGCAAAATGACGTAGAAATGATGTAGGCTTGTGTCAGTCACGTGGTCGGAGTCTAGACCTTGTTTTCTTAGACCATGGGTTATTAGTAAAGCTAACTTAGGTACGCAAGGTAACATAATATACAAATTATACACATTTATTTACCACTAATATACATGGTCCAAGAAAACAAGGTCTTACAATTAGACCACGTGACTGACACAAGCCTACGTCATTTTGCGCTGTTCATCCTTGTCGTAGAAATGACGTAGGCTCGTGTCAGTCACGTGGTCTAATTGTAAGACCTTGTTTTCTTGGACCAGGCCCCTATAATATAATTCCGTCCCCCTGATTTACTACAATATTTATCCCGATCAAAGTAGTCCAGTATTAGACTTTTGTTGGTTAATCTGTGTTTTTTCACATATGAGCACTTTTTTTTTACTGGCAAAGCAATTTGGAGATTTTAAAATACACGATCTTTGCAAAACTAAATAGGTACTTTAATTAGACAAATTGTATGAATTAGAAAAGACATCGAGACGATTCGAGTATTTGTGACAGCCCGATGTTTGTAGCACTCTGAAAACTATTTGTCTAAGCATTGTATGCCGATGCCGACTCATAATAAAGTTGTACTATTAACTATGAGGCGGTTGCAAAATTATATGTGGCTGGCTAGATTCAGTCTAGCAAAATAGTTATTGAAGCGATGTGGCGTGAGAGTTATAGGTAGGTATTAACAATTTTCTTAGAACTATGAGTCGGCACACAATAATTTGTTTACTTACCCAGACAAATAATTTTTCATCGTACTTCGCTTATGGTGTATAATAATTAATTTAAATAAAATTAAAAAAAAACCCGCTACAAAACCGGCACTTGATCCTTTTAACAACTAGAAAGAGCTGATAATCTTTAAATAGCTGAAGATATTTTCTTGGATCATACCTAAGAACATTTTCGATTTTTCACCTGTCAAACAAAAAAACACTAGATCAAAATCGGCGCATTTGTTTAGGAGCTACGATCCTACAGACAGACAGACAGAAAGCGGACACGTTGGCGCAGCGGTTGAAAAAATATCAAACAGCTGCAACCTTCGGGCTGCGATGCGACATATCTGTATTTAGTGTTCTTTTTCAGAGCGGTACATATCGCCTATGATGCGTTCTACAGGGATGTCACCGATAGTGGAGCGGAAGAAGAGCTCCACAATGGTCTCCCCTGGGACCAGCCTCACCAGCTCCAGGGCTTCCAGCAGTCGGGCTGCCCGAGTCACGTCCAGCGGATACGTCCGGAGCGCGTACTGGAATCAAACGGGATACCTATTTATTTCAGTCCGATGATCTATAAAAAAGTACCAGTGGTCATATAATTATAAAAATATTGACACCGCTTAAAAAGAATTTTGATTACAAAAACGAATTAGGTTCCTCTCTTCTTTTTTCAGATTTTTCTTTTTCTGGGCATTTATGTTCAAAGATTACTACAATTGAATCAGACACACTAGCAAAAGTTACAAAATTTATTGGCTTACCTCACCAAGCACAGCTTGTGAATGATTCCGTAACACAGCGACAGCAGGCAGGTCCTGCAGCTTTCTACGTTCCGCCTGACTTGGAGTTTCCCCAGCCTTCTCGTCAAAGCTCGTTTTGAACAAGACTATCGCTCTCAAACACGAAAACTCTTGGTTATCAGGTTGAATCTTTGCTAGCTCCGCTATTGCTTTTCCAAACGCTTCTATGTCCTTCGTCTCCACCGACGGATTTCTCCCATCCAGCAATATGCTTAAATCTATTGGATACAAAAACTGCGCCGTGCCAATAAGAAATAAGTCACTCCATGACTCTTCTAGAAGTAACAATCGGTCTGAAAGTGACAAAGACCTAAAGGCCGGGACCTCTTTTGACCATTTAATGTTCATAAATAGCAGTCTAGCTGCTGCTTCGCAGATCGCCTCTGGGTCGGCTGGTGTTGACAGAGTGGGCATAAATGGCAGTGGGAATGGCACTTTTGAGAATGGTGCGAATAATGGCGTCAGCGAGTTTAGCCTGTAAGGAAACGCCCCAGGGAAAGGTCCAATCGGAGGCGGTGCTAGCAAGTTAGACTTTGGCATTGCCATGTCTAGGACTGTAGGCGCTGGCATATTGTTCATGTTCGATGCCGGTAGCCCTGGGTCTTTCAAGAAAAGAGCCATTTGCCGACGGATGGTTGCGTTGCGAGGACCTCTTTCGTGTTGGACAGCTGTAACAAGATGAATAATCCCGATTCGAAATGTTGCACTTAATAAATTCGTTCTACATACAAACATGCATAAATATGCATTATTCTAAGACATGGCGTATAACAATACCTCTCAATTGAAGGGAGCGATCTTAGTCCAGCGGTGGAAAATTTTGGTACTTTCAAAACAAAATTTAAAAAAAAACCTATAGGATTTTGATTTATTCTGGTCTAATCCCAGCAACTCGTATCACTGATATTTGATTCTACTTTTATTTATTTTCTTTTCTACTTGAAATCATCGCTTAAAATAGATAAATTTAATGTACAAACGAATACCAAAATTTGAATTTTGGGCAGTCAGTAAAGTCAAGTATTTTTTATTATGTTTTGGTACTTGTTTAAACAAGTTCCATTCAGAATAGAATAAAGTGTCATTAACGACAAATTAATTTAAACTATACCAGTGGAATTCGCTTTTGGTGCTGATTCAGAATAAATCTCCTAAGCGGCGTCATAATACGATTAACAACATAGGTGTAAAATGTAGTATACCTATAAAAACAATGGAAATATCCACTTACCGTCCTTATTCATGCCTGCATCTAGGCACTTGGCTAAGCGGCAGGCGCGGCATTGGTTCCTATGCGCTTTGTCCACCAAGCAGGCGCCAGGGTTGCGCGCTTTGCAGGCGTACTGCCGGTCCCTGCGCACGGACCGTTTGAAGAAGCCCGCGCAACCGTCGCAGGCGAACACGCCGTAGTGCTTCCCGGAGGAGTGGTCTCGGCAAACGGCACAGGGCACGTCGTAGAGGATGCGACCTGGGAAATAACATCTATGAAACTACACTAACACACATTTTCACGGGTTTTCTCCACGATTTCGTTTTAAATTGCGTTTTAAATATCGGTAAGCTCAATTTAAAACGAAATCGTGGAGAAAACCCGTGAAAATGTGTATTAGTGCAGTTAACAACTGCGATAAAACTAAGAATATTCATCTATGAAACTAACTCTTTAACAGTTTGTATTCTTGTATTGCACCATATTTTCGAGGATGTGGAAGACGACTGATGACAGTTCGTTGTCTAATGCTCGCACTAGGATTCTCTGTATTGTAAGGATTCGGTCATCCCTTTAGTGCTTACAAAAACTTTAAAGGTGTGCAAGCTTAACTACTTCCAAACACTTATTTTGATAATTTTAATTAGTATGTGTGTGTGTGTTGGATGGAATTATCGAAGCGCGACTTTCCCACCTCTCTGAATCATTGCAACGAAGAGTGCCCCGAAGCAAGTTTTCATCTTTCAAGCGTTTTGTTTTTCAAGCTACATGGAAAGTCCCCAAGTTTTTCTGAGTTCATCAAAAGTTTTATAGGTATCATTTAAGTCGATTTTAGCATGAATCATATTAACATACGAGAATATAAGGAACTTTGCTTTGACCTTCCTAATAATAGGAATAAAATTTATTCTTATTCTATGTGTAACGTCCAAAAAAAAACAAGAATATCATTACAAACACAGTGTGCGAATAGTTAATACACGCGCATAGGAGTCCATAAATCAATGACAAACCAAAGTGTCACAACCCACAATTATGTGATTTCGTATACAATACGGAGTCGTAAAAAATAAACGACTTGGGCAGGGAGCGCTGGGGCTACGCCCCTTGCCGACCCCTCCCGGTAAATTAGCCGAAGTGCCGACTGCGAAAAGCACAATTCACTTATAATACAATTGAAATAACGGTCGTATTGCAATCAAGACATTGTACACTTTTTTCTATATTTGCAAATAAATAGCTATCTAGATGTTTTTCTTAGTACCTACTCATGAAACATGATTAAGTAAATCACCTACTTCAGATATATGTATATTTTCCACTATTTAACACTTCGGTGGGCTAAACATGAGCTCCGTTTGGCAATTAGATTTGGTATCGATTGCACTTTTTGGTTACATTGGTGAATGCTGAGGACAACAGTAACTACAGTCCAAGCTAAGATGGTCTAAATTGGGAACCACAATAGGCACTACGGTTTTTGTATATTGACGATAAAATATGTGATCACAATATTACGTTTTTAGCACAAGCTACGCAAATAACCCATCTTTGTACTGTGTATCAAGATTAACAAAATATTGGTATTTCAATTCCATAATTCTAAATCACTACGCGTTTTGGATTTCGACAACAAAAGCGCGCAGTTTTTTGCCAGAGTCGAGCTCATCATTCGGTCTGTAAACACGATCCCACGGCCCCTTACACCGTTTAGCAAGACAGAGATAATACGGCTTTATTAATACACCTCCAAACATGCCTTAGTCGAGAAATCACAAAGGCACTTCCATAAATACCGTCCCATTCCAATACATGCACGTGAATACACTTGCGGGGCAGGAAGCGCGGTGTCGAATGTGAGATCAAGGAAAAAAAGATTTACGAAGCCGTCCATAGACTATAGGGGGTATGAAAGCCAAGAAGTGGGGCTTGCTTGGGAACAATTTTTGAACTCAATAAAACGGCCATTGAAGATAAATAATGACAGGTTAGAGAAAGACGAGGAGAAGTCGACCGGAATCGGAGATGAGGCATATTGTATTGAAGTAGGTATTTAGGTTACATTGCTTGACAAAGTGTGAATTTGCGTGACTATGTGACATCTGTCATCATTTTGGGCGTAAATAGACAGAATGTTTTGGCCATTTGACCCTTGATGGTTGTAATGTATTTAGGAATACGTCTTGCCTTAATTTCTTATTTTTGCAATTTTAACTATACTTGTCTCGAAGTTGAAGTATCAAGCTTCGTATAGATTGACACTTGGTAGGATCCTAACTTTAAAAATACGGATAGTTAAAAATACTTAATGGGCTTAGACCTCATCCTAAGGGGAAACCGTTGCAGGGACACAGCAGGGTCTAATCTTTTTTTATGACTTACAACAGACTGTCAAAAATTACGTTAAGCAAAACGGTGTCTATAATACTACGACCATGGTAGCATTTTCAGTTAGTTCTTCGGCGGACTGTACCGTACAGTATCGTCAGACTTTGACTGCTGCAACCTCAATACCAATTTGATCATCTGTAAGCGTAGCATGGAGCACTTTGTATGACAAACAATTATCTCATTTACGTCTGTCAAAAAGCCATATTGAAATAAAACAATCTCTGTCACGCATGAAACGGCATACTAAACCCCAGGATCAGAATGACCAACAAAAAAAAAGGAACACCGCAATATTTTTCGGGCGATTCTCGCATATCGGTGTGGCTCCTGGGGAAAGTACAGTAGGCAGCCTTAGTATGGACATGTCGACCTTTAGAAAGCCGTTATTCCGTCGCTGTAAAAACGAGTTTCTTAGTGGGAGTGTATAGCTGCATGTGCTGCTTACTGTACTTATATTATCGGGCACACAGAGACATTCACGGTGTTCAGCGTGTTAGGCAGTTCAAAACAAGTTTTGAGTGTCACAGTATAAATTAGGCATTAAATCAAATAGGCAGAATAGTACATTTATACCTGTCTGTGGTAGGTTTATTATTAAAAGGGTATAATTACGTAACCCTATTTTGACCCTCCCTTTATGCAATTCGATGACTATCACCCTGCGACGGACCACCTGCGCAAGAGCATCGCGTGATGCGAGATCGCGGCTATTAATTGCCAATAGGATGCCGCTATGATGATTCGAAATTTAAACTGACACAGTTATTGGGGACGTTTGTTTGGTGATAATATTCCCACGTCAATTTGCGAGTTCATCAGTTCTGTTACCAATAATAAGGTTTCAATGACCTATTTAGTATTCGTAGGGTAAAATTTATTGATGCTGCTACATAATTTGTATTAATTCACTATTTTTGCTTTCACCACTTTCACGTTATCTTTTTATCCGACGAAAAACGGAGGAGGTTCTGAAGTCGACGAGTTCTTTTTTTGTATGACCGCGCGTAACTTTTTACAGATTATTCTGATTTTGACATTTTTTTTATGGGGAGGGGTGTAAAAAATCCAATAGGTGTAGTAAGAAAAAAGGGGATGATTGATTCACTCACTCACTGAGATTTTGGCTTTCAAGTGTTTTCGGTGGTTTAATTTTATGTTGAAAAGTTGTTATTTAGAAACAAATAGAAAGTGTGCTTTGTGTTTGTTTATTAGGGTTTATTGAAGTTCCAAATCTATTTTGAAGTTTAGATGTATGTAGGACAAAATTCTTGTTTGACTTTAATCCTAGAATGACATTTTGTATTTTGGACGTGCAAAGCTCGTAAGTCGGAAATGAGCCTTTGACAAAGTTATTGTTTTTTTGTGTTTTTATTTTTTATGCGTATTGTGCCATGCGCGGCCGAGGCGGATAGATAATAAATGCCACGGACATTGCTTGCTTGCTTGCTCGTTGCCTGCTTATTGTGAGGGTTTCGAAGTTAACCTACCTCACAAACCCTGGTATAGGTACGAAACAATCGGAATTATTTAGCCGCCTATGGACATTAAATACGTGAAATATCAATAAAGAAATGAAGTTTAAGTGTAAGTACATCAAAGGTTTGTGCGAGTCTTGTGCAGACTAGTTTCCTCGAAATTTCATGGATTATAACGTATTTTAATCAGATGTAAAGCCCGGTGCAATATTCTTTAATTTCAGTGAATGAAGGATCGTGATCGAAAGAAGCGATCATATGTGTTGTGGCCCCGTAGCCTAGTTAGTAGAAGGTACAGAAAGCAGCACATGCGGCTGGACATATTGACCTTGAGAGCGCCATTATTCCGTAGCAGTAGAAGCGAGTTTCGTAGTACGAGTTTCAAGCATGTGCTGCTTACTGTACGTGCGTCGCGGATTTTAATCCCGCCTGGGACAAACATTCGTGTGATGACCACTTGTGTTTGCCTTGTGTCTGGATGTTACATATTTAAATAATGTATGTATACCTAACTGTTGTCTGACACACATACAGGTTCTGCCTAGTTTGGGGTCAGATGACTTCGTGAAGATGTTGCCAAATATTGATTTATTTATTTTAAATTATACTAGTAAACATCATGAAGCAAGCTTTTTGGAACGCAGTAGGCAAAAGTGCACCAATTATTCACTCCCATAATAGGGAACAAATGAGGTATATCATGTTATCTGCGATCGCTGGGGTGATCTGTGTGGGAGCGAGCACAGATGCGCGGACGCATCCGACGCATGCGCCGCGTGGGAAGACCGCATCCATCGCGTGACGTCATCTCGTCAACGCAGGTAATTAGCAGATACGTTACCTTAAATGCATGTTTACTAATGTGGTTCCCGTGGTTTCATCCGACCGACATATATT
The DNA here is from genome assembly GCA_948473455.1 of Teleiodes luculella. NCBI lineage: Eukaryota > Metazoa > Arthropoda > Insecta > Lepidoptera > Gelechiidae > Teleiodes > Teleiodes luculella. Next base: position 4,360,553 of record OX419582.1, read on the forward strand.
TTCCTGTTAATGACATGAAAAAGGGTACTCAAGGGAATAGGCGGCAGGCAACCTTATCTTTTTACACCCAACACAACATAACAACATGCATCGGGCAAAAACTATATAAATATAACAATTTAAATATATTAGCGAGATTATTGAAAAAAAAAAATAGAACTTACTTGAAGAGGTCGGCATAGATCGCATTTCCATACCCGCAGCCCTTCGATTGGACTGAGTCAAATATCCATAATTCCTAAAAAAAAGAAAAAGAAAATAAGATAAACATATTGTGCCGTCTTCCATTTATATTGTTCCTTATAATGTTTGTTGTGTACTGCAGTAAATTGGAGAATTTATATAAAGACTTCGCTAAAGCTATTTATATTGTTAAACCTAGTGTAACTAGTATTATATTATCTGTGGTTAAACTAAAGTCAGATATTGGCAAAAAGTTAGGTCAAGTTTCTGTAGTTCGATCCAAACAATAATACTCAAACTAAAATTTCTTTATTCATTACAGGTTTTTGAAACGCTTAATGACGTCAGTTAGCTTTGCTTAAATCAAGACCGACTCTCATCTTAAAACGAATGTACAGTAGGCAGCACATGCGGTTGGACATATAGTAGAGTTTTGTAGTGCAATGTGTGCGCAAACAAATATAGTTAGCCGATTTTCGTTATTGGATCATGACATGGAGCTTATACCAACTTAAAACTCAGTCATCAATTATTTATTGCATTCCATGTTGATAACAGAGATATTACAATAAATGTTTGTATGTAACAAAGTAATTCTAATTATAAACAAAATTAAAAAAGTTTTTATTCTCGACTCGAAGTAAAATTTTACTAATCACTTTTCGACGTCGAGGCGAGTTCACGATTTGGCTGTCTTCTGTGGAGAAGAACTCTCCGGAAGAAACTCCACAGGCGTTCCATCTTTTCAAAGTATTTTACAAAATTAAAAAAATATTTTTTACTATTTTATTAATATAACAAACAGTGCAAACGAAATATACAATTAGAGGAAGGCAACCAGTCAAAGTAGAAAACTAAACTATAAATAATATAACTAATGCAATCCTGTACCCAAAGGGTTGCCTGGTAGAAATTGCTACCTTAGCAATAAGGCCGCCTTTTGTACACCTGTGTTGCTTTAATTATGTTTGTTGTATTCTCTTGTGTGCAATAAAGTATATTCTATTATATTCTATTCTAATCAATCTATCACGATCACAACCGGCTATCGACTAGAGGCAGACAAGTCCCTCCCAAGCAGCACCACGTTCACGGGTTTGACGTATGGGTCAGCCATCGCCGGGCTAAACCATAAGTATTAGAGAGAAACAATAAAATGAACCCTGTAGGGCATAGTAATGAAGGGGTCGGAATGGAACGTGACCATGGGAATTCCACTATCACAATGTAAATGACAGCTTAGCCAATGCTGGAAGAACATCCTCGGTCAATGGCCAACCATTGATATTATTATGTATGAGCAATAAAGTCATATTAAAAAGACCTTATTTCTGAGCAAGCTCCATTTAAAATCAAAGTAACTCTTTCCAGCAAATAATCAACTGTCCAAACCGAGTGCTTTATGGCCGAAGTTTTTCCATTCTAGAAAGTTCTTTATTACGTATACTTGAAATGGCGGCTTCTTCGGTGCGGCTCTTGACGCGGTTTATACAAATACTATACAGAGGAAAGATTTCATTGTTTTTTTGTATTGAATAGGCTCTGAAACTAGTAAACTGATTTTAATTAAACTTGGTTGGTACAAAGCTAGAATAGACCTTTGGGAAGGACATAATGGTACCCTTTAACGCAGGAAAATTCCTCATTCCCTCGGTAAAAATCTTTATGCAGGCAGAGATGCTTAGGCGTGGCCAGTATTTTAAAAAAAAAGCGAGTGTGTATATAAAAAGTTTATTGGACATAAGTCAGTATCTGTGCGTAATTAATAGGATAGAAAATTTGTCAAATTTGACTAAAACACACAAAAAAAGTAAAAGAGCATGTTCTATAATATTAGGACAATTAAACATCATTGGAAATATTGTATTGAACACATCATTATTAATAAATATTATCAAATATTGGAAGCGTAGTCGTTGTTTAAATAGGTATTGACGGATGGATGTGTGTTGTGACTAGTAAGGTAGGTACCTAACCTATGTAATTGCAAAATTAATTTTATCTAAAAAATATGTGCCCTTTACATCAGAAAATTATGTTATACGCGTTGAAAATAATTGAAATATCTTGAGTTCTTTCTTTTCTTAAAAGCATCAATACAAAATTCAAATAGCATTTTTCACAGCATTCTCATCAATAAATTCACACAGTCCGTGCGAAGATCTGGACCCCAGTTGCGGTTAATAAAAACCACTTCAAGACCTTCAATACTTAAACAATCCCCTAAGAATAGTCGCTACAAAATGTAAGAAACCATTCGCAATTGTTAAAATTGCAAGACATCTTTTTAACACAAAACTAAGGGTGCTCCGCTATTGTTCTTTACTTTATTGTTCTAGAGTGCTAGAAGCCATTGAGCGGTTCATAGTTCAATTCAAACACTGGCTACTTGAGTTCAATTATTTCAATTCGATTCGTGAGATCGATCGTTTAGCATTTTGCGAACACTCAAATAAATGTTTCAGTAATTGCGATGATGGTGAATATTGCTGCATAATTACACTAGTGTTCTTGTTAGTTAAAATTACTTTCAAAGTGCAATAAGTATACAATGGACTTTCGCAATGGCACTACGGTTGAGGCCCGGATTATCAGAAGAACATCCCGTGATTATCAGTAATTTTCCTACTTCGCATCCTGGAACTTCGAAGTCGAAGCAGAGGTACGGCATTGGGGCTTGGGGCTGTATAATATCAATCTTATTTTCATATAAATAAAGCTACTGGTGCTTTATAATAATAAGTTCCTTTTATTATCATATTTCGGAATAACGACCATAGTTTCATTCGCATTTTAAATAGCTGTCCAATTCGCTTTCGCAGAATACTCACAATGTTTTACAAGGCCCCTCCTCTCTTTCATATTTTCCAGAATTCTTAAATTTCATGTACTCCTTTTCCATGCGCTGTATTTCTTTTCTCAAAACTATTTTGTCTATTTCATCTCGCAAGACTTCTGTTATTTTGCTGTTCATGTTCGTAGAATTTGAAATACTCGTATCTATTTCAAACTATTTGTCCGCTAAAATACCTCTATTGTTGTCTTTAGGAGGCGACTCGGATAAAACAAACAAAATAAACTTTTCCATCATCTCAACTCAAACGAAACACGAACAATATTAGCTTCTAAATTCTAAAGCTACCTAATCGCTCAAAGTCCCAGGTACTGTTGGCAAAATGTTAACAACACCTAACACCTTAGTCAAATTCAAACTTACTTTAATCTGCAGAGTAAAACCCTCAACAGACCCGCCCGCTTAGCGAATAATCCCACAGGATTCCCGGAAAGAGACAAATAGTTACATAACAGAATGTGGTAGTATAGTATTATATCGTCTGAGGTAAGGCATTGTGTTTTCGGAACACCGGACGCACAGTAGCGGCATAGAACAAAGAGAAAACAGAAATTAACGTCCACAAATTGTGGTTTAGCACTCATGAAAACCTATGCCCAAGGACACAAAATCTTGGATAGTGTTTTTCCGAAGGCTCTTCCTCAGAGTAGTCATGTACCAAACCATGGTCCAAGAAAACAAGGTCTTACAATTAGACCACGTGACTGACAAAAGCCTACGTCATTTCTACGTCTTTTTGCCTATTCAATTATTCATCCTTGTCGAATGCGTATAATAGACAAGGATGAACAGCGCAAAATGACGTAGGCTTGTGTCAGTCACGTGGTCTAATTGTTAGACCCTGTTTTCTTGGACCATGTGTACCAAACCAACGCATCTAGGGGAGCCTCGAGAGACCCTCAGACCACGGCCTAAAGCTTTGAAACGGAAAAACCAAAAAATAAAAACAAATTGAAGGAGACGACGACGCCTTCGTCTCTGTTTATTTGTTTTGATTTTGATTTTTGTTGTTACCTGAAGGGTTGGATAGTGCAAGCTTAAATTATGACTTACATAACTTTTCACGAGTGTAAAATATCATGTCTAGTCTTAAGAAAATCTATGGACCTAAATTACCTGACTGCTAGCTAGGCAATCTACTGCAGTTGATAAAAAAAATCTGGATTTATTTGATTTATAATCTACAAAGATTAGCCTTTCCAATAGATAAAAAATAACATAGGTACATTTTTGCAACGTGACAAGTTATACACGATAAAAGATGATAAAAAAGGCGGCAAAGTGCGAGTCGGACTCGCTCATGAAGGGTTCCGTAGTAACATACGAGTAATATAAAAGTTCTTGTAATTATACCTTTGATCGATGTTTTAATAATAGTGAAAGGTAAATTGCGATTTACGATTTATGACGTATTAAAAAAAACTACTTACTACGAGTAGATCTCGTTCAAACCAATTTCCGGTGGAAGTTTGCATGGTAATGTACATCATATATTTTTTTAGTTTTATCATTCTCTTATTTTAGAAGTTACAAGGGGACCCCTCCCCACTTTTGCCCAAACTATTCTGTTTAGAAAAAAAATGATAGTAGAAACCTCAATATCATTTTTGAAGACCTATCCATAGATATAGAGACCCCACACGTATGGGTTTGAAGAAAATTTTTTTTTAGTTTCGGTTCAGGGGACCTCTGAATTTTTTTGTTTTTTTTTCTATTTTAGTGTGAAAATCTTAATGCGGTTCACAGAATACATCTACTTACCAAGTTTCAACAGTATAGTTCTTTTAGTTTCGGAAAAAAGTGTCGGACAGACAGACAGACAGACATGACGAATCTATAAGGGTTCCGTTTTTGCCATTTGGCTTCGGAACCCTAATAATATCCAAATTACAATGTTAAGTATCTTTCAACCAAACGACTGGTTGCCGCACAGTAGTCCACTTTTCTAAACAGTCGGCTAAAATAAGGATGTAAAAATTGCATAGAAGATATTTTTTTTTGGTTCCGTAATTATAGATTCCTAAAACAGGTAATTAGGTAGGATAATCCAAGCAAGCGCAACACAATGCCAAAGCGGCCGCTCGGATGAAGGCCCGGTGCGCCGGCGCAACCGTAGGGCTGCCAACAAAAGCATACTGACTAAAACTTTTTCCATTGATCCTTTAATAATAGCGATAATAACATCGAAAAGTCGGTAGCTTCTTGCTTTTGAAATAAAAAAATGTACGAGAAATGTAATTTTTTTGGGGGATTAATCTCTATTTTGGGTCTGTTTGTGCACCCGCTACTACTTTAAGAGGCAATACGGTTCATGTTTGTGATGATAATTTCACATAATGTATTCTCTTTTCAGTTTGTCAAACCTTGATCTCAATTGCAGACTTAGGCTGGTTTCAGAGCGACGCGTCTCGGCAGCGCTGCCCAGCCGCGCGCGCCTCGCATTACACTAGATTGTATGTAGCGTTTCATAGTGACGCGTCTTGGGCCGCGTCTCGGCCGCTTATGTTTAGGCGCGCCCGAGCCGCGCGCGCCTGGGCAGCGCTGCTGAGACGCGCCGCTCTGAAACCAGCCTTAGGCAAGCTAAGAAGCAAGTAAAAAAACTGATGTTTTAATAAAAATATTTCAGGAACGTTTAGTTTATACTTGTACTCGTAATTTATTCATATTATTACTACGAAATAAGTTAGTTGACAATGCTCGCCGTATCCTTTTTGACTAACCAAAATGTTAGTTCTGGATGTCATATGAGGCGACCCACCAGGATTAGAACCCGGAACTTTGGTAATGAGCTGTGATCGTTTTTCCACTAGGCCACATAGATTTTTAGAACAATAATACGACCTCGGCGGCGTCGGCTATCATCGGTGGCCAAGTGGCAGGGCCGTTGACTTCCATTCGGAAGTTCGCGGGTTCAAGCCTCCGCACGTACCAATATGTTTTAGATTTTCGAATTCATATGTACTGTGGAGTTTGCATCGGTGCGTTTGCAAACTCCTTTTGAATGTAACTGGCGCTTATGCCGCTATTCTAGAAAAACGATTTGATTTTGATTTAGGAATTGTCTCGCATTTAAAAAAAAGATTTGTCATGATAATTACTTGGAGGATCGAAGTAAGACCAGATCTGGATTTGAAGACAAAATAAATACTTTTGAAGATACCCTTGTATTGTGATTGTCGAGCCGTTTTCAGTTGGTGGAGGCGCCGGGTACCGATCCCGGTACCTCTCGCCTCGCTCTCGCTTGTCGAGCCGTTTTCAGTGTACCTACGTTTATTCGACGCACCTACTGTGAAGGGAAACATCGTGAGGAAACCTGACACCTGCGAAGTAATTCAAAGGTTGTGTTATTGGCCACCCGCCCTGGGCCAGCGTGGTCTACTAAGGCCTATTCACTCTGATTTCAAGGTAGGCTCGGGCCCCTCCGGACGTAATGAGCTGTTATGACGATACAACTAGACCTACCTTATAGGACCAATCATAGGAGACACGACACGAGTTCGATATAACAGTGAAAAATGTATTATGAGCCGTAGCTGGGTCGTTATCGGTTTGAAAATTACTTGCTTGGAAATTAACTTCACAGGGCGTGTCCGTTCGCCGTAAGACAAACTTAACGGCTTCACAACTAGCAGCAAATTAAAATTCAAATTAACACATACAGTTCAACATTTTACAGATTTATGCATTACATAATTATAATTTATTTAGTCCAGATACAAAAATAATTATTTTCTAAATTAAAAGTAAAATGAAAATTTTTGATCCTGCTTGGACAGGATTCGATTAAAAAAATATTTATAAGAAAAAGCCATTAGCAAAAATAATTAGTAATAATCAGTATAATAGTTTACCACAACATTCAAGACACATAGCTAGCATGCTAGTCAAGTTTAGTCTGCTCGGGATTCGAATCTGCGACCGTATTGTTTTAATTCATCCTACTAATTATACTAGGAATTAGGCGCGAGCGCCGTCAATATTTATTTTGCACGTGAAGTTTCTTTACATTTCGACGCCGAATGTCCAATACGTACTCTGACCAACCAAAATGACTAATTGCTCAAGTACCTACATACACGCACAATGTGATAAGATAATAATCTACTTAAATTCGCGAACCTGGACTTAGGATTTTTGGCTTCCTTTTAGATAGGTACTTAATAGCGTCGATAGGGGATCGCAGTTGGTGTTAGTAACACAAGTGAAACCTGCTGCTCCTTTCCTAGTTATGACCATTCAGGGGCAGACTTGATCCTCCATATGAATCAAGGCTTTCCAATGTTACAATTTTATTTAATTTAAAATGCGACCAAGACTGTACTTGATATCAATTTCAATTCTAGATTAATTTAACGCAAGCAATCAATGGAAAAATTGTAATTGAGTCAGGAAATAAACGATGTTATTTGATAGTTTACACAAGCATGATTTTTATTCTTCTGTTCTTTAGTTACATACCTACTTACTTTACAATTACGACACTACATAATTCGAGATTGTTATTATAAGTATATACATATGTAGAGATATCACATACACACGGCACGGCCTTCTGTCAGACAGCTGATATACATACATTATATAAATCTACAACATCCAGACTCAAGGCAAACACAAGTTCTCAATTAATGCTTGCCAGCCTGTTTTTTCTAGACAGGCTTACTACCAACTAGGTTATAGGGCCGTCAAATATCACATAAACAATAAAATTATTATTCACCGGAATACACAGTTTTTTTTTTTTAAATTGCAATCCCCTTATGGAGTCCAGGTGCACTGGAATAAGGTTGCCTTTTGTTTGCCCTAATGTTTATAGACTTAAGTCAATTGTCCAAACATGATTTCCTAATATTCGATTGTCCTAATTATTTATTTTCAAACTTTAATTATGTTCTATACTAGCGGTAAAAACTACATACGTCCATTTTCCTACATGAACGTAGGTCAATTTACAATACACAAATTTACAGTCCTATGTCCTAATTTCATAAGCCAAGAATCGAAAAATATCTGATTGGCCAAATAGTTACTTTTTAGAGTTCCGTACAAACAAAAAACGGAGCACTCGGGTGTCTGTCCGTCTGTCCGTCTGTCAGCGCCTATTTCCTCCGAAACTACTGGACCGATTGAGTTAAAAATTGGTATACGTATGTAAATCCGTGACCCAAACACGGACGTGTGACATTAAATAATGCATTTGATACACGGAGGTCACTTTTGGGTGGTAATTAGCCTTAGAAAATAAAAGTTTTGCAAAATATGTCGTGTGACTTATCAATTGAAACAGTTTGTTGTAACAATCTCAAAAACATTTTGTTTTACAATTTACGATGAATAATTTTAAAGTTATTGATGAGAATCGGCGAAAAATTACCATTCCCGCCTCTATATTTGCGAAACTTTTGAAAAACACACTTAGGTTTACAGACAAAGTACCTATCAGAAATCTTTGGTGTTTTAAGTAATAGGGTATATTATTACAATACTTATGCGTACGCACTATACCTATACTTACGTAAGTCCAGTAATTCCGGAGATAATGGGATACTCAATGTTTCTTAATAATTTAAGTGTTAATAATAGTTATTTCATAACTATTATTCGTAAAATTGTAAATAAATTTATATTTGAGATCCTTACGCAAGCTCATTCATTTGATGTGTGACACGGTATAGTTAGTAAATAGTACAAATTAATTAGAAGGCACTTTAAACTGTGGTAAACCTTCATTCCCATTGGAAAATACTATTGACGGATATCAACATACACAAAATGCGCTCTTGCCCTAAACGGGTTGAGCAGTGCTTTATACAAAACCACGCGGAATAGAAAGCAAATAGTAATAAAACCGAGTCTCTAGAACCGAGCGCAAATTAAACCATCTAAATATTAGTCCAATTTTATAATGCTTTAGAATAAATTATTTCTACTGCAAATTTATTGAATTCCAACAACTGCAATAATGGAATATTGTGTGTATTTGTCTGAATAGAGCGGCATTATTTATTAAATTAATCCTGAATAATCATAATGAGAGCATGATTGTTATGTATGACTGACTGACTTATGATATTAAAATGTCAATACCACACGTTATTGAAATGTGAAATACTCACTCTTTATGTGGATTCGCATCTAGGAAAGCATATCTTTTCTGTACTGGTTGTGTCTGTCTGTTTTGAGTTGAAATGATATGAAGTAATTTTGAGTCTTTGGGATTTTGAACTAAAAAATAAACAATGTTCTTCAAGGTTACGCCAAGACAAAATTCAATTAACCTGTGCTCCGAAGCATTATCGTTTACTACTCTGTGCGTCCTTGTTGAAATTGGATGAGATAGCTATTTCTGCAGATTTCGCTCAAAAAAATTAAAAAACATTTACCTACTGAGCTTTTTTTTTATTTTAAGATAATAATTAACGGCACATTTCTTTTTATGGATTCCTGGGACTGCCTACGATAGAAGCGTTCAGCGAAAACACATTATGAGAAAATTGAAAATGGAAAAAGCGGTGGAAAATATTACTAGAAATATACTTGCCTTATAAAAACACTTTTACAAAATGGACAGCAGAAACTGTTGTTATCCATTGTGGTATTAAATTTCAAGAAGCACACTTTATGAAACAGTATCACAATTTATTCCTTACTTGATTAACCACAATCACAAATATTCGCGAAACATTCAATTGAGCAGCCGTCAAAAACTGTTATACTCGTATAAAGAAGACCGCCACCTATGAATGTTGGGATTCAACCAAAAAATGTATCACTTTCTCATAACAATATAGGCGGAAAGAGACATACATATTATGATGTATACGATATAAAGGGTTTTCTTTATTTGGTTCATGTAATAGTTATAAATTTAAGGTTTCAGTACTTTCGTCAAATGCCGGAAAGATGGCTTTAAAAAATAATTAGCTTTACTTGAATCATCATAATATTATGTAGTTCATCTCAAATTTCTTTTTTAAATTCCATTGTCAATAACAGAGAAAAGTAATATATAATGATAACCGATTTATATTTTTCAAAAGACAGAGTACATCATCAAACACGTGCACTGCTGATAAAGACAACAAAATAAATCCTCAAAAAAGGAAATAAATCGACACTCCTCCAGTCACAATCAGACGCGTTTTTCTTAGAAATTGTTTTATTTTTCGTTCCAGGAAAAAGTTTCTGAGAGAAATGTGATCTGACCCACTGACTTATAGGTATCTTTACATGGCCTTTTAGTATTTGCTAAACCGCTCTTTTAGACCATGTATTATTAGTGTTTATACACTAAATTATTTGTTTATAGCATGTATTATTTGTATACTGTCTGATATTCTTTCGTTAACAGCTCATATATTATGTCCCCATCGAGGAGCCCCTTCGACATCAGGGTGAATAGGCCTTAGTCGACCACGCAGACCCAGTGCGGGTTGGTCAACTTCACACACAACCTTTACCGATTACCTCAGCACGTCTTTTTTACCGTAAATGCATCATATAAACGTACACATAAATTAGAAGATCATAAACACATTGGTACGTGCCTAGGCTTGAACCTGCGAACTTCCGTTTGAGTGGAAGTCAGCGGCCCTAGCCATTAGGCCACCGACGCTGATATTTTTATACTGTCTGATATCAATAGACCGCCAGCGTGGCCCGCATAGGATACTTGTTGACATCCAACTCTCGACCTACCGCCGCCGCCGCCGCTTAACTTTGTCGACGGCCATACATAGGTCTCCCCTTAGGCCCAGCGCACACCAGGAGAGGCGCGGCGAAGATACTGAGAACGTATCAATTAAAACTAAACCTTAATTATTTTGGCATACGGTTGAAAACGGCATGCCAAAATCGAGTAGCGCGGTAGCGCGCGGCGCGTCGAAGCTGCCACGAGAGCCGGCGCGAGACCGCCGTATGTCAAAATATTTAAGGTTTAGTTTTAATTGATACGTTCTCAGTATCTTCGCCGCGCCTCTCCTGGTGTGCGCTGGGCCTTAGAAAAATATCACACACTTGACACAACATTCTTAAAAAAAATTAGTTCCGTTTTCGAGAACTCGATACAATATTACATCAGATCAACTTCCAATAGAAACATTTTCCGGAAAGAAAAACAGAGGAAAAACTGAATGGACGCGTATTTACGAGAGCTGTAAGGTGCATTTCAAGATAGAACAAAAATGAAAAAAGTTATGGCCGACTAAGTGACAAAAACGATCTTTTTTTAATTGTTGTTTTTGGCGCTCAATATTCAAGAAACAAAAAGTCTTCTTCTGCCCTGTAGCCTTAACCTTTGTGAAAATAGTGAAAAAGTCAGAACGAAATTTTCACATACATTACAGATCCATTTCCAATGCGCCTGATAGTGGTGTGTGGAACATACAAATATTAATTACACCTATGTCACGGCTCAACATTTTAATATAACATATTCCCGCTTTTAGATACCTAATGGTCTTCTTTTTTTTTTTTAATTGACCTATGCTGCCGTACGAAGCGCAAAGGCGGTATCTCAAAAAAATCTCAAATTTAATTTTTATACCGTTGGATAGCTTAGAAAAATACGCATCTTATTTGCTAAGGCCAAAAAGTGGTATCTTATTCCGAACATTAAGAAAAGAAGCTAAGAAAGTTTTTTCTATCTCAGTTTTACCATAATTCACTAAGGCAGTGAGAGGTATATCAATATTACGAAGGTGATTAGCCGTATATTTGCATACCGCCAAATCGCTTAAGAAAACGATGGATATGCACTGCAGCAGTAAAGCCTGACGCGTACGGCAAACATTGAGTTGCCGCCATGCCCTAAGGCGCTAAATAACCTACCCCCCGATAGGAGAAAACTATTGTATGGCCAATTTTCTTAAATAACTTCAAAACGATTTATTTTGAAATTGTAAAAAAATAATGGATAATTGTTTCATTTGATATGCAACACGATATAGTTTGAAATTATTATGTTTTAGTCTAATTTATCACCCAAAAGTGGGCTCCATGTTTCAAATTTATTATTTAATGCATACGCCCGTCTTTAGGTCATGGATTTACATAGGTGTACTAAATTTCAACTAAATCGGTCCAGTAGTTTCGGATAAAATAAACGTTGACAGATGGTCCGACAGGCACCCTAGTAGGATTATAAAGGCTCCCTTTTTCGTTTTTGAGATACAGGCCCAAAAAAAGACTTCAGCACATGGTATTTTCTACGACAGAAGGGAAAATATTTTAAAATCTTTGAAAAAATTACTTTTTGGCCAGAACTCCCAACTTTTAACTAGGAAGATGTGAGTAAGAGTTTTGTTTCGAAAATGTGTTATTATTCAGTTTTTTTTCCTATAATATTCAACAAATATAACAAACGATTAAAAAAAATTGCTTTAATTGTTTCTTCTTTTTTATTTTTACGTATTTTATTCAATAGCAAATTCATGTTTTTTTTGTATGCCAACGTGTACTAGGAAAGTTAACAAAAAGACGGTAACTCAATTATAATTTCTATACACACTAAGCAAAATAGCAGTATCTCATAAAAAAGGTATAAACACACGTTTTTACGGTATTTTGACTGTATGACAAGAAACAACACTTAATATGTTGTCAAAATTCATTTTAATAAGTACTAAAATTAATCTGTAAACAAAAGAGAAAACGAAATTTACAAATCTTCAATTTACTCGAAACTAGCTTTTTTGAGATACCGCTTTTGCCTTTAGTGCGGCAGTATGCTTGAGTTGAAAAAGTACGACTGATCAAGCTTCAACGGACTTGTGTCTAATGGCACAGCTAATGGTCACATTTAAAGTTTGTTTGAAGTTTGTTGCATGTAAAAATCAGATATCTTTGTCTAAATAGATAGAATAGAGAGTAGTACGTTCATACTATAAATTCTGTGCTAGCGTTACGGAATAACGGCGCCCTAAAGATCAAAGTATCCAGCCTTATGTGCTGACTACTGTAAGTACGCCTGCATTTCAAATGGAAAATCTGTATTTACTATTCCGAAGCGGACGGAAGTAAAGTGTTGAAACTTGTTATAATATTACGAGTATATTTGAATTTTTACTGACATTTAAATATAACATATTCCTGCTTTTAGATACCTAATGGCCTTCTTTTTTTTAATTTACCTATGCTTGAGTCGAAAAAGTACGACGGATCAAGCTTCAACGGACTTGTGCCTAATGGCACAGCTAATGGTCACATTTAAAGTTAGTTTGAAGTTTGGAATACTTTATAATGTGGTCACACTTTATATTCATTAGGTACAGAGTAAACAGAGACAGCAGCGTTTTAGATAGCTAAGAATGTTTTCTATTATACTCTACGATAGCTACAATGGCAATGTAAAATTATTTATAGAAAAAATTAAAAAAGAATGTCCCCATCTGTCTGTCTGTCTGTCTGTTTGTACACACGAATTTCTGGAACTGTTGGACCGATTTAAATGAAATTTTGCATAGTGGCACCTTATATCACCGGTCAACTTCTTAGATACATTTTACCAGAGGAAATTAAAAAAACATCGCAGGGGGAGCCGTGGACGGACAGCTTGTTTATAATATGATAATATTACACTGTCAAAATTCTAATACATTTACTTATAGATGTGTATCGATTTATAGAAGAGTGAAACGACACCATCCTCAATATTATAAAATTATTAATGTACTCTTAGAGTATAAATAGAAAAATTTCTTATTCTCTAAGAATGTACTATTATTGCCACTTTCTTATTGTTTCAGGCGTAAATATGTTAATGGTAGCGTTACTTCATAATGAACCAACATCGTATTTACTGGTTAAAAAAGTTTTGAAATCGTTGTAACTAGTAGTTTCCAAGCCTATTCTTTACAGTCAAACATGCAAGGTTTATCAATATTACTAGTGGGTAGCCCCACGATTAGTACTAAAACGCTGGCTAAAACTAATGCTGTTGGTTCCACTACCAAAATGGGACCATAAGTACTTGAAAATCCAGGTGGACCCACTAGTAGAGGTGGAACCAAGAACCGTCCAAAACGGGCTTTTTAAAACTATAATGAAAAAATTTAAAAAATTGTGATATAATTGTGAACCGAATTGTCGCCATTCCGCATGCCGTCATTTAGTTAGAGTTCGTCGAATTTAGTTAGAAATCGTCGAATTAGGTATAATATATTCTTTATTAGTTCAAAATTTTGTATACGTAAGTATATTTGAGTCAGTTTGTAACTTTTAATTTTATTTAATGCAAAATATACTACTTCAAGGAATCGGAGAAGATTTAAATGACTATCTTACTTCTGTTTGCACTTTTTACTATATTTTGCGTTACTATTATTGTAAAAGCTACTCACCCCGTTAGGGTACAACATATGGTATTATAAAATCCAATATAACACACAATAAAAGCCATTTTGCCTTTTCCTAAACGTATGAAAACGGACAAATACATCTACAATAGAGTTAAATTGTCGGCAAAATTAATTTTCCTAGTAAATGTATCGATAACACATATTTTTGTTATTGAATTCGCAATTCGCTCAGCATACTTTAGGTAAAACTAAAATAAATGAATACAAAAAAAATCGCAAGTTGCCCCTAACTAAAACAAAAAAAAACCGCAAAGCAAGATTTAACAAAACTAAGTACTTACATTAACAATCCAATTAAAAAGCACTATCACGTTTTTATGTTCCGGCTTCAAAACTTTCAGCGCACTCCGATGTTCGAAATTGAAACTGGTTATTGGGACGTCACTAGCCAGTGTTGACGTCAGAGGTGGTTGGATTGTAGTGGCGCGGCGCTCGCGCACACAGGGGGTTGTACGGAGGGGAGAGGGTACATCTCAAAACGCCCCATTATTGGGAATGATAAGCTCATTGAGTCTGTGACGTTGCGTGATGCGATGGGCTAAATAACTGACATGATGATCTGCCTTTTTTGACATATTTTTTTTAAGTTATGTATAAAAAATCCTTTACCTTATCGAATCATAAGTACTAATATATATTATAAAGAAGAAAGATTTGTATTTTTGTGTGTGTAACGTGTGTATGTTTGTAATGAATGTGCAGATTTGAAAAATTATTTCACCATTACAAAGATACATTCACCCTGAGTAACAAAGGCTACCTTTACCGCGGGAAAATTCCTCATTCCCATGGGAAAAACTGTTAACGCGGACGGAGCCGCGGCGAAAAGCTAGTTTTTTATAATTGCGTAATGATGGTTATACTTAGATTATTCAACTAGCCATTGTTTTTTCTGGAATATTTAGTAAATAAATGAAAGTAGCTTGATTGCCGGTTACCACTGTGCAATTAAATTTACTAGTGAAAAATATCTCATTGCCATGAAAAATAAAATACTTTGTTTCTAACTTACAGCTAGTGCTTAAAATAATCTTTATTATTACTCAAAATTAATATCAAGTTATAGTCATCTAAACCAAAATGATAAATCAAATCCATTAGGGGACTAGGTTTCGGCTAATAATAATAAAAATCAACAATAGATTCGTGGTGCCATCTTTAAAATCTGTCATTTAAATACAACTGTCAATGAGTGACGTCACGCGCTGCGTTGCGATTGGCTGGCGCGCGCGCACCCCTGCTGTGAGGAACGGCTTTTGTACTTAATTTGGGGATGATTTGGGGCCACTTTATGGAGATTATTACCCTTTGTGTGGGACTATCCCTGACTCCGGGGCTGCCTTTGTGATTAGCCATTTATTTGATAATAGCGTTTTATTTATTTATTTGTTTGTCGCTTTAATGAACTTCCTCTGTGCAGATACCAATAAGATGTATTTGAAAGGAAAGGAAATGGTAATGGAATATTTAAAAGTAAGAAGAGATCTATATCATACTAATATTATAAAGAGGAAAGATTTGTATTTTTGTGTGTAATGAATAAACTCTAAAACTACTGTGCCGATTTCAATCACTACATAGTATAAAACAAAGTCGCTTTCTCTGTCCCTATGTCCCTATGTCCCTATGTCCCTTTGTACGCTTAAATCTTTAAAACTACGCAACGGATTTTAATGCGGTTTTTTTTAATAGATAGAGGGATTCAAGAGGAAGGTTTATATAATACATGCATAATATACTTAAGAATAACCCACAATAACCATTTTCCCGTGCGGAGCCGGGGCGGGTCGCTAGTGTATAATAAAACTGTAGAAGTCAAAAATCGGTACATAGAAAAAATCTAAAAACCGAATCAGGGGGATGCAAGAAGCATCCTGATTATTATTTTTTTCTTTTTTGTTTGTCTGTTTGTACGGGCTAATCTCCGAAACTGTTAGACCGATTTGAATGAATTATGCATGGTGAAAGTATCTCATTCCTACGGGAAACTGCACGGAAAAGACAAAAAACAATATGGGCGTAGCCGCGGGCAGATAATTATTTCAGAATATAACGATAAATTATGTATTAGTACGGCTTGTTAACCCGAATTACGGTCCCATCTGGCAGAAAGCATGAAACTTAGCATACATGTAGCTTTTATATATGTGCTTCAATGTCGATATGGAAACACGCTGAGAAATGATTCCCCCCCCCCTTTTTCCCTCATTTTACCTCCCTCATTTTGGTTTTTTTCATTTTCTACAAAAACGGTAGGACTGATGAGTTTATTTTTCAAGAACCAAATAGTTGTCGATAAATTACCTACAAAACGATACTACATTATATAGTGCTAAGATTAATATATTTCTATATACAGCCATCAACGTATTATGAAATTTTAAAAACAGGCACACTTTTTTCTTCCTTACTTCATTTATAGGAAAACGACAAGAGTGGTGATAAAATGGACTAAAGAAGTCAACTACCTTATACATTAAGCTAAAAAATTACATTTATTTCATAGTCGTAAAGGCATTACTTCTAGAGTTACAGCTCACCGCGTCTGACTCAAGTACTCTTTTTTTTACCTTTTTAGATTACCATCTTTCTGTTAACTTTGTTTAGCGTAGATTAGATTCAGATTTTCTAATTAGAAATAAAACAGTCCATGTATTAATCCAGGCCACAGTCTTTTTACATGTAAAACTAGCTGTCTGCCCACGGCTACGCTTGCGTTGTTTCGACATTTCCGTATTAATTTTTAACTATCCCACTTTTTTCCGTGATTTTAAAGTATCCAACATGTTGACCGAGTATATAAGGTACCACCATGCAAAATTTCATTTCAATCGGTCTAACAGTTTCGGAGATAAGCCCGTAGAATATACTGCGCCGTATGAGTTACTAAAGTTTTTTAACTATCCCACGGGAACATTTTAATTTTCTGGGATTAAAAGCATCTAAGATGTTGACCGGGGATATAAGGTACCACTATACAAAATTTCATTCAAATCGGTCGAATAGTTTCAGAGATTAGCCCGTACAAAGAGAAACGAAAAAAATCTATAAAATCTGTACATAGAAAAAAATGCTATAAACCTATTCAAGGGGATGTAAGAAGCGATATAGTACATACCCAGATTTTTTTTTAAATATTTTTGTTTCTCTGTTTGTCTGTTTGTACGGGCTAATCTCCGAAACTATTCGACCGATTTGAATGAAATTTTGTATAGTAGGTACCTTATATCCCCGGTCAACATCTTAGATACTTTTAAACCAGAAAATTAAAAAGTTCCCGTGGGATAGTTAAAAAACTTTAGTAACTCATACGGCGCAGTACATTCTACGGGCTTATCTCCGAAACTGTTAGACCTATTGAAATGAAATTTTGCATGGTGGTACCTTATATACTCGGTCAACATGTTGGATACTTTAAAATCACGGAAAAAAGTGGGATAGTTAAAAATTAATACGGAAATGTCGAAACACAACGCAAGCGTAGCCGCGGGCAGACAGCTAAGTTTACATGTAAATAGACTGTGGCCTGGATTAATACATGGACTGTTTTATTTCTAATTGGAAAATCTGAATCTAATCTACGTGAAACAAAGTTAACAGAAAGATGGTATTCTAAAAAGGTAAAAAAGAGAGTACTTGAGTCAGAGGCGGTGAGCTGTAACTCTAGAAGTAATGCCTTTACGACTATGAAATAAATATATTTTTTTAGCTTAATGTATAAGGTAGTTGACTTTTTCAGTCCATTTTATCACCACTCTTGTCGTTTTCCTATAAATGAAGTAAGGAAGAAAAAAGTGTGCCTGTTTTTAAAATTTCATAATACGCTGATGGCTGTATATAGAAATATATTAATCTTCATCACTACATAGTATAAAATAAAGTCGCTTTCTCCGTCCCTATGTCCCTATGTCCCTATGTCCCTTTGTACGCTTAAATCTTTAAAACTACGCAACGGATTTTGATGCGGTTTTTTTTAATAGATAGAGTGATTCAAGAGGAAGGTTTATATGTATAATACATGCATAATATACTGAAGGATAACCCACAATAACCATTTTCCCGTGCGGAGCCGGGGCGGGTCGCTAGTAGCACTATAAAATGTAGTATCGTTTTGTAGGCAATTTATCGACGATGATTTGTTCTCTGAAAAGTAAACTCCTCAGACGTACTGTTTTAGTATAAAATTCAAAAAACCAGAATGAGGGAGATAAAAGGGGGGGGGGAAAGGGGGGAAACAATAATTTATCGAAGTGTTTCCATATCGATATTGAAGCACATATATGACAGCTACATTCATGCCAAGTTTCGTACTTTCTGCCAGATGGGACCGATATCCTTATATTTTTTAGCTAGCAAGCCGTAGGCGAATTTGAACAGTCAAATTGTTTTATGATTCGCTCTCGTTTTACTAGACTTTAGACTTTTTTTGTATACTTGTTCTTGCTTCTATTTTATTATAGTATTCCGTATTCCATACATACAAAAGTTTATACATAATATTAGTAGAGATTGCCTAGGTGCCTACATTTCAAAAGCTATAATAGTTCATTAAATGTATCCAGATAAAATTGAATACTTCTGCCAAGACATGAAAGAAATATACTTATTCAGTAATTTACACATTTATAGGTTAACATGGTGAGGAAATTCAAATTGAAAAAAGTTAAATTGTTTTTACGTTTCCTTGTGCCCAGTTTGCTCGGCTAATCAAGCTTCAGGGAAATTTAATTCCTCTTATACAAACTGCAAGACCTCTCGTTGGTAAATAATAGCAATTCGTAATATTTACGATGAATTAACATTTTCCTCGTGGCAATTTCTGTCGCTTCCTTTCTTCTCAAGTTGTATAAAACAAGGAAATCATTTTATACGGTAGACTTTTTTAATTGACCTACGCTTCGTTCGACCTCAATATATAAAGAGGAAAGATTTGTATTTTTGTGTGTATGTTTGTAACGAATAAACTCAAAATTAAGGATTTATTATTATGTAAAATAAAGACGTCAATTTCAAATTAACCACCACAAATTATATTATAAGAAAACTACTTACGACCCTGATATTGTCCATCAGAATACACCGATGATGGGCTCAATTCTGCCGTGGCCGCTAAAATCTCTAAATTTAAATTGTTGGTCTCCTTATCATTCATAATAATAATATGGGAATCGAAAGAGATGGGGAGATGAATGAATTTAGTTTTGAATGAATGATATTTAAAATAAGCAGCGCAGCTGTCAAATTCAGCTCAATTTAGTCGGGATGTTTTTAAATTCCTGCTAAATTACGCGTAAAATCGATGTTTGACGTGTCTGTCTAAATGTAGGTTGGCAATCACCTGTCCCTTTTCGTTCTTAAGAACGTGAAAGAGACATAACTTAAATTTATTTGGATTTTAACAAGGTATAATTTACATCCCGAAAAAAATATGGTTAGTGGTAGGAGTTGTGGTAAAAAACAAATCGTTTGATTCACACGTAAACCGCGAAATCCTGGGCAAAAGCTAGTATTAATGAATAAAACATTAAGTTATAATTAAATAATACACCCATCCATGCAAGAGGAATGTTTAAGATTATAATTAAAAAACCGTGTACAAGACCAAAAAGGTTTATTGATTATTTAAAAGTAATATAAATGAAGCAACACAGTAGCATTTTTATGTTTTGTATAATAAAGGCTGAGAAAACGTAATTATAACTCGTGCGTTTTAACTGTGCACTCCTTTGGAAGCCATCCCACTCTCGATTCACTTCGCGTTGCCCTGTGTTCGTTATAGCGATCACACCATCGATGTGGCGTCATAGGCTGTGGCCTATGCAGCGCTAGGTATGGTATAAGCAGACCAGGTTCGATGAGGTAGGTTAACCTCGAAACCTACACGGTAAGCGAACAAGCGAGCCTATCTTCTACAACTCGACAACCAACGCGCCCTTTTTTAAAACGCATGGTGCAAGGTGCAGGTTATTCGCACGAGTTATACGAAGCCTATGATTGCCCTCGAATGTATTGACCTCATCTAAAGGCCACCCCACACAAGCATTGGTCACTGTCCGACTCCGAAGCCACGTCACCGTGGTCTGGTAAGCCTTGCCGCAACCTTGCGATCGTGGTCGTCATACCCAAGATCCTCTGTTGAGCCAGCTCGTAGTTTTCTCGTAGCTTGGCTATCTGGCACTGCATACGGCATTGCATCTGAAATTAGGACAATATTCAATTAATACTCATTTCATCTGTGGTCAGCTTATATAATATATCCCCAACGGAAAGCTCGAGGCTATCTAAATCTACGCTGGTTCAGCGTAGGTTAGAAAACTACACATACAAATCTTGAATTGTTTTCCCATTATGTTTTTCTCTACTATTCATTATATCAAAACTTAGAAGCATGGCTCTTGTCAGTGGATTAATCGCCGCCTCCTCTGCTCATACCCAACTGCTTGATATCCTGGCACAACTTTGTATTTCACTTGGTCTAAAAATGTGTATGTTTTCCACGTCCTCTCAAATCCTACATTATAGCTTTGTTGTCATGTCGTACATGTTGTTGTCGAAAAACGTACACATGAATTTAAAAATTAAAAATACATTCGTACACGTCAGGGTTTAAACCAGCGCCACCTACGCCTCCCGGATGGAAGACAATGGTCCAAACCATAACGCCACCAACGTTAACCGCTCACCTCTTCGTAATTCTTCTCGGCAATGCGCAGTTTCGCCCGTCCGGCTATCAGCTGCCTCTCCATCTCGGTCCTGGTGGCTTGCATGGTCTGCTTCATGGTCTCCACTCTGTCGTTGGCTTTGATCACAGAACGAGCAGCCTCATCCCTGGTCTTATCCAGCATTCCTCCAAGCTTCGCGCACTCAGTCATTTTTTCAGCGAGACGCGTTTCTTTCACCAATACATCTTCTTCCATCCGGATCACGTGTCCCCTGTAATTCAAAAATAATGACATGAAGAGTTTCTTTTTTACAATAACATAAAGGACAATATTATTAAAGACCATCTCATAATTTTTTTTTGAAAAATATTTTACCGCACTCACTGTCGTCAGTTTTTGGAGTGAAAAATAGGAAAGGGACGCATTCATTTTTAGAGAATCTTCACAGTAGCCAGGACAAAGACTGTTATAAGAAGATACATGGTATGGAAACAATCAATACTAACTTGAGACGTTCGATCTCGTCTTTAAGGGACTGGTTGCTTTGAGTCAGCTGAGTGATACGGGACTGCAACACTTCCATCAGCTCGTCGTCGCGGCGTTTGTCGGTGATTTCGGGAACATGCGTCAGGTTGTGCATTAGTCTATGTATCTGATAATAGAAAAAGATTACTAAGGTAAGTGTGTGAAATTTACTGTACTCTACCTACTTATTCCAAGCTATGAAGATAACATTATAAAGACTTACCGTCAGTAGCAGAAAGATCCATTAAAATTAAAGGTTTTTTTTAATATATTGCTGACCCTATTTATCTTGTTGACAAAGACAGAGTCAGCAATAGATTTAAGCTTTAACTTTAATGAACTTTTCTGCAATTGACTATTACAATACTAATGTTCAGAACAATACATGTACAATGAAGTTTATTTATTTTCTGTAATAAAATAAATTACTCGTATTTATTAAAAAATAGAATTATGTCAAGTAAATGTTGGCGGCCTTCATTTCCATTTTTGCTTTCCATGAGATGAGGCTGTGGTCCTTCGCGAAACCAAGTGAAAAAAAAAAAAACCACCAGTATGTTGGGTACCTACTGCCTCGCAGGGATGCAACATCGAATGGTAGTAATAGTATATCGTATTGTATTGCGATACATCCATCATATTTATATTGTTTAAACCTATTACAACTTTACTTTTGTACTAAATTAAACCTATTTCATTGTGTTATGGTAATATGTAATAAATAAGTTCGGTCTTTCTTTCATTTAAATATCAACTTGCCTTTTCTCTGGCCTTAGTCAACTCTCCTGATAGTTTGTCCGCCTTGTGTTCCGCCATCGCCTGCGACTGTTGCGCCTCTTTCAACTTGGCCTGCGTCTTCTCCAGCAGTTCAGGCAGCGGCGTCAGTTCCAGCAATCTCTCCTGGAAGTTGTTCTTGATCCTTTGAATCTCCAGGTTTATCTGTTCACTGATCCTGCTGTTGTCCATATCCATGTTCTCCATCTGCCTCTTCTGCTCTTCTAACAGCTGCAGGGATTGCAGGTACTGTGGGAAAACAGTGTTAATGAGCAATTGGTTCCACAACTTTTAAAGGGAATTTTACATAGTGCAACTACCACTAAAAGTCCACTCTATACCACTAATTCTTGCATACTTGTAAAGAAACAGCTGCAAACAAGCAACTATGCAGTCCCATGCAATGTAGTAAGATTCGATGATAAAAGAGGAAAATACTAATATTTGTAATTTTTAGGGCGGCTGGGGACATTTAACACGGCCATCTGACTTTGCAGATTCATCATCATCACCATATTTTTGCTCAGACACACTACCAACTAAGCTATTAGGCCATCAAATCACATCTAACATGACCATTTTGTACGTAGTATTAGTTCCACTATTACTTCTATGCCACTACCTTGTTCTTATAATTCTGCAACTGCTCGTTTTGTTCTTTCAGCAGCAACCGTAGCTCGTCGATCTCTTCTCGCGCCTCTCGGTAGCACTGCTTTAGCATCCTGACGTTGTATTCTACCTCCGACGCCTGGTCTTTAGTGCCCATCATCATATTATTGTGAGCGACCATCGTCTCTAACTGCTGTTCAGCTGCCTTCAGCCGGCTAGCCACATCCTTGTGTTGAGTCCTCTCTTTCTCTAAGTCTTCTTTCTTCCTCGCCAGCTCGGCTCGTAATATAGCACACTGTAAAGAAGTTGTGTGAGAAAACTGCTTTCGTATTTGTCGCGTATCATCTAAACGACCCTCACTAGATCGTTGATCCACCCAAGAAGAGACCTGCTTTTATTATAATCTTAAAACCAACGTAATTCTCATTTAAAAAAAATTTCAAGGCTGCTTTAAACTTCCGATCCTAATCATGTGAGATTTCGTACAAAACGTGCCCCCGCACGAGTGATTATTGCATGTAATCCCCATTAGCAAACTGCAAACCCTAATAAAGCTGATTGATGTGAATGTGATTCACGTGGAAAAATAGAACGTGACCTACAGCCTAGACTAGACTAATGAAACTACATCCACAACTAGTTGTAACAGTTAATGTAAAAAACTTTACTTAAACTTATAAAGTGCCATAAGTACCTACCTACACTTAGGTATGTAATTAAAGCAATATAAAAGTAAAAAGCATTATACAATGGTATGGTGACTGAGGGGTGATGTCAGGTTTTTGACATTTCACCATCATCCCCATCAAGACATCGGTCAACATTAATATTAAAATAAATCGAAATACTTTCGTACTACTATTTATGTCTACTTCATAGCCAAACGGAAGTATTATGCTTTTACAAGATTACGTTACAAATCCAACTTTATTACTTACTTCTGTCAGTTTCGATTTAAAGTTCTCTTCAAGACTCTTCACTTGTAAACTCAGTTTGGCCACTTCTCGGTCTACCGGTGTCTGTAACATCATATTATATTTTAGTCAATGCTTTCAATTCCTTATTTAAATCAACTGAAAACTTGCTTATATAGAATAACTAATTGCTGTAAGTGTATATACAGAATAAATAAACATTGCTGTTCCTTCTATTTATACTTTTAGTTAAGTTTTATTATTTTTCAAATAAACATTTTATTTATGCACATGCCCAATGTTTAAGTAAGGAAACTACCTATGTCTGTTCCATAACAATAAAATAAAATTTAATAATTAAAAAAACAATAGGACAAGGCAGACTTCAACAGTGTACGAATCTGATCAACATCAACAAAAAATACATTTCCGTTTAAACTGTCCGATAAAAACTACTAATGGGATTGTACCTTCATAATGGTATCGTTACACTTCAATGACATCTGCATAGGAAAACAGGTCATTGAACCTTGTAATCCACGCGTTTGTCGAAGTTGATTCAATGTGCACATTATTGCTGAAATTTTAAATATTTAAGGGCTTACCGGAGGTACAGTTGGATTGCAAGGAGCTTGACAGGGTGGACATACTCCGCACTAGAACAAATTACACACAACTTAATCATCATCATCATCATCATTTCAGCCGAAAGACGTCCACTGCTGGACAAAGGCCTCCCCCAAAGATCTCCACGACGATCGGTCCTGCGCTGCCCGCATCCAACTTAATCACAAAAACATTATTACATCCGAATGAAATATGGGACCGCAAATAAACTGTGTACTAAAATGTTGGCTAATGGTTCGTTTTGCAATCCCTTTTTTCGGTTTTAAGATTTTGCATTTCTTTGGATTTTTATTGGAATTTCCCTGATTTGTGTTGTCACATTCTCCTTATCCTTATCCTTTTCGCACTTCAATAATTGAAAAGGGACACGTAATACCATGGTTTGGATCAATCAGACCTTAACTAAATTAACAACTACGCTTTTATTAAAAACAGAATAATAGTAAACTGCCCGGCATATAAGTTTAGCGCTGACCTTGACTCCCGCGCATGTTTCGCCATACTCCCCGCGACGACCCTGTAACGTGCTGTAACTCCCCCGTGTTCATTATTTTAGACATCTGCGCATTTAAGGTCAGCCTTAAAGTTACATGCCAAGCCAGTACACTCGTACAGAAAAGTCGGGTGAAGCTTGATTGGTCTTCTTTTTTAATCGACCAATTCTTGTGTCGAAAAAGTACGACTAATCAAGCTTCACCGGACTTGACGGCTTGATTCGTCATACTTTTTCGACACAAGCATAAATCAATTCAAAATACTCGTATAGAAGGGACATTCACGTTACCGCATCTAAATAAGTTCCCCGCCCGATAGCTCCCCACGCACCGCACCTTTTCGACACAAGAGTAAGTCAATAAAAAATGCAGTTTCCCGTCTGTTACTGAGTCCAGTACGCTACCCTACCCACGTTGCTATATTTTCTGGAGGTAATAAGGTACTGTCTGGCGGTACAAAATAGCACTTTCCAGGAAGCGAAAAATCACTGACAGGTTAATGTGATAAAAATATTTTACCCAATTAAAATTGTTTATTCTTTCCAACTGTAGAGCCACCGACGACGAGGCGTCGAAAAAAGAAAAAATGTTTTCTTCAATATTTCCCCTTACTAATTATCCCTTAACAGACTCGTTTTCCTTTAATTCCTTTCTGTTTATACTTCAAAAGAGGAAGGCAATGAAGAGGGAAGCGATGGTATTTATATAATACTAGCAACTACCCGCGGCCCCGCCCGCATTAACAGTTTTTCCCTTCCGAATGAGGTATTTTCACGCGGTAAAAGTTAAAAGCCTATGTGTTATTCTAATTATATTATTGTAAAGTTTCATTCAAATCCGCTCAGTTGTTTTTGCGTGAAAGAGTAACAAACATTCATCCATACATCCATCCGGACTTCAAATCAAAATGGTTAAAAACTAATATTCTGCACAAGATCCTGAGGAAACTTATCTTGTGTAATGTAATAAATAACTTTTTACCAACAGCAATAAACGTATAGGTAAATGAAATTTTGGTTTGGCTGAAACCAAGGACTTTACAATGAATCTATGATACACATACAGAGTGGGGTCCTTGACATATTATATGTATAGGCAACCTACCCACAGTATGCATACAGATTTCTGAAAAAGCTAGGTATCCAATATAATGAAACTGCCCTTGCTTTCCAGAATTTTCCTCCCACTCCAAATAGTCCGGTTCGCTCCAGTACTGAATGAAAAAATTCTATCTGTCATTCCTGTAAATGGCAACGACTCATACCGTTGGATTCGTCTTGGTGTCCTGTACGTGGAACTGTCGGTCGTCAAGTTCTAAAGTGGTGGAGGGAGGAGGGGAGGGGTAATCAAAGTTGGCGAATTTGTACTTTTGTTTTTACGCTGTAATTTGAAAATTAGTGGACCGATTTCTTTGTTACTGGTATTATTTGAAAGTGTATAATATTACCTAAAAGACGTTCTTATACATCGAATACGCCAATTCAGCGGTTACCGCGCAATAATACGAAACATTGAAAAAAGAAATTGTGTATAAATAATATCCCAGATTACGCTAAATCTATAACGTTTTCGTGGAAACAATGTTGACTACATTAATTCTAAAACAAATTACCTAATCAAAAAGGTAACAATAATTACTATATGATTTATGGTGCCTGAGCTAGAGCTAATTTACGAAACGTAGTCGTAGGATCACTATACTACGAGTACGCAAATATAAGTAAATGAATGAGAAGAGATGGGTAATTAATCACCATATTACTTTAATTATATATTTCAAGCTTACATTTTTCAAATAATACCTTGAAAAAAGACTTTACGTCGAAATAAAGAGGATAATTTATTTTTGTTTTTCACTATTAGTAGTTTTGAATTTGCCTGTAGCATCTGACCCAAGGTACGTGACAAGATAAAACTTTTGTCAGGGGTAGATATTAGTAATACCTACCCATGATAAAAAAATAAAAGAAATCTACGTCGAAATAACCCGGGAAACATTTTTTTAGGTTTTCACTATAGTATTTTTGACTTTCCCTGTAGCATCTGACCCAAGGTACCTGACGAGATTAAACTTATGTCAGGTGATAGATTTTAGTAATCCCTTTCCATGATAAAAAATTAAATGAAATTTACGTCGAAATGACACGGAAAACAATGTTTTAGTTTTCACTATAGTTGTTTTAACTTTGCCTGTAGCACCTGACTCAAGGTACCTGACGGGATAAAACCTACATCAAAAGATAGATATCTGTAACACCTACCTATGATAAAGAAATAAAATAAATTTACGTCGAAATAACGCGGAAAACAATCTTTTAGCTTTTCACTATAGTAGTTTTGACTTTGCCTGTAGCACCTGACCCGAGGTACCTGACAGAATAAAAACTATGTCAGGGGATAGATATTGGTAATATCTAACCATGATAAAAAAATAAAAGAAATTTACGTCGAAATAACGCGGAAAACATTTTTTTAGTTTTCACTATAGTAGTTTTTAATTTGCCTGTAGCCCCTGGCCTAAGGTTCCTCACAGGATAAAAACTATGCCAGGGGATATATATTGGTAATATCTACCCATGATATAAAAATAAAAGAAATTTAGGTCGAAAAAAAATAAAAAAAAATAAAAAAATAATTATGTTTATTTTAGACAATTCAGTACATACAATTACATGTTAGTACAGTTTAATTTGTAACAATTAACGCGGAAAACAATTTTTTATTGCGTACTCGTAGTATATTGACCTGCGACTACGTTTAGTTAATTAACTCTAGCTCAGGCACCATAACTCCTATAGTAATTATTGTTACCTTTTTGATTATGTAATTTGTTGTAGAATTAAAGTAAGCAACATTTTTATCACAAAAACTTTATAGATTTAGCGTAATCTGTGATATTATTTAAACACAATTATTTTTTATTATGTTTCGTATTATTACGCGGTAACCACTGCATTGACGTATTCGATGTATATGAACGTGTTGTAGATAATGTTATACCCGTTCAAATAATACTAATAATAAAGAAATCGGTCCACTAGTTTTCAAATTACAACGTAAAATCCAGCGATCTTTGATTACCCCCCCCTCATCCCTCCACCACTTTAGCACTTGACGACCGACAGTTTCACGTTCAGGACATCAAGACGAATCCAACGGTAGGAGTCGTTGCCATTTACAGGAGTGACAGATGAAACTCAAGTTCTAGAGCACTTTTGGTCTAAAATGAACCGGACTATAAGTAGTAAGTAAAGGTTGCCAGTGACAAGAAGTGAATGCGATGAACGTGGTCCCATACAAATCATACAATCCTTTTCTTGTCCCTGAAGACGTCACAGGTTTATGCGAGCACAATGCTTGTCTGATCAGTACATTACGTTAGCTTGACGGGTAACAGGGATGTCGTGAGCGAGAGATAATACTACATAATACCGATATTTTTGCCGAAAAATTACGTTTAACCGGTATTGGTACTTTTTGAATATCGTACATTTTTCCTATTTTTATAATACGATTATGTTTTACAATTATCTCATTCTGCTTCCATATTACAAAGCTAATTAATGAATTATTTTATATTAGGTGATATTTGTTTATAAATTATCCAGCTACTTTAGTCCAAAATGGTTGGACTACAACCATTGAAGTACAAACATAAGAAGTTTTTTCACAAGCGAGTGCCAGCTTCACGTTGATTTACCATCTTCTCCATAAAAAAAATTTTTCAAAAGGATAGAAGAAAAAATTGGTAAAAGTGAACCTTCAGGCATTTTAGATCTAATTACCTGAATGTCCAGTCAGTTCATTAATAAGAGGTATCCCAGTCAGTGAACAGGCAGACTTTATAATATTAGCGTGGATTGACGCAACACAGGTCAATATATAATGAAATAAGTGGATTGTCAATTCGACAGATATTTTTAATTAATACCGGTTATTTATTTATTTTTACCGGTATTCTGACAACACTATCCGGCGCCCATACTATTAGCGATACAGAGCCGTCCATAAACGTTAGAGATCATATTTCTTGCACTCACCGGCGTTCCTTTCTTCGGCGGCGGCCTTTTCTGTAAATAATCACACATTCATTAACTTTCTCAATAAATATAAATAACTAGCTTTCCGCCGCGGCTCCGCCCGCGTTAACAGTTTTTTCCCGTGGGAATGAGGCATTTCTCCGCGGTAAAAGGTAGCCTATGTTACTCAGGGTGAAAGTAGCTTTCTAATGGTGAAAAAATTTTTGAAATCGGTTCAGTAGTTTGAGTTTATTCATCACAAACATACAGACAAAAATACAAATCTTTCCTCTTTATAATAATAGTATGATAAAGAATTGTGTAAGATATTGTGGTGCTCACGTTGCGTAATTTCCCGCGGGTGAAATATCCCATGTATTAATCCAGAGTGGGTACAATTATCTATCATTCCAAATTTCATACCAATCCGTTGAATTTTTAAGACGAGTATGTAGAACAAACAATCAAACTAAAAATTTACTTTCATTTTAATATAATTACTATAATATGTACTATTATCTCCGGCGCGCAGTTCTTGTTGACCTAGATAAACGCTGAGGACTATTCAATCAAATAAATGTATTTTATTTTTATTTGCTTCTTACTAGATGCCTTAGATTTCACAAAACGTCTGAACTAAAGAGGATATTGTGCTCATCTAAAATAACCAAGGCATTTGGCATTTCACGAAAAATAAGCTGTGCCTAAAGTGTTTCTTTTTATTAAACTCGTATTACTGTGTAGGTAAAATTAACTTAAATAAAATATTCATTGTCCGAAAACAGTAATTTCTCATGTCTCGTGTTTTATTTCAAGTCATACGTCTTTGTCTCATTTGTAAGTATTTTTTTCTATTCGACTTCTAACACTAAAAAACCATGATGAATACAAACACTGAATTTTGAATTTTTTTACACTAAGAAAATTTCAGGCACCTTTCGACTGTGTACCTTGTTTTTAAGCTGTACCAAGATTTCCAACAGCATTTTACGAGAATATAAACACATTCCATTCCGTAGAATTTTCCGATGCGATAGAGCCAGGTGTCCTGAGAATTACATGGTTATGCAGTACACAACTGCGTGGGTGGATACGGGAAAATCGGGAAACTTGTTTACTAGTTGCCGGGAGAAATATTCGCGATATTTCCGGAATCTTTTTTAGGTTGCACGAGTCAAAGATACACGAGGCCTGACACGACCACACGTCATACCTACACGTGTCAGTCTGTAAATGGAATTGTATTTTTAAGGAGCCTTCTTTTCGACTTACTTGGAAGAAAGCTGTTTTTCCAATTTCATCTATTTACTGGAACTCGTTATAAATAATATTATGCAGAGATTTTTCGGTTTTATTATATTTCTAGGTAGTAATTAACTGCGCTGCGACGGACGATAGCGGTGTCCTATTTTTTTTTTTCGAAGCATTTTTACGCAATGTTTTTTTTGCTCCGATCAATTTAGTGTAATTAAAGGCTAAATCACATTATACCAACTCAACTCATAGTATCGCAAGTTGAAAGTGGACTACGCGTCGTCGACTCGTCGTCCATAGCCTTTATTTTACACAAAATTGGTTGATTAAAATTCAGGATTTGTTATTGTCAATACATAGTTTGTATAAACTTTTCACAGTAGAAATTACCTGATAAGTAGTAATTTTTTTTGCTACTAACCTAGAACTGTAGTCAGCAGACTCTAGCCTCTATTTATATCTAAAGATATTGGCGTCCGTGACAGATTGCAGATTAGTACGAAGCTCAGCCCGTACTGTACGTACGTACCTAGCACGTTTTGGTCAATGAAGTGTCATAAATACGTTTATACGTTCTTGCGGTGATGGAAAACATCGTGTCGTGTGAAAGGTATTTTAATGGTTATGTGTGAAGTCGGCCAACTCGCGCTGGGCCAGCGTGGTCGACAGAGGCCTATTCGAGCTCCAGCGCTCGTTGGGTCCAACAGAAGTCTTCGTAAATTAGAAAACACACGTAATTACTTTTGAAACTGATTTATTCAGTTTCTCAAATCTTCAGCCTACGAAGAATACTCAAACAATTCGAGAGTCAATTCAATATTCAAAAAGAATATAGCTTCTCTGGATAAATGGCAAAACAGCCAGTCCCGAAACAAAGGAGTTGCAAATTCAATTATGCAAACTCCACAGTACGTTGGTGATATTGGTACCTACATCAGGAGTGATACAGGAGTTCTTCTGACAGGCGCCGGGCCCGGGACCAGCTCTGGACGTGTCTTCGGCAAACTTCTTCAACTCCGCCATATCTTCCCGGACTTCTTTCACCTCGTTTTCTAACTCGTGTAATTGACTTTCCTGGAAAACACGTTATGTGACATAAAGCGTTCTTCCTAAGGCCGCATGTTGTGTAAACGATATTGCCAAAAAAATATTTAAAATTAAATTATTAATTATTTATTTGCATGTGGTTTCTGCATTTAGTAGATGTTTTGTTTCAATTGTCTCTCAAATTAATTAAGTCTGGCATGCAAAAAAATAATAATAACAGCTCCAAAGGAATTATAGAGGTACAATCAATTTAAAAGTTACGACTTAGCAAAGTATTAACGAAAGCCTCAATCTTGCTAAATTAGTACTTAGTATTTAACTAAAAAAACTGCAAAAAGATACTTATTTTAAAACTAAATAATATTTTAAACTTAGAATGCTTGGAATAATGTCTGTTTGAATATTCCAGGTGACAGAACCCGTCATGAAATTTAAATCTCTATCATCCAAGTTAGAGGCAATATGAATTAAACATAATATCAGACGGACTTATTTAAGAGCTTCATAGGATCATTCACATTCGCAATTCAACTCTAAATGCATTTAGCAAATTAGAATAAATTTCCCTCTTTTAGTACGAAAACCCAACTAACCACAGGGGCACAGGCGAGAACGGACGCGATTTGAATTTTTAAGACAACTGCTACAATTCAATGAAAGTCAAAGGAAAATAGCCTTTAATAAGCTTTAATGCTTTATCGAGTACCACCGATACCGCCCGGTGGAGTTCGGAGGCGCCTGCGGGGTGCAGTGCGTGGGGGTCTATCGGAACGAGCAGTACTATTATGTATAATTTGGTCTATTTCATATAAATCCGGACAAAAGTTCATGACCTTTCTTTTCTTGAAAGTAATTAAAAATAATGTAACGCCAAAATGTCTGGCAAGGTCACACGCTCACTCACCCCGCCTTCTACTACGGTATGCCAAATTACGTATTTCCCTATAATTTCCTATAGTTTTATCGTATCGTTTAAGAAAAATGTGCGCATTGTAAGCTGGCGTCTATAACCTTTTGTTCGGATTAATATGAAACAAACCATAGGTACTTCTGTTCTGTGCCAGGTGCACGATGGGTAAACCTGAATGCTCGTTATGCCCATTTAGAGGTTAAATATAGTTTTTTTACTATCCGTCGACTCCGTCGTGTTCCTTTTACGTTTGGTATGTCATAATCTTCATATCTTTATTTATTTAGTAGTAAATGGAACCATAACGGTTACAGAAGATATGCACCAACTAACCACTAGCCTTTAAAACAGAAAACTGCAGTAAAAAGCCTCTGCCTTAAAATTCTGCAAAGGGATGTAACACAACACCCGCAGGGAGATTTGGATAAGAAACCACACGGCTGACTTAGACGACCTTTAGATGTAATTAATTACTATAATTAAAAAAAAACATTGTTACTCACAAAATCTGCAGTCGAATTGTGGTAGCTCTCTAGTTTTGTGACGAGATCATCAGTATCAGAGTCTGATGTGTTTTTCTGTTAACAACAACAAAGATTTCATAATATAATTATATTGCAACAAATAATAGTATAGAAGATACAGTCTTTTCCACCTTTGAATTTGACGCTTTATCATCATAAAATATTTCTACAAGTCCGGTGAAGCTTGATTCATTGTACTTTTTTCGAGATAAGCATAGGTTAATTTAAAAAAAACTATAAAATCTATGTATAATTTATGCATTTTTCCATTGACAAACACATTCAGAAATGTAGTCATTACATCAATGTCATTAATTTTTATATGAATTTGGCACAGGGTCTCTGGGTACAACAAAAACCAAAATAACGAGTTGGAAACCAAGTTCGTGTTTCTGCTAAGGACGTTAGAATTGTAATACTCGTACTACTTCGTCCATGGTTTCTGTATACAAATGACGGTGCCGGCAGATAAAAAGTGACTAAATTGACTTTGTGCTATAATTTAAACTTTTAAATAAATAATAACAGGACACGCTAGTATAATTAATAAATAATATCAAAGATTTCCAAACATGTTTACCGGGTTATTGCGTGTATCGTTGGTGTAGCTCACTGAAGCTGCATCTCCCTGAAAGAAAGATTGATTAGCCATCATTAGTTTTAGGCTTTAGTTTTTAAGGCTTATTATTCTACTCAAGGTTTATCTTCCTACCACGGCTTAAATAAAAGCCAGAAAGAAGGGCAGCAGCGTTTAACTGCGATCCCCAACCGCCTGCAACAATGTCTGCTATAGGTATGCTATTTCGGACGCACTACCTACCTTTCATACAAGTTTCACTAAACCTTTAAAAAAGGAGTATAGCAGAAATCAAAACCAAAAGTTAAAATTCCAAGAATTCTAAAAATGCCCTAACGACCCGGATGCAAATAAAATTGAGTACAACTTTTCCCTTTGCGCATTCCAAGTTTACAAACTACGTCGAAGTTCCAAGAACAATCATCCAACATCCAACTAGTTTGAATAAGAGCCAAATTTATGTCAGAATTTGAAGAACCGGTGGAAGCTATGTACAAGCATATTTTCTTCTATTTCGCTTTTAGGATCCCACGTCATGGCCCATTACCGCGTACTACTAAACATAAAAGGAATTGGACCTAATAGAAAAGGATTTATAGGTACCTTATTTATTTTTCGTGCGGGCTGAACGATCATCGATATTTGAACTGAAATATACTTAGTGAGAGCGAAGATTGTTTTTTAAGGTATACTTAATGAATGAACAATCAGGAACCTATAGCAAACAGGAGGGAATATCCATCGGGATGGCTAATATCGCGATTAGGATGGGTCAATGCAGAACAAGAGTAAGATTTTTCTTCATTCGTCAAAGCTATAAATACCAAAGACAGCTGTCCGTGCATCGGCATCCTTTACCCTGGATGTTCCTATAGTCGGCTTTTCCAACACCCACAAGAAGGGTTGGTTTAGTCCAACTCTAAACCGGAAATCACAAGATCTTTATCAGTGCTGCAGTTTTACCTCAGGACAGTTTCTGGCTATATTCTCATGAAGCAAGGCGTTCTCGTTGCTCAAGAGCTTGAGTTCGCCTTGCAGCCTCTTAATTTGGGCACGGCAAGTCTCCAAGTTCTGATCCTTCGTCATCAACTCCTTGTACAGTATATACCTGCAATAAACAACAAACACGTACGACACCAACCTTCGGCTGTGCATCCCGATGATTCAGAAGTTAAACTGCATGACTATTTGTTGGTTAAGCGAAATTAATTTTATTCAAATTCAATTTATTGTTGTTTGTTTGTGGTTGGATGTTGAATGCACGATTGACACTGTCAGTGTCAAATCATTGCCACATTGAATATTTTCCAAATTTAAAAACTGATAACGTCAATCTTTTGAAATAGTTCTAATGAGGTCGTGTACCCTACGTTCCTAACTAAGTAGAACAGCATCTTACTATCTTTGGCTTTATCCATTGTTTATTCCTACCTTGGAAAATATTATTCAATTTAAATTTTTGCTGACGGCAGAGTCTGAGAAATATCATTGAATTTCCTCCAACTTAGTGAGAGCTTGTATATCTCTACTTTAGCTCGTATAAGTAAATTCAGACTTGCTTCGTTATACCACAAAGCCTGCTTACCTTTTGTATGATAGAATGAGAATTCACCGGATAAAAGACATCCTTTTATGATTCACATCGTGTCTACATCGCTCATTCTAATTCTACCCAAGCTTAATGCTAAGATTCCCATTATGATAAGTAAAGTTGCTTCGGTGTACTTTGTACTGCCTTCGATTATTATTTTTACTACTGCTAGATATTTGTGTAATAATTAATTATATTAATAATGTAGTCATGTAGATGATTGAGAATCTCCACAGCAACGATCGCATCCAGCGCCAATCATCCAATGTCAAGTTCTTGTCGATACGAGCGGTCATTATGACACCATTTACCTACTTAAGATATTTTGGTCATGGATTTTGGTACATGACAGTACGGAAAGACAAGACTATGTTCTTAGAGACCCCCCCCCCACACTAGCGCGTCTTCCGAAAGTCTTTCGAGCCTCGTCGTACATGCAAGGCGGGTGAAACAAAAGAGCGTCCGTTTGTATGATTGTATGCGCGACGCACCACAACGACGCTCGAAAGACGCTAGTGTGGGGGTTCTCTTAATTGCGGTAGAGATTTGTCGTTCTGTAATATCTTTGACTAAAACTAAACTTAAATCTTGCACTAATGATAACAGCAAGTACTACAGCTAACAAGGGTCAGTAGGTACTATTCGGTGGCAGCTTTTAGAAAAGGAGACTGACCTTTTGACCTCTAAGTCTGCGTTGTCGGCAACGAGCTTCTCCTGCATATCGTAGCTTTCGTTCAGCTTCCGCGTCAGGTCAATCTCCTTCAAAACAAACACAATTCTGGTTAAATTTGTATATTTTGCAATTTTTTTGTCAACATTACAATTTAGAATTTAGCAGTTTTACAACGTTGTTGGCAGGCTGAATGGGGACGTACAGATTTGCTGCGTGCGCCGGCGGCCAAAGCGTCCGGGTGCGTGGGCGCAGGCTGGTATGCGCGGCCCAGCGTCACCGTCGGGTGCGGCATCTTCATCTCGTGGTACATGATCGGCTCTGAAACAAAAACAATAAACATTAAACGAGCGCGCCCAAAGACGCGGGAAAAAGAGAACTGCGGAACAATGGGCTCAATTCTGGTTGTTGGTTTCTTTCATTCATATGGGAATCGAAAAGGATGGGAGAATAATTTAAAATAAGCGGCGCAGCTGTCAAATTCAGCTTGATTTAGCCACTATGTTTTTAAACGCCTGCTAAATTAGTGCGAACTACACGTAAAATCGATGTTGGACGCCTCTAAATTCAAGTTGAATCACCTGTATGTTTTCGTTCTTAAGAACGTGAAAGGGACATATTAGATTATTAAATTTTAAGTTAGAGCGTAATATGTAGAATCGGGTCTCTTTTCTGAGATTATAAGCAGCCTATCACATAGAAAGCGCGCGCGTTAAAGGATGCATAGAAACTTTAATATTATCCAGCAGCCCGCGTTCTCTCATCTTAAATATTATTATTTTTTTAATACCAACTTCCAACATATTATAATATTAAAGTACCTACTGAAAATTTATGAACGTGCCAGCCTTGGCTTCAGCAAAAAATATTAACTTTTATCGTTTGATTTAAATTGATTTAAATTGGAAATGTCTAATAACACAGTTGCTACTTTGTACTAGTGGGTAGAAAACTAGAAAATAACTTGATATTTTAGCATAGCAATTTTAGTATGATTGTTTTTGCCCGACATTTTGCGATTTTTCACTTGCCGTCTGGTCCAGTAGTCTCACGCATATATTCTTTGTTTTGTCTTTTTGTTTATTGTTCGTTTTACGAGTATGTGTATTTGTTGTAGTATGTATTATTCTAAATGCGTTTCTAGATTTAAAGATTATTGGTCACAATCGTCAAAAATGATAGCTTTTTTGATGTGAAACATCTATAGGCGAGGGGTAAAACTGAGTTGGCGACGTGGCAACCGTGGCTATCCGACCGTGGCTCTCCGACCGTGGCGAGCCGATCGTGGCGAGCGTTTTATGATACCGTCTCACAAAGGTCTCCGCCATACGACAATAATAGAAAAATGCGTGATTTTATTTTTTCATTTTCATGTGATTATATGACAGACAAGACTCAAAACTACCCACATTCATGAATATGAGGTAAGAAAAAAAATTACTTCCGTATTAAATTTCAATTAGAAGTCAGCGTATTTTGTACGTAGCCATATTATCAGTAATTAATTTACACGCACCGTTCACGTTTTTGACTTGTTGTTACAAATTGATTATTTGTATCTAGTTTTTCTTTAATAGATATTGAGAAACAGGGTATGTACTATGTGAACAACACAAATTTTGAAGATTAAAACCGTTATTGTATTTGAAATGTGACTGCTACGCCGTACCATATTTTAGTTATATTTTTTATTTTATTATATTTTCATTGAGACTTTTAACTAGTTGGCCGCTACTGGCCGCGCCTAAATTGATGTTTAATGTGAAGATTAAAGCTTCTTCTTTTAGATAATATTCATGGCTACAACTACTTTTACCTACTTTTTGAGCTATTCAAGTGCTACGAACTTAGCCTAGTTGTCGTAGCAGTCTGCTACGCGCTCTTATATTGTGATTTCTTCTTACTCTTTGTTTTCTCATGTGTAAAATTAATTTTTGGTATTTATTTTTAGATAATTACTATAACTACACCATATCAAATCACCCTGTTTGATATTTGGTACAATTATTTTGGAAAAGTACTGAAATCCACAAAAGTAATAAGTCTGGTTTTTGATGAAATTAAAAACAGTTTGAAAGAACTAGTTAACAATTTTGAGTCTGGAACCTCTCTATGCCCGTGTAAAGAGAATCTGTAAAAAAAATCAGAGTTCTAGAACAGACATCAATTTATATAACAAAAGCTTTTAAATCGTAATTCTGAATAGATTCTAGAGAATAGATAACGCTAATTTTCGTCAGTTTTCTTTAGAAACCTTCCAGCTTCCGTTCATAAGATCTTATAGCAATAAATAGGAGAATTGTCCGAGGAAGCAGGAGAAGCACGGATACGAACTATAAGTCATTGTCTTCACCACACACGCAAAATATCTCGTGTGATAATAAACCAAGACCTATTAAATAGGGTTTTGTTAAGTTCTGAAAGTTACACACTAAAAGAAAAGAATTTTATCGAAAGCTGTAAAATACTTGATAATTTGTTAAAATTAAAATTTTATTTGCCATGTTTTTATCATGTCATTATAAAAGTAATACATAATTTTAGTTATTAATACACAAATATATTATTTCTAATAAAAGAAAAGCATTTTATTGCTTGATAAACCATAAAATAGATTAATTTCGAATATTGACGCGCCCTTGTATGGCGCGGGAACCACCGTGGCGTCTGTTAGTGAATTTTAGCTTATGGATATCGGTTGCCTGGCAGAAATCGCTAACTTAGCAATAAGGCCGCCCATTTGTACACGTTTATGGTTATGCACTATATTTATTGTACAGTCACGTCCAGAAGTACAGTCATATCACGTGCATCTATACTTTAAAATAACTTTTTTTTCCAAAATATTGAGTCCCTTACACTGTACTCGAATACACAAAAATAAGAATAACTAGCCTTTAGGAAAAAAGTAATTTGAAAGTATAAAAACACGTGATATGACTGCAGTTATGAACTTGACCGTACCTAATTTATAAGTGTGCTTTAAAGTATATTCTATTCTTATATAAATTTAAGTGAAAAACGAAAAAACATTAAGTTCAGATGGTTGGAGCTGGTGTGAAGGCAAAGGAGCGATGAAGAATTTTATTTTGTACGGAGATTCGGTGGCATAATTGGTAGATCGTTTGTATGGCCCGGAGCGCCACCAAGGAGACGCGGGTTCGAGGCCGAGCTCAACGTTTTTTAATTTTATTTCAATTTAAAATCGTCAGATCTAACCGTAACCAGGACCGGGGTATCTAGGGCTTGTCTTAGGAGAGTCGCGCCTTCTCAAGGCGACCACCTCGTTGTCCACAACCCGCTGGACGCTGCGCGTGAGACGATCGAAACGTTCCATTTCACGCAGCAGCAGCTCGTGGCGGTCACCCAACTCTTTCACATCTTGTTCGTTCAAACGCGGTTTCTGGAAAGTAAAATAATTATAAATGTGTGGACATCACACACACGGCTTTCTGATCCCAAACTAGGCAGAACCTGTTCTGTGAATGTTAGGCAGCTGACATAAGAAGGTACAGAAGCCAGCACATGCGGTTGGACATTTGCACTACGAAATCCGCCCCTACCACTACGGAATACGGGCGATCTCAAGGTCAACATGTCCAGCCGCATGTGCTGGCTACTGTACATAAATTATCCAGACACTAGACAAACACAAATGATTACCCTAGGCCAGTGGTAAGCATCCTGCGACTCGCAAGCCGCATTCAGTTCCGAAAATATTATTTATTTTATTTGACATAAAAAGTAAAATCGTTCTGTAGCGATTAACAAGGATTGGGCGCCATTTCAATGTCTAAGCCCTATTCGCTTTTCCGCGCACTCCTCTGCTGCATTAAAAATAACCCGGTGCCTTATATCTACATGATTTTTGTCCTCCATACATACAGCAAGGACCAGTGGTTTCGACAGTAAAAGGCACAAAGTCATACACAGATTCCAGGGTCGAGTATTTAGCGCGTTTCCTCAGAAACTAAGCGTGCAACTAACACTGCGAAGTCGGCAAGTGGCAAGCAGCAAACGTCCTAATAAGTCGCGTCCCTAATTAGATAGCGACCTGTCCGCCAGGAAAT
Organism: Teleiodes luculella; assembly: GCA_948473455.1. Lineage (NCBI taxonomy): Eukaryota > Metazoa > Arthropoda > Insecta > Lepidoptera > Gelechiidae > Teleiodes > Teleiodes luculella. The sequence continues at coordinate 4,400,214 of OX419582.1, forward strand.
AAATTTAAGATCGTCGTCGGGCTTCTTATCAATCTTATCATCCTATTGAGATAGTCCCGGATGCTCGAACACTCATGGAATCTCATTGTGGCTCTTTGAAAACAACAAGTTTTTGTAAATTGTGACTTTTGGCTCTTCCGTCTCTAAAGGTTACCGACCCTGCCGGAATTCAAACCCGCGACCCTACGCTTCGAAGGCAGACGTACCTACTACTACAGGAGGGCACTCAAAACAATTGGTTTCGTAGTTGCGGCTATTGGAAAGCCATTTTCATTGGATCTTCTTATATCAAAAGAGGTGCATCAGGAAGGAGGCTAAATTTCGGTGTACTATGAAAATTTCGGTGTACTATGAAAATTTCGGTGGACTGTGGAAACGTGTCTTATCCAAATTTCGATACTCTTGCAAATTTCGGTGGACTGAGGATTAAGGTGTGTTATCATCATCTTGTTTCTTAACCACTGATATTTCTGTTGTATAGACTTTTTTCAAAGCAAAATTATTGTTATTAGACGTACTGACGAACAGACAGATAGAACAAATATACGGCACTAATACTAGTAAGTTACAGAAAGACCACTCCCGCCCACCATTCTTGAAAACTATGACGTATGATACTCTAGGGCGAGGGGGGGGGGTCTCAGACTTAGTACTGCTTCTTACTGGTTGAGCTGGCCTGTAAATGCCACGTCAATGTGTGCGTACGACATATTATGACGCTTTGTATGGAGTGAGAAGCGCCTCGGTGAATTTTTTAATTTGTGTAAATAGGCTGTTTTCCTTCTAAAACTATGATACCCAAAAAAGGGTTACAAGTTATTTGCAGTTCGTTTAATTACATAACCAATTAGTCACAAATGCTAATCCTTGTTTGGGTACTATATAGACTATGCGATGCAATCAAGTTGTAGACTCGTAAAATATGTGTACGTACAGGCCGATAAGAGTCCTATCCTACTTAATGAGTCGCCGTCTTTCACAAACAAACTAGACTATATAGGTAGGGGAGAGCGGGGCTAAAAGTTACCGAGGTAAGTTGTTCCGATTGAAATAACTCCGCGAGGAAAAGAGATAAAAATATCAAATAAACACTTCGTAAAATGAAATGCCACAGCGCACCGACGGCACCTACCTTGAACCAGCCAGTGGCGCTCGGACCATCTGAACAGCACCTCGTGCGCCGCTGGTACACGTGAGTAAATATTTTCGTATTTGGTATTTTTGGTCTATCTCACGAATTATAACAATTAGCTTTTAGTATTTCCATGTTTTATTGTAAGGATTTATCTACTGTTTTGGTACACTATGCGCAAATTACGTATGTTTCATAACCAAACTTAAATTTTGCTGTTTTAATAAAATGTGAAATTGGGGCAAGATGTTCCTTTCTTCGGGGGCATGTTGTGACGTCGGAACAACTTGCCCCAATCCATTTGAAACCAAGAATAGAACATATTTAAAAAAATTTCTTATCCTTTTTAGCATGCGGACTTATATTCGAAAATCAACACGAGGTTCTGTGTCACAGAAGTTGATGCAAGAATTGATTGCACGTTGGAGTGGACCCACCTGTGGATAATTGGCTACGAAATAATCCTGGAAAATGAATGTCGACATGTGAGAACACAGTCAGAAATTGTTAGATACGCGCTACCTCTAGTAGTGCCTCACATAAACGTAAACGGCCTTATGACCCCAATGTTTTTACAGTTTAGAGTCTAAAATGAGGTATCTTATTCACGGTATACGGCTATCACATAGCTCCATACAATGCTCATCCCTCCAGGGCTCGCCAAGTCAAATCTATGACATCATGGTCTCTCCAAGACCCAAACAACAATTTATCCAGCCGAACTCAGAACCATGACGATTATTTACGGATCGTCCTTTAGTGGATGCATCAGTGGCTTTAGGCGTTTCAGGTGACATTGTCACGAATAATTCAGAAGCTGTGTCGGAGAGTTCCACTACAACAGGCGATATATCTGTAACTGTACACATTAGTGCTGATGAAAGACAAATCACTGATAAGCCAGGGCCATCGAGGGATATTAATTTGCCTGCATATTCTGATGTTATAGAAGAACAACTCTGAGATCAAGTCACTTTTTCTTCAGAAGCAGTTCGTCCTCTTCCGAAGCTACCACCAAGGAGTGGAACAAATAAAAGACGTCTTAGAAAGTCCGCTGTTGTTATTGAAACTCCAGAAAATAAGCCTTAGCAGAGAAGAGCAGAGCAAGAAAAGGAAAGTGTGCATTCAAAATGAAGAAAATAAATAAAAGTGAAGGGTAAAACAAAGCAAGGGAAAGGAAAAAAAGGGGAAGTCTGTTAAACGACAGTATTATTGACTAGTGTGCTGTGGCAGTTACTGTTATCCACGTTCTATGGCGGAAAAATAGTTCAGTGTCAATAATGTAAGAACTGAGCCCATTGCAGATGAAGGAGAATCAAGACTTATTAATCAACCTATGTTCAAAGTGATTCGTACGATATTGTTGATTAACACTTACATAAACAGGCTTGGTTTAATCATTTATGGTTTTTTTAATTTACTGATAATAGCATTTACAGATATGGTAACAATTTACCCCGGCTTGTTAACAACTTGCCCCGATTCGGGGTATGTTGTTACTTACCGACAAGAGGCACTAAAAAATTCATAAAAAAAAATTCTGGCAAAAAATTACCCAAATAACTATCTTAATACCAAAGTCATATATGTAAGTTGATTTTGATCGCATTTTATGAATTCTAAAATAAAGTTATCATAACAATTTTTTAGGTTAACTAAAAATCGGAACTTTTAGCCCCGCTCTCCCCTACCAGAAAAATAAAAAAACCTGCTTTGGGGGCGCAACTTTTATATTTTGTTCCTGGCAACAAAATTAGTTCCATTGAAATTCCTAAAGTTTTTTTTTTGCCAGGCTTACTTAATCACAAATTTTCGAGGATGGATAAACATTATGGGCGGATGTTCGTTACTCGTTCACGCAAAAAAACTACTGAAAGAATTTATTAAAACTTTACAATAGTAAAGCTTATACATCACAATAACACATCACTACATAGTCACTACATAGTGTAAAACAAAGTCGCTTTCTCTGTCCCTATGTCCCAATGTCCCTATGTCCCTATGTATGCTTAAATCTTTAAAACTACGCAACGGATTTTGATGCGGTATTTTTTAATAGATTGATTGATTCAAGAGGAAGGTTTATATGTATAATACATGCATAATATACTTAAGGATAACCCACAATAATCATTTTCCCGTGCGGAGCCGGGGCGGGTCGCTAGTATAAAATAAAGTCGCTTTCTCTGTCCCTATGTCCCTATGTCCCTCCCTTTGTACGCTTAAATCTTTAAAACTACGCAACGGATTTTGATGCGGTTTTTTTTAATAGATAGAGTGATTCAAGAGGAAGGTTTATATGTATAATACATGCATAATATACTGAAGGAAAACCCACAATAACCATTTTCCCGTGCGGAGCCGGGGCGGGTCGCTAGTAGAATATAAACTACCTTTTACCACGGGAAAATACCTCATTCTGTTAAGAAACCCTTAACGGCGCGGGCGAAAAGCTAGTATAGATATACAACACACACAACACAAGGCAAACATGAGTGCTCGTCACAGATTGTTTGCCGGGCGCGGGGGTTCGAATCCGCGACCTCTGTTTTTTAAATCTACGACGAGTGTGTTCCTTACCTTTTGCATCTCGACCAGCCTGACGCGCGAATCCTTGATGACACGTACGCTGGAGCGCATGTCATTGTGGATGTCGCGAATCTGACGCACCAGCGACCGGTCGGCTTCCACCGGCGATACCACTTCTGGGGCACCTGGATAAGATGATGTTAGGGCGTCCGCTAAATAATGCGCGGGTGCAATGAGCGGGCGCCCGCTTATTCGTATGGGAACGGAGAGGGTTTTGAGATGAATGCATCTATTTTGAAATATAAGATGTTTGAAAAGCGTTACTTTAGAAGATATTAGGCGACTTTTATTTTTTGAAGAAAATCTTTTCGCGTGCAGATATTTAGGATTTTAATTTAAGATCAGCGCCTATGTGCTTGAGCTTGAGGTACCCTTTTTTTAAATAGAGCCCTTTCATATGTTTAAATATAAAATTACATAAACTGTTACTTTCATTTACTTACATGATCTCGTTTTCTGTAAAGAAAAACACGGTTTTTACTCAGTATACTAATGAAAACTTCTATAATAATGATTCTCAAGGCCTATTTTCAGGTAACCTCGACGGAAGCTATCACCATTTCAGCCGATAAATTTACCGACCTTTGTATTTCCTCGCAGGCGTGTGCAGGTTTTCTCGTTCGTCAACTTCACACACAACCTTTGAACTACATCGCAGGTATGTGCAGGTTTCCTCACGATGTTTTCCTTCACCGTAAGAGCGCCGAAAAACGAATGGAAGTCAACGACCCTAGCCACTTGACCACCGACGCAACGCCTGGTCACACCAAATTAAGAGCAGGTTCGAAACCCTCGGCACAGGTCGGACACTCCATACAGAAAACGCATTTTGACAACCTACTGCTTTTTCAATAACAACTGAATATCAATTACAAATCAAACACGGAAACGCTATCTAAAACACCCCTGAAGACCCCTGTCAGAGTCCCACGGCGCCTGTAGGGTGCGGGGCGTGGGGAGCTCGGGCGCGCGGGAAACTCATTTTGGCGCGGGGGGATGAGTGTCCTTTCTGTACGGGTAAGTACTATTATTTTCTTCTGTGTAACTTGTTAACCTTCGGCAGTAAAAGTAGGAAGTAATGTGGAAAATCACCTTCACGTTACATTTCCCCAACTTGTCCTGACGACATATTTTGCGCGGCACCTTCTGCGACCTGATAGGGTCAGGACTCAGATTTCTGTTCATCATGGTCACTTCCAGCTGAAACTCGTCCCCGCCAGCTATGCACTTGGGTTCTATTCGGATGTTGTCTTCAGCCGCAGAGTCATTCTGTCTTGCAGACTGGAATGAAGTATAAGCACGTATGAGTATGACGACTAGAAATCAACAGGCTAGTCCAATCGGCTGCGGATCTACGCTGTGGAAGGAAACAACCACACAAAACTCCCTTTTATGGGACCCCTGTGGGACTTTTTTTTTAATTAGCCTATGCTTGTGTCGAAAAAGTACGACCAATCAAGCTTCACCGGACTTGGGGGCCTGTGGGACATGACTATGAAGAGTCAAAAAATTTATAATTATATAATTTCATTGAAAAATGTTACATTTATTCACCAAATTTACTCTTATGTTTAAATTCATTCATTTATGTTGACACGTCATGTACCAAATTTCAACACAATCGGTCCAATAGTTTAAAGAAAAATGGCTCTGACAAACAGAGATACGATAGATCTTATATGAGTTATTTTAGGATATGGAATACGGAACATACGGAGTCCTTAAAAGTCAGTCAAACTCCTGAAACTAAATGACAGCGGAATGCACGGTGAGAAGAAAAACAAAAGACAAACGCCATAAAAGTTGGAGATCCTACAATTCATATTACTATGAGTGCGGTTCGCGGGTGTCTCTTTTCCATGTACACACAGGTATGCTAGTACAATAGTAGTTCCCTGCGTATAAGACATATTATAGTAGTTCAATAAATACGTTATAACTTGCATACAATAGAAAAGATAAAAACCAGATTAGATTCAGAGGCGGAGTGTCCGTCTCTGGGCGTGCGACGGGTTTGGTCGCGCTCGCGGTCTCGTGACTCGACAGCAGATTTCTCACGGGTCTTGCGCACGCGTGGCCCCACGCAGAGCTCCGGAGTGCTCGTGCTGACGCTGGGATCCCACTTCTGATCGCGCTCGCAGCCCCCTTTGCGATCTGTGTCAGTCGGTTGCCCACACTGCATAAAAACAAAAGAATATTCTTGTACCGAGATGCTCGAGCTTAATTAGTATCCTGGTCTTGTCAACTTTACTGGACACACCATACAATCAACGCATTTTCTAACGTGCGCTATTTTTTTCATTACTGCAAGTCAGGTTTAGCACAAGAAAAGGTTTGCAAAAACACGGTTTACGAGCTAATGTTTCGAGAGCACATCGAAAGAGATACCTACCTGGAAACTTTCGAATTTTATCACATGGGCTTATTGATCTTGAGAGCGCCCGTATTCTGTAGCGGTAGGGGTGAATTTCGGAGTGCGAATGTCCAATCGCATGTGGTGGCTTCTGTACATTGTACGTGTCAAATCCTCGGAACGTGCAACTAACTGAGTGCCAAGTGCGAGTTTTTTACTCACGAAACGCGCTCGATAACTACAACGTAAACGAGCATTTAGTATGGAGAAATTTTAGTTCAGCGAACTGTCTACAGATGGCGTAGTTTCAATTCCATACAAAATCGCGTTTACGCTCTCGCTATCGAGCGCGTTTACTTTGGTTCGCACTCGGCACTCTGTGTACGTTTAATGCCCGGTTTTTATCTATTGTGGTTTTTATGTCCATTGCGTAGTTTAGTTTAAACAATGCTCATCTTGGGTGATAGCTGGTTTAATTCCGGCGTGGCCGCTAAAATCTCTTTACAGTTCTTAAACTTTTTCATTCATATGGGAATCGAAAAAAATGGGAGATGAATAAATGTAATTCTGAATGAATGATGTTTAAAATAAGAGCAGTTCAGTTTAATTTTAAGTGGGATGTTTTTAAGAACGTGAAAGGGGCAGGGAAGTTAGAGCGTGATACGTAGAATAGGGCCCAATGCCAGTATTAATAAGAGAGGATACGAGTAGGCACAATCAAGAATGCAACTTTTAAAACTCGAATTTTCCTTTTAACATTCTGAATTCGGTTGCGAATCAAAGTTCGAATGATTCAATAGTGCATATCCGCCTATAGTTTGCACTAGGCTTCCGTACTAACGGAACTGATCATGTCTGACCGGAAAATGACACGTTTCCGTTGATGATTGTTGGATCAGTTTCGTCATGTTTCGTTAACTATTTGAAACTCTAGATAATCAATGGCACACAAAGAGATGTTCTTCAGGCTCCTAATATTACGCATTAAGTGTAAATATTTATAATCATACTAATGTTATACTCGTATATAAGTGTGGAAGTTTGTAGTGCCAAATAATCTAAAAAAATCGAATACAATTCAAATCACTATAGGACTCCATCAACCTCCGTGGTCAAATGTTCAAAAGCTCGTCTGACGTTACGGCGGTTCCGGGTTCGAATCCCGGTGGGGATCCGTCGAACAAATATAACTTTGTGAGACTTTCCTCAATTTTGTTAAGACATTGCAGGCTGAATTACCTGATTGTCCGAAAAGAAAGATGATTCAGTGCTTCAGAAGGCACGTAAAGCCGTTGATCCCGGCTACTATCTACGGATGTAGTCATTATATGAACCATCTCAGAAGACTAGGCGCCTCAACAATAATTCCGACACCTGAGTTTGTGAGCTAGGTAAACCTCGAAGTGCTCTATTTAGAATAGTCGAATACGGACCAAGCTTATAGCAAGATAAAAGTTTCAACTAAGTCTTATTGACGAAGGACTGTTTACATCTCTGAAAAACCAGAACATTTTAATTTAAGTACCTACTTCTCCTAGACTGTGAACATCACATTTTTATTTTTTCTTCTAATGTAAAAAATCTTTCAACTGAAATTATCTTGACGTAGATTAGATAATATACCTACAGTCTTAAAACCTGTACTTTCTAAAGGTGATCTAACCGAGAATAGTAGAAAACTCTAAGAAATTAAGAAAGACTCTACAAAACTTTTAATGAAAACTGGAAAATAAGTGTTTTAAAGTGTTATAAGCAATTTTTGACTCCAAACAAATATCTAATGTATGACCCCTCTGTTATCCGTAAAACAGTTTATTAAACCTCTAATAATTCGACCATAACGTTAGGTATTTATAAAATTATCTTACCTGCATTACAAGTTGACGTAAAGATATAATATTTTACGAAACAGCAAATAACATTAGTTACAAATAATAAATAAGACCAAAAAAATGGGCGGTGTTGATGACAGCTCCCTTGAATTGTTTTGTTAAACTGTTTGTTTCTTTTTTTACGTTGTCTGGCCAGTGACATTACGTTTTTAAAAAGTTTTTCTGAGTAGGTCCGTACAAAAAAATCGAAAAAGAAAGCAATCAAGCCAGAGAGGTGGGAGCCGCTTCGCTCAAGCCGTTAGTTTTTTTGTTTCAGCATGATGCTTTCTGCATATTGCCACAAACAAGAAAAGGTAGGGAAGCGGAAAGGGTTTTAATTAGAACATCACAAAGGAAATTCATTTGAAAAGGAACAGAATTTTGGAAGGATTCTAGGTGGATAGGTGAGAAAATATTAATAAAGGAAGACATCAATAAATATTTTATTTTATTTTGTAAACCTGTTTTGTTAAGTAAAAACATTTTATTTTCTTTAAACAAATAATTTATGTATAAACATATAAAAATAAGTTGATGACATAGAGTAAATAAGGCTTTTTAGGATAGAAACATGGTCTAAGATCTCGCGAAGCTTCGCAAGTTCCTAGCTCTAGGACACGGTAGTACTTATAAGTTATAACCAAGAAGTTACAGTTTAGTAAGAGCACAGGCTTTCAGTAGGCTAACTACGTAAGAAGCGACAAGCTCGAGAAGTTGTCAAACGCGAGATATTGACGGAACTACTATGGCTCTAATGTCACTATGTCCCATTTGACAGCTTCTCGAGCTTGTCGCTTCTTACGTAGTAAGCCCACTGGGCCATACCTACCTAAAAAGCAAAAATAAATCAAGTAACTCAATATAAAAACTGTGAGTTGTACGTAAGACAGTTGCCCAAATAAATATCAAGTACAAATGTAAATAACACAACAATTTTCTTTTGAACATTCAGCGCCAAATTATTTGAATTAACAAACACATAGGTAATTGTATTACAAACCCACTGAAGGTTGCTAGAAAAACCTCTAAAAGTACCAACAGTTAAATACAAGCATCTCATAAAGCCTTACGCAATTAATTGAAATATTTTCTTCTAATGAAGTCCTTAATATTCCTAAGCTTTGAATAAGCTCCTTACCTGGGAGCTTATATTTTTTATTGAAAACACCCGCGATTTTAATTACTTTTCTTGCTGAGCTTCAATCTCTCGTTATTAACAGATAATGTGGTTTCAGTCTAGTCTTAAGCTTGCTTTCTTTTTAATAGTCTATTCACCCCATTAAGGGGCGACGGTATTTACTATCTATGGCCTTACCACAAAAAAAATGACTAGCGCTCAACGCGTGTTCAACTGTTTTGTAGTAGCACGGTTTGAGTTAGTCTAGGTATATAATAAAACTAGAGAGGTAGAGGAAAAAAAGCTAAAAACAAGTCAGGGGGATGTGAGAAGTGATATAGACCATATTCAGATTGTTTTAATTCTTTGTTTCTCTATTTGTACGGGGTAATCTCTAAAACTGTTAAACCGATCTGAATGAAATTTTGCATGGTGGTACCTTATATCCTCGGTCAACATCTTGGATAGTTTTTACTGCGGGAAAATATCTTATTCCTACGGGAAACAGCATGACAAAGCAAGAAAAAAACAACGCCGACGTAGCCGCGGGCGGGCAGCTAGTAATAATAATGAAATGTTTTATTTTCCAAACAATGTTTACACATGGTTAACAGCTGATATAAATCCCCTCCGAATTCCGATATTTGTTTGGATAATTTTTCTGCTTTTCTTCATTACTAATGATCATAAGTAAAAGTTTAAAAAAATAAGTCATTTCATCGGCACAACTGGTAGTTTTCGAAATAGATATCACACGTGAAAACTTCAAATAAGGCTTAAGTACTATTACCATAGTTATTACCTATATGCCCCTATGATTATCTTGTATATTTATAAAATGAAGCTAGGAAATTATGATTATTATTGTTGGCATGTTCATTTTGAAGGCACACAGGTTCCTGTAATTTGATGAGAGCAAAGCACAGAAGCGTCTATTTGCTTTACTTATTTTGTAAGGAGCTTTCATAGTAAATAACGTGGTGGGAAAGCCACGCTCTGATAGATCTGTGGTAAATATTTTTTATTAAACCAAAAAGAAAGCAAAGCAATACTGTAAATTATTTGTGTTAAAATAATCATTCATCGATAATGACGGCCCCCCCGTGGCCTAGTTGGTAGAACGTCTGCCTTCGAAGCACAGGGTCGCTGCTGGTTCGAATCCCGCCCAAAACAAACGTTCGTGTGATTAGCGCTTGTGTTTGCCTAGTGGCATTTATTTCATTGTCTCGGCATGTCTAAATAATGTCATGTCCAAAGTGTTCAGCTTATCATGCTCTCGACCGCACTACAGTAATTTACTTACCCTTTACTATACAATATCCTTTAGTATTGACTTATTGTACTATATTAAATTATACTATTGAAATCGGTATATAACGAGTATATTAGATCTAGCAACATCTTTTTAATTTCCTTAATATACCTATTCTGGGTGATTATATAGGATGTAGCTCTTTTACCATAATAATAAACTTCATATCTTCTTCTTCTTCTTATTCTTTCTTCTTCTTTTTTTCTTTATATTTAGGGCGTAGGTATATTCACACGTAAGGACTTATAATATTTTCTTTATGGGTTTGTGAGTGTCACAGTTAAATTGCTCAAAAGTTATTAAGTATTTACCCTTCTCGTGGACTGGTAGAATCTTACACACCTTATATAGGTAACTGCTTATATTCATATTAATCAGATACATAATAATGTATATAATTTATACTATATATTTAAACTAGCGACCCGCCCCGGCTCCGCACGGGAAAATGGTTACTGTGGGTTATTCTTGAGTATATTATGCATGTATTATAGATATAAACCTTCCTCTTGAATCACTCAATCTATTAAAAATACCGCATCAAAATCCGTTGCGTAGTTTTAAAGATTTAAGCGTACAAAGGGACATAGGGTGAGACATAGGGACAGAGAAAGCGACTTTGTTTTATACTATGTAGTGATAAATAGTTTGTAAGTAATAAATAGTTGTAAATATATATTTGAGTAATAATATAATTATGGTTTCATAGTAGTATAAGTGGGTATATATAAACTTATGTATGTATAAGACTATAAAGAAATAGATAGATATATGTTTCTTTGTGTTATCCTAAGGGCAATCTGTTAGAAATCTTCGATATCATGGCAACTACTGGTTTTTAACCAATTGTTTAACCAGGTTAATCGCAGAAGCGATATTGTTCGCGAATCCGTTATGAAATATCGGGTTTAGGCCCGTAATTAACCAGGTTGACAAAGTCGCACAAGGTATATTGATTTCCAGGTCTTCATGGCACTATGGGGCCCCTCGGGCCCTGCAACTAGAATGACCTCGCCCGATTCCGTAATTAATTGTCACAACAGTTACGAGTATAATAGAGTCTATCTGTATCTATATTTACTTAAAATAAAGATAGTGTTACCGAGGAAAGTATTTAGCTATTCGCCTTATTCAGGTGAACTTAAAGTTTAATTTCAAACAACACAATACTCGTAGAACAAACACAAGCAACAATAAGTGTATAGACAACAGATAATGTTCTTAACACAATTAAGTTAGTTGTACGGTTTCTATGGACTGGAATAGCCAGTCTGACAGCGGATTTGATCCAGGTTCACTGCTGGCTAACCCTTGGTTCCGACTATGTCCAAGTGCGTTTCAGATCAAGGGAAGACCGGAGGTAAGTCTCGACTAGTATTATATGTACTTATGGCTAAACTCTATTCAGTCAGACATCTGGCTTTAGTATTTTATGTAGCCAGATAGATATAGAGTGAATCTTAGTTAATATTACTATGTAGGTTTTTATTGAGAAACAAAAACTGTGTCTGTTTGTACGGGTTAATCTCCGAAACTGTTGGAAAATATCTCATTAAATTTCTAAAACTGAAAACTGTGCTTCGTAGGCTGACGTACTACCAGCTAGACTACGGGGCCGTCGTAATATCTTATATCCAAAAGATATATTATTTCCTTTGCCTTTGCACATCCTTTGGCTGCATTGTTAAGTATAGTCATATTTCTACAGTATCCAATAGCGAACGCTAGGACGATGAAATAACATGCAATAGGTCTGGAAGAAGTAAACTTATACAGAATACGGCTGAAAAGACTAGAATCTAGGCCAGAAAAAACTCAATAATTATTTTTTTTAATGTTTCTGCTCTAAAGAGTTTACGGTTCGTTCGTAGGCGGCAGCACCTGTCTCTGCTCTAAAAAATGTATGTTGGCGCATTATAGAGACGTAATATAAGCGACCGAATCCTGTCAGCACCTGATTTTGACATAATTCGTGTTTTTTGTCAGTCTCTGCCAATATCATGGTCCAAGAAAACAAGGTCTAACCGTTAGACCACGTGACTTGACACAAACCTACGTCATCATGCTGATCATCCTTGTCTATTAACACGCATTCGACAAGGATGAACAGCATGATGAAGTAAGCTTGTGTCAAGTCACGTTGTCTAACGGTTAGACCTTGTTTTCTTGGACCATGGCCAATATAAAGCTGCACGCCAGTCGGAGCAATCACAACGGCTAGGCCCCGAAACAGCCGCCCCGCACCTCAACTGGTTGACAGATTTTTTCCTTATCATTTGCATGTATTACGTCTCTATACTAGAAGCTTCAAAGTCACCCAAAGAGCGAAGTAGAGAGCTGTGCTTGGAGTTTCCTTGCGTGATCGAATCAGAAATGATGAGATCCGCAGGCGAACCAAAGTCACCGACATAGCTCGAATAATCGCTAAACTTAAGTGGTAATGGGCTGGGCACATTGCGCGTAGAACCGACGGCCGTTGGGGCAAAAAGGTTCTTGAATGGCGGCCGCGCGCCGGAAGACGTAGTATAGACAGGTACCCCATGAGGTGGACCGACGATCTGGTGAGGGTCGCGGGAAGCCGCTGGATGCGGGCAGCGCAGGATCGATAATTTATTGTGGAGATCCTTGGGGGAGGCTTTTGTCCAGCAGTGGACGTCTTTCGGCTGAGATGATGATGATGTTGATGATGACGTCTCTATACTACCAAAAAAGGATTACTCTAACAATCTCACAACTTTTTACGGTAGAAGAACTGAATTGCGAGACTTGGTTTTTTTACAAGTTGTGTTTTTGATGGCTTATAATTATCTAGTAATTTGATATTAATGTATCTATATCAGCTGTCTGACACCCATAGTACAGACTCTGCCTAGTTTGGGGTCAGATGGCCGTGTGTGCCCCATATATTATTATTGTTAATATTAATTAAATTCTATAGGTATTTACTTTTCATCATCAACCAAACTCTGTAGACTAAAAAAAAGCGGCCAAGTGCGAGTCCGACTCGCCCATGAAGGGTTCCGTATCAGCAAGTAACATAATATAAAAGTACTTGTAGTTCGTTGTAACTTTGATCGGTGTTTTAGTAATAGTGAAAGGGAAATTGCGGTTAACGATTTATGACGTATTAAAAAAAAAACTACTTACTAGATCTCGTTCAAACCAATTTTCGGTGGAAGTTTGCATGGTAATGTACATCATATTTTTTTTAGTTTTATCGTTTCCTTATTTTAGAAGTTAGAGGGGGGGGGACACACATTTTACCACTTTGGAAGTGTCTCTCGCGCAAACTGTTCAGTTTAGAAAAAAATGATATTAGAAACCTCAATATCATTTTTGAAGACCTATCCATAGATACCCCACACGTATGGGTTTGATGAAAACATTTTTTTTGAGTTTCAGTTATATATGTATGGGGACCCCCCAAAATTTATTGCTTTCTTTCTAATTTTTTGTAAAAATCTTAATGCTGTTTACAAAATACATCTACTTACCAAGTTTCAACAGTATAGCTCTTATAGTTTCGGAAAAAAGTGGCTGTGACATACGGACGGACGGACGGACGGACGGACAGACAGACATGACGAATCTATAAGGGTTCCGTTTTTTGCCATTTGGCTACGGAACCCTAAAAACACCACTTTGTGAGACTTTCTCCAGTTTGGTTAGGGAATTGCAGGCTGAATCACCAAATTTTCCGGAAAGAAGTCTGGTTCCGTGCTTAAGAAAGCACGTGAAGCCGCTGGTCCCAGCTAATTTACGGATGCAGTCGTTACACGAGCCATATCAGAAGTATTAGACTTCCTTTTATTTGCTACGGCTTAGACATACTTCTTTTCCTTAATCCACATTCGCTAAAAAAATATTAAACAATAAAAATAGTAAGTAATTCCGAGTGATACGAGTACTTAGTTTTTCAGGTCAGTCGTATTTGTAATAATAAGATAAGATATTATCAAGGAGGATAGCAACTAAATGTAATTAAACATATCTCAGGTTGAAATACGTGTTTCTTACGAGGATAATTAATTTACCTGTAAGTTTACTTACGCGGAATTTCCAATAATAATTTGATATCGTTGTCTTTGATGGCAACTGCGGCGTCATGTTGCTAAGCAAGCATAGTGTTTTTCTTGTAGTGTGTTAATTACCATACAAAACCAACTATTATAATTAAATCTAAATCTATCTATGTATCAATTAATTGTTTGGAATTGTAATCATCGAATAGGCACTGAAACTACTGAACCGATTTCAAAAAATATTTTACTGTTAAGAAGCTAGCTCGAGTACATGATTCCTGAGTAACATACTCGTAATACGCTAAATTTTATATTCAAAAAAATTAGGGATCCTTCAATAATGTAACCCAAGGTGTAAAAAAGCGGCCAAGTTAGAGTCGAACCCATGGAGGGTTCCGTAGCAGCTAGTAACATAGTATAAAAGTTCTTGTAATTCGTTGTAACTTTGATCGATGTTTTATAGTGTATCTTTTTTAAGTAACGTTCGTGTTTTTTTTTTTATTGAAGTTGATTGATTGAAAAAAACCGTTCAAACCAATTTTCGGTGGAAGTTTGCATGCATATTTTAATTATACATCATATATTTTTTTAGTATTATTATTCTCTTATTTTAGAAGTTACAGGGGGACACAAACATTTTACCACTTTGGATGTGTCTCTCGCGCAAACTATTTATTTTAGAAAAAAATGTATTAGAAATCTCAATTTCATTTTTGAAGGCCTATCCATAGAGAACACGTATGGTTATGATGAAAAAAAAAATATAGGTACGGAGTGTAAGTAAACAGCTTAGTAAATACTGAAAGAACATGCTCAGTAAACGGTGCTGAGCACTTGAAGATCATTAGCAACTTCCAAAATGATGAACAAAACTAAGCAACTAATCTACGTGTCTGATCGATTTAAAAACTGGCATCCTCTTATTCACAGAGATTATGCTTTTACTATACTCTTAATTCAGTGACTTGACTTGATGGACAATAAATACTTAAATAAAATACATATAAAGGACATGGTGCCAAGGACAAGCTATTTGTACCAAGTGTGGAATATTTTTTACATAAAGTCAATATCCGACCAGCGGCAAGGGCTATGTCGAACTTCGGTTAAGAGTAGCAATAAAAGTGCTAAATGAATAAAAAAAAACAAAGTAAATTAAGACAACAAAACAAAAATGAGCTAAACTTTCAGATCAAAGTATTTATTAGTACCAAAAAGTTATAACCTTTACCCCATTACGCTTAAAATTAGAATAGAAATATATCGAAACCATTTTCCTTTTCTGGGCGCTAGAAAATCGATTTTTACCAGCCAGGCCAACAATCATGTCTATTCTGTACCTACTTTATATCAATTCAAAAAAAACTAATTTGATATTTCTCATTATAAAAGTGTGGGTCGGCGAACTAAAGGTCACCTCGCCGATAATCATTTAATGTTATGGACGGTTGATAAGTGAGAACCATGTAAATTGCTATTCGAATGCCAATTAGTTCAAAACACAAGTCAATTTTTGTCACTTTTTTGTATTTCGAAGCTGAGTGTTTAAACAAATTATTCTCTTTTTAACCCCCGACGAAAACGGTTAGTTTCGCTATTATGGTACCCTCTATAATGACCTACCAAAAAGTATCAGTATGGTACGGTGCATGGTCCAAGAAAACAAAGTCTTGCAAATAGACCACATGACATGACTGACACAAGTCTACGTCATTTCTACGTCATTTTGCCTATTCATCCTTGTCGAATGCGTGTAATAGACAAGGATCAACAGCGCAAAATGACGTAGCCTTGTGTCAGTCACGTGGTCTATTTGCAAGACCTTGTTTTCTTGGACCATGGTACGGTGCCATAGCAAAACCATACCATAGCGAAACTAACCCGACGAAAAAGAGGGGTGTCATAAGTTTGTCGTGTGTGTCTGTCTGTCTGTCCGTCCGTCTGTCTGTGGCATCGTAGCCCCTAAACGGATGCGCCGATTTTGATCTAGATTTTTGTTTGCAAGGTGTCACAATCGAGAGTGTTCTTAGCTATGATCAGCTCTTTTCTAGTTGTTGAAAGGATCAAGTAACAGTTTTATGTCGGGGGTAATTACAATTTATAGTCCTATCAAGTCAGTACTAAATTCATGCCTGCGACTACCACCAACGAAAGATCCTTCTAATAATAAATTGTAGGTACGAGTAGGTACTTGTACGAGTAAATGTAGCCTTGCGAGTGTAAAATGTAGCTCAGTGGAGTTGGAGTTTTATTCGACATTATAAAACCATTATTTATTATACCACTATTTATTTTATTAAGCATTATTTTATTTATTTATTTTTTAAATTAGTACCTACTTATAACAACCTTGGTCTAATGTCAAATGGTAGTCCATTAAACCTGAAAAATGCTGAAGACCAAAGCTGCCCATGGTTGGAGCGTGGATCGTCTTATCCTCTTGAATGAGTCTCAATCTTGATTCTTGAAATTGCAACATTTTCCTTCTTTAGGGAACCCTAAAGTGTGCGTCAGAGCCAGGTATATCGACCATTTTTTCGTATAATGTTTTATGAGTACCAACATCTCTAATTTAGCAAACTTATATAAATAAGATAAATCTTCACCTTCTTGTTTCTTTTGTCCGCGACCACAGTACGTGAATGAGCGAATAGGTTTCCATAAATAATTTAAAAATATATATTTTTTCAGTGTAAATGGTGAAAAGTTTTTACCGTCTTTAAGATGAAGTTACTGGTTGCCCTTTTATTTGTCGGTTTATTTGGTAAGATTTTTCATTTCTTATATTTTTTATTTAATTTATAATTTTAATAAAGCTTGAGTCAAATTGAGTTTATATACAAGTGTATCGCCATTGAGATAAATTATTGCACACATTAAAAAAATACATCATTTGTATGCTCTAATTATTTTAAATGAACCAGTTACACTTCAGAATACTAAGATAAAAATACTAAGAATTGAATGTTTTTATGGTGACAATTTTTTTATGTAATAAATGTAAATTGAGAACCACATACAGACTCTTGATTTAATAATTTACTATTGTGTATAAAACCGGACTAGTCCACCAAACAGGTCTTTTTTCTGAGTAGTGAAATCAACAATATAACGTATCTATAGGTATTATAAATCTATTTAAATACATCAGACAGTATATTTCTGAACAAAAACTTGTTCTCATAGAATCAAAAAATACTATCTAGGTATGTACTTGTTCCGTAATTTTCATGTACACTCGCCTGCAAAAGTAGACACACGCGTATTTTATTTACATACACGTGAGTTGATAAAACAAGGCTGTTTAAAATCAAAAAGGAGTGTTCTTCTTCCCCTAATATACCTAATTATGAAAACTGCCGAGCCAATACTGATCCGAAGCTAACTTCACCGCGGCTCCGCTCGCACTACTACGAGTAACAGTTTTTCTTCTGAGAATGAAGTTTTTCCCGCGGCAAATGGTGGCCCACGTTATTCCCGAAGGTTATTCATCTGCGTACCAAACATTATAGTCGTTTTTAGTTTCGGAGCCTATTAAATTCAAATCTTTCCTCTTTATAATATTAGTATTAGATAGTTGCATGGCCGAATGGTTGGAATGAATGCGCTGGTTGCTGCGGGTCAAATGCGGGTACAGTATTTATAATAACATAAAATTAAAAATTTTAATAACTCCGCCACAGAACCGCCACTTGATCCTTTCAACAACAAGAAAAGAGCTGATAATCTTCAAATGGCTGAAGACATTTTCTTGAATCATAGCTTTAGAACACTCTCGACTGTGACACCTTGCAAACAAAAAAAACTTGATCAAAATCGGCGCATCCGTTTAGGAGCTACGATGTCACAGACAGACAGACAGACAGACACACACATCAAACTTCATTGCAAAATATGAAAGATAACAACATTATGCTCTTTATCTTAACTGTGGTATCTTAACAGAAAAGTAAATACAACGTTTTTACAAGTAGACAAAAGATAGCTGAAGTGCCATCATCATTATTAAACAAATAAAGTATATCAAATAATCGTAAATCACACGTACATACTAGATATAGCATAGGACAACGAATAGGTAGGTACAAAATAACATAGCAAAAATAAAGATATAAAAATACTAGAAAATAATAATTTTGGTAAATTAACGCCAATAGGTACTCATAGCGGATTTAGGATGTTTTTAATCGTATCTCAGTTTTTTTTCATTTGATAGATTAATCCTTCGTCGATACCTCCTATGACATAAAATTGTCGTTATTTTTGGCTTTTCTTCTACAGATTTGAATATTTTTCGCGTATCGAAAATTGTAGCACCGACATAATAATGCGAGTTGCAAAAAACTAGGAAAAAAGTGCATTGTGTATTTTATTATACATATTATAAGTCATCGCTGACTTTTCCTGTATAGATTCGAGTCCTGGGCCTAGCCACAGCTTCGCATTACGCGCGGCGCGACCTGCCAGTAACCCATAGTCAAAATTAACATGAGAGAACTAAAAATCATTTTCATTTCTAAAAACCTGCTAGAAAAATGTACCACTGAAATTATGAAATTGTTTTAAAGGCGTGAAATTACCCAACTTTTGCAAAAAATGTTCAATTTTCATGCAAAAAATAACGTTTATCTTATTTTACTTCGAAAACGACTTCAACACTATAATGTAGCACAAATAAGATTTAAAATACGTAAAAGTAACAACGTTTCGAGTCATGTAACGCAAAGTGTTTGAAAATATCGTAAAATGTTACAATACTAACGTTCTGGCAAGTTTTGCGCCGCAGGTCGCGCCGCTGACGGTAATAATGCATACCTATTCAACAGGTATGCGAGAGGTAAAAAAATCTTCTTCTTTAGTACCTATAATAAAACTTGTAACGAGGTACATTGCGTGCTACCTCGTTCCCACTCTGTTTTCTACTTCATTTCTCATCTCATTTACATTTCTCATCTAAATTCAAATATATTTAATTTTGGAATTCATTCAAAATCATCCGTCATTCATCCATTTTTTATTATTCATTCCACTTTCAAGCCTTTTAGCCTTTTTTTTACCCGGCCCCCCCCGGTACTGTAACGAGGTACATTGCGTGCTACCTCGTTCCCACTCTGTTTTCTACTTCATTTCTCATCTCATTTACATTTCTCATCTAAATTCAAATATATTTAATTTTGGAATTCATTCAAAATCATCCGTCATTCATCCATTTTTTATTATTCATTCCATCTTCAACTTTTACCCTAGAAGCATCTGTGTTTTTTTACCCTTAAAATGTGCTTGTGTTCTTCGTAATATTTATCTCAATATACTTTCTAAAAGTTTAAAAGTCTTTATTACTTAACTCTGTGGAAAACTAAGTTCGTGTGTGTGTGTGTGTGTGTGTGTGTTGAACACACTTCTACCTACCCATCATCTTAACGTAGTTGCCCCGCAGGCTCGTTCAGGAACTAGACGAGCCGCGGGTGTAACAAACTGAAGAATCGGCGTGACTGTCTGTACATTGATTTGTTTTTAAAAACTGATTGTAGGCGATGAAGGGAGTGTAGCTGAACACAATACAAGTTTTGAAATAAATCTGTCTGTTTGTTTGTACACGGTAATCTCTGGAACCGCTGGACCGATTTAAATGAAATTTTGCTTGGTTATGCCTTATATCCTCGGTCAACATCTTTATAAATACTTTTTACCACGGGAAATGAAAAAAAAAGACAACGCGGGCGTAGCCGTGGGCGCACAGCTAGTGGTTTAATAAGCAGCTTTATGTCTAATCTCTTAATAGACTTATAAGACACCGGGACTTTAGAGTGACCCAATTCTTTTAAACTACACTAGCTACGCACACATACATACACACACAGACACACATATTGAAATGTAACTGGTTAAAAATCTGCAACATAGTGGTAGTACTTCTGAAACTGAACAACTTTTTTTGTTTCTCTGTTTGTCTGTTTGTATGTACAGGCTAATCTAGGAAACTATTGGACAGATTTAAATGAAATTTTGCATGGTACCATAAATCCGCGGTCAACTTCTTAGACCGCGGGAAAATATTCATTCCTATGGGAAACCGGACGGAAAAGAAAATAATCAAGGCGGGCGAACTACTAGTACCTAATTAATATTCCGGTGTAACCAAATATCCAAATAAGCTGTAATCAAACTAAATCTACTATAATAAAATAGCAAATATTTACGAAAACTACTGATTAGAAAAAATCTCATCTAATTTTCTTTCAGTAATTATAAAAGGTACAATACAAGGTGGTCTCATCTCAAGCGGAAACTCAGGAAAAGTGTCCCTTTTGTAAATACTCGCCACGCCTGCGCCTGCGACTCACCACTCACCAGAAACTTGGCAAGCCGTCAGGAGCTGTAAAATAAGAACGCTGCACTGATTGGGCCGAACTGGTTTACATTTACTTTCAATACAACTCAACTAACACACAATATTAGAATTTTATAATAAACTAGCGACCCGCCCCGGCTCCGCACGGGAAAATGGTTATTGTGGGTTATCCTTAGGTACATTAAGCATGTATTATACATATAAACCTTCCTCTTGAATTACTCTATCTATTAAAAAAAATCGCATCAAAATCCGTTGCGTAGTTTTAAAGATTTAAGCATACATAGGAACATAGGGACATAGGGACAGAGAAAGCGACTTTGTTTTATACTATGTAGTGATGAAGAAATATTCAACCGGGAGTCAAGGGAAGAACAAGGTAAACCGACGAGGATGACGTATGAATGACGAAGGGATTCCAAAATTGAAGCATTAAGTTCGCCTTTGTACAGATTTTTTGTGCAATAAAGTATTTTCATTCATTCATTCATTCAATGTTTGGATTTAGACGAGAAAGAAATGAAAAATGAGGTGAAAATATTATGATTGCATAGCACCTCGTTACATACTTTTTTTTTGTTATTTCACTAGTTATACTTTGTGGTTCCATACTTTAAACTGTTACGCCGTGAACTATATAAGACAGTAAGTGTACATAATTACATTCGAAGGAAACTATTAAAAACTATTACAGTAAATAAGTATAATGCGATCTAGCTAGAACGACCGCCTATTAAGTGTAATTGCTTATTTTACTATGATTGATGATGCTTTGCTAATGATGATTCCTGATAGCTGCGTTCAGTGCCTAGTGCCTGCAATACTCTATTATCGGTGTCATCAGATAGTTACTCAAGTATTTTAAATGCGAATGTACCTATACATTTATAGTATTTCCTCATTTAAAAATAAAACAACCAACCATAACCACCAACCACCACTATTTCCAACTTGATTACCATTACCGTATTTTGTGAGATTTAAATCTTACAACAGATCGAAAGAATTTTAAATTCTTCACTTTGTTTTCTTTGTTATATCGTTTAAAGTTTGACTGATAACTTTTTCTTTATTATGTAAGAATTTTACACAAAACAAATACCACGGTAAATATTCCGTTTTAAATCTTAGTAGTTATAAGAATTTTAGTTGTAAAATGTAGTTTTTTGTGTGCATTAAAATATAATGGTATATATCACTTATTACGCGAGTAGAACCGGGTTGCTAAAACTAGATTATAATAATAGTTTATGAACTAGATCGCGGGCGTGGCTGGCGTGCGACCCAGATCGACTATCGGCGCAAGAGCATCCTTTGTCATCAATCTCATAAATAACGTAAATTTGAAAGGCTAGAATTTAAATGCTCAGCAAAAAAGAGATTAAATGTTCATCAAACAAAAGATACGTAACTTAACCTTACCTAACCTTTAGGGCGCAAACCATATTTATCTTTTTTTTTTTTGAGGAACATATTTAATATACTTAGTACTTAACTGTTGCTGGTAGACTATTTTTATTGTAACAATGATGTGGCAGCCTCGACAATGATAGATTCACGTTACTTTCAAACGCACCTTCTTTATACATAAGCACAAAACTTTGAGAATAATATCACATTAAAAATAATTTATTAAGAACTTAAAAAAGAGGGAAGAGGACTTTCCCTCAGTTCCTCACTACAATAAACTCGACACTGGCACAAAGAATAAAAAATCTAGTGCCATATAGAAGAAAAAAAAACTATCCTGTCCAGACGAGGGCTGGACAAACTGAGACAATCCACGAAAATTAATATTATGTCTCGAAAAAGATTTAAATTTAGAATGTGTACATCAAGGCCGACAAGCAAAAAAGATGGCATGACCAATGCCACAATTTACATATTTTTCGTAATTCTTCCATGTGTCATGTCATGACGGCTTGACGGGACAATGGTCTGCCTCGTCCACGCAATGAAAGGATGTTTAAAGGGATGCAATTAAAGGCACTTGGAAAATAATCAAACGCACTAAGTAATGCTCCAGCGATAACATTATTTTTTAATTATTAGAATCTAATCATTGCACCTTTATGGATACTCGTATATATATAATGGTTATATTTTTTTATGAAAATTGAATTGAAAATGGATAATGTTCAAAGGTCAAATTTTTATTTTTCAAACTATCAATGCTAGAAGTATTTAAAGTTAAAGTACTAAGTACTATTTTTCATGCTGTGGGTTTATAATAATGTCCCTTTTAAAATATTATATTAAAGGTTCTCAGCAGTTCTTTACAATTCCAAATCAGATCACAGCAAAGAATCGTGTTTAGGTTCATCTGACTGTAGCAAGTTCTTTTTAAATATTCTTGTTATCTAAGCTGGTACTATTAAAACAAGAGGCAATTCATTTTAAGATATGTAAAACCTATCCTACTAATTATTATAAACGCAAAAGTTTGTGAGCATGGATGTATGTTTATTACTCTTTCACGCAAAAACTACTGGATGAATTATTATGAAACTTTACAATAGCATAGCTCATACGTCAGAATAACACATAAGTCACTTTTTACCGCGGGAAAATACTTATACTTCTTTAGGGCGGGCAGAGAGCTATTTAAATAGGCGGTGGCCTTTTGCTAACGAAGTCTTCAAGACTATGTCATCCGTAAAACCAAGGATGTTATACTTACATAAAACGGTAGTACTTATTACATGATATCGTTGTTTGTAACTCGCTCATTTGACAATTGTAAAGTAAACCTTATTAACAGGTAGGTAACACATACATTATTTAACAGAAGCCCGTCCTAGTTACAAGTTATGCGAAATAATCTGCACTTAAATTTATAATTTCTACAAAGTCGCACTAGGGTTGGGTGTATCACGTCCAAAACAAATATATTATTATTATTATTTAAAAAACAATATAATCTGTAATCTACATGTACTCCAATTCTAAAATAATTAAAAAATAAATCCTTTTATACCAACGTGATAAAACCACATGAAACTCTGGCTTACATTATTGGTTGACTTGACAAGTCTGCAGATTATTTGGCACTTTAAATGAAATTGGTAGTTTCCATTTTTCTATAGAACTGACGTCAGTAGGACAAAAATTTACAACTTCGTCTCATTTTATTCTTTAGAACTATGTTAAAGCTTTTTCACCCTACTTCACTCTAAAACAATTTGTGAATATTCAAAAATGTTCAAAGTAAGCGACACTAAGAGACAAGTATTGAGAAGTTAATTATTGCCATTGCCATTGCAATGGGCATTTATCATAAAAGGGCCTCGTTATTTTGTTCTATAGAACATTATGGAAAATATAAGTAGCTAAGTATTCAAATGTTTGTAAATATAACGATGGCTGAGCCGCTGGGCGGAATGCTAGTATAATACGTATTTAAAAATTACGAATTTTCTTAATGTTGTTGCTGTTTAAAGGATGATTATTATTACAATAATGTTTTGTATGATTATCTGTCTTGATTGGAAATACCTACCTATCCAATAGACAGGTTTTGGCCTCGATTCTAGTAGTAACGCAACCATTTTATGAACATTCTTTCTTAAACTAGATTTTAGATTTTCGCGGTTGGTATACCTTCATAAACTTTTTCTTCTTTCCTCAGTCAAAAACAAAGAACTAAACATATTTAATGCTAATAATTGTCGATATTATATCTCTAACAAAATAGCACACCATAATTATCTTTCATTTAGCATTTATATTTATGTATTACTAGCTGTTCGCCCCGCGGCTCCGCCCGCTCTCAAGGGTATGAAAAGTAGATGTTGGCCGATTCTCAGAACTACTGAATACGCTCACAAAATTTCATGAGAATCGGTCTAGCCGTTTCGGAGGAGTATGGAAACGAAAACTGTGACACGAGAATTTTATATATAAGATTACAATACATGTATTGTTTAGCGACGCGTTTTCTTCAGGCATTTTCAGTACACGTGCAGACTGTCGCTGTTTTCACAATGAAAAAATTTCTTAGTATGAAAAGTAAAATAGCATTTAAAAAATGGTTGCTATGTATTTTTCTTTAAAAAAGATGTTTTTTTTTTTCGTTGAAACAAAGATTAATGGAAAGTTGAGTGAATTTTATAATCACTGTCGTTTTATTTCCAGCTTGGATTTTTAACTTCTAACAGTAAAGGAACGGAAATTCACAACAGCAATATATGAATAAATAAATAGACTGCAATGTACATTATTGACATTGTTTGTTTTTCGTATATTATTTTATTTTTACGTAGAGAAAAAAATAGAAAGATAAACAAAAATAACATCTTGATACCTATTCATTTGGGTGTTTACAATAAATAAACTTGTAAAATAAATAAAAATAGAATCGAGGCTCACTATAGTTGTTGGCCAAGACCGCATTCAAGGTTAAGAAACGACCTGTTGTATACCAGATTGGTTAAAACATAATCGCATAGCGATTAACACGCTATATTCATTTAACAAAAATAAATATTAGTAAGTAAAAAATATTCTTATAATAATAATTTTTTTTTGCATATCACACAGAATACGAAATTCGTACGTACGTTATAATTTACACTCTTGGAAAATAAATATTCATTTCATTTATAGGGTAGAAATATTATTTTCTTCTGTGCCTGTCGGCGAACGAACATTGCCCACCTCACCGCTCCGTGAGCCCCCCCCTGCCCCGTCTCGTCCCGGCCCTCTAACAAACAAATGCTGTAATAGACTAAGTTAACCTATATACTTTGCTCGCAATCTTCCTATAAGAATATACGTTCTTACAAGACATCACTAATGTCCAATTGGATTCTAATATGTCCGTAATTCTTATAGGAACGATATAATATTGTATATAGGAAAGCATATAACGCTATTACATAGACAAACAAAGCAAAACCGATAAGATTATCTCAAGTACATGGCTCGCATAAGATGAGCAAACTGCTCACGCCAAATTTCGCCACCAGGCGGCGCCACAAGTGGGGGTAACCGAGCGTTACCTTTTAGAAGAGCCGTACACTTTAAAGCCATTTTTCACCTTTAAATACTTATTTTACATCGTTTTGCTTTGTTATTTCTATCATATAATGCTGTCAGCTACATAAGAAAAATATTAAATGTATAATTTTCCAAAAATAATATTCAACATCTAAAATATACGACAGCAGCGAAACTCCTTCGAAAAATGACATGACGAACGGAATTCGCAACTCCTTCGATTTTGATTATCTATGGAGAAAATAATAATGTAAATACTAATTTCTTATTAGAGTAAATTCTTATGAGATTAAGTTTTCATTTATGTTCCTATTTGTATTTTAAGGAAACCTATTAAAGGTATTTTATTTTCGTTGTTTTTAATTATTTACTTCCTTTAGTTACATAGAACATGTATATAGGTATAAGATTTCATTGCTACAAAGCATTATTAGTCATAAGTTTTTGTGTTTCATATTAGAACCCAAGGTCAAATATTCTTATTGGTTTTTCTCTATTTCACAAATTATTTACATAGTTATCGTTTTTACTCACATTTATTCTCATGTATAACCGCGATGTTTATCGCCATACACATTACTATTAAGATTGGTATATAAATAAGTTACATAATAAACAAATAAAATTTGATATTCACGTATGATACACTTCTGACACAGAATCTTTCTAAATACAGTTTTAAATAGTTAGGATGTTAGAAATAAATAAGGCAATCTATTAAATTCTTCTTTTTAATGTAAAATAAAGAAATTAGCTAAACTGTATAAAGTAAATTCTTGTAAAATTTTGCCTTAATCTTGCTATATTTTAGTAATTAATTAACTTGATGTTTTTAAAATATGTTTTCTGTATTATAAAAGTTGTGTTCTTTCTGAAAAACATATGTAAAACATTGTAAATAAATGAATAAATGAGATATTCAATGGGAAAGGCAGTGCGCATAGTACAAAATAACGCTAGCCCGCGCTCAAACGGGCAGCTCAGACGCGGCTCTCTCATACGTCATGCTCGATCCTTCAAGGTAAATCTTGCCACGGCAAAATGTATCTTCAAGCAGAGGCAATAAGGAACAAGATAGCCTGAAAAGAAGAGAGCCGCGGAAACTCAATAGTAGCTGCACCCTGCACCCTGAACCAGTCGCCTGCCTTGCCCTGAGGACCTTGGAATACAGTATCCTGGCGTTTATCTTCACGTCTCTTACCCTATCCCGGTAAAACTAATGCACGTGTGAAGTGCTGTGACGGTAACGAGGTAATGTACTTATGGTAAGGGCTAGTCGCCCGGTCTACGTGCTGTATATATACATATATATATATCTTGTGTATCTAGGAATCGTGGAAGCAGCTGTATCCGGCCAGCCAAGCTCGGATGGAGGCTTGACAAGTTGCATGGTCCTTCGAGCCGGATATACAGTTGTGTTCTTGTTACAGATACCGAGGCGGCACCAGAGGACGGCTAGCCATCAGACGCAAGGCGGCGGCAAGGGTGCATCGCCGAAGCAAGGGTGCAGCTAGAGTGAAGCCAGCGGCGGGCGGCGCCAACCAGCCGGAAGCGAAGCGACGGCGCGGCGCCACACCGGAGTGATTCATGTGAGTGTGTGCTGATCGGGTATGCACACCTAGATTACCCCGGCCTTCAGTTAAGACGTGGACCACGAATTATCTTTGCTTGACTTCAGACTAAAGGCAGAGTTGTACGGAGAAAGACAAATCTCATACTAGAGATTGTCAGTCGAGGTTTAACTCTGTGCTCGAGGCTGGAGGCCGAGTTCATGCGACGGGTAGTACTGGCGTCCCCACCGGTCTATCTAGCGACTAGATTGTTTCGTCCACTAACCTTAACAAGGCTCTCACCTCCGTTGTTCGGTGCCCTTAGGTGTCTCAACCGAACAAGTTAGGTACACACCTCACAGTAGGTACACACCACACGGTAGGTTGTAGGTACTCTGACGCACAGTCATGCATCACTCAGAAGTGTATCATACGCCTTCGGGAGATCGTAGGGTTACGCGATCTATGATGCACGAGCCGCAGCCTAGTACGTCGCGAGCGGCAGCTTCCTCGGACACGCACACATGGAATGCACCGTCTGGGGAGAGCGCCCTCCCACATACTAGTACTGCGACAACTTCAAATGATAACCAGGAAGTAGGGTACGAGCGTGGGTTCCTCGGCCCTACACAAGACTCACGACAAGACGGACAGCGACTAGATAACGCGATATGTACGACGCGATCGGTTAGCAGTAGATCGTCAGCGCGCTCTCAAAGGCGCAGGCTCGAGGCCGAGATGGAGGTCCGACGCCTGACTTTGGAGCGAAGGCGCGAGGAGGAAGCGCTAGCTAGGTCTAAATTAGAATTAGTCCAGTTAGAATCCACAGACGAATCGGCTAACGAAAGCGGAACCGACACAGTTAGGCAGACACGGAACCCGGCGTTCCATAGTATACGTGTAGAGCAATGGGAACGTATAACCGCGCCTGCAGCACCTGTTAGTCGAATAGTAGTAACGCCCCGCGATACTGAGGTCCCTCGGGGGGAGAGAGGAGCAAGTCTAGGTAACGTCCAAGCTTATAGTGAGCACTGTAGCGTACAACGCGAATTTAGGTCACATTTTAATGGCCCCAGTACAAACCTTATATTAGGTAACTTACCACCATTTTCTAGGTCCCTTTTTACAGGCCCTAGCTCTAATATGCAACCCCAAAATAGGTCTCATTTTACAGGGCCTATCCCACAGTCAAATCATAATATACACCCCGAAACTAGGTCCCATTTTACAAGACCTACTGACAGACAACGCGACGACGACCCGCGCTATAGAGCGCCCCGCGATAGGTCTAGACAACAACCAGACCCTAGCACTAGCTTATCGGACGTAGATCGACTAGAAATTCTAGCACAGACGTTGGCTAAAGCGTTCGGCAACGCCACGTCGAATAAACGTACAAGCACTAGATTTCTAGACGAACTTCCTCACTTCGACGGCGACGTGAGCGAGTGGGTAGGCTTTAGCTCTGTCTATTGCGACAGTAGGGACGCGTATTCGGACGTTCAGAACGTAGCGCGACTACGTAAAGCTTTACGCGGCCCGGCTAGAGAAACAGTGCGCGCCCTCATACACACAGCTCGCCACCCAGACCAAATAATGGACGTCCTAGAAAAACGATACGGTCGCCCAGAACAAATCGTTTTAACGGAGTTAGAGCGTATCAGGCGCATGCCTACATTAGCCGAGGATGGACACAACATAAGCGAGTTCGCTAGCCGCGTATCTAACGCTGTGTCCATAATAAACTCCGTCGGCGAAAGGCGATACATGAATGCGCCCGAATTGTTAACGCAGATAGAAGACAAACTTAGCGTTTTCATTCGATTCGGTTGGCACAAGTACTTACGCGAACACCGCGTACAGCCAGACTTAGAGATCATGTCTAATTATCTCAACGACTTAGTGGATAGTTTCGGCGCCATGTCGCGACCCGCGATACATAGTAGGCACGAAGAACGCCACAAACACAAGTCGAATCGGCCCCATGTGCATCGACGGCACATAGTCAACACCGCGACAAAGACTCGATCTGTATACGAAAGTTCGCAATCCGAGTTCGAATCGAGCGACGAAGAATGCTACGAATCACGTCACACCGTAGCAGCCGTAAAGACGTCTCGTGGCGCCCCCGCGGCGCGTAGCGAAAGCGAGAACGACTCGCAAAATAATTCACATTCTTATCAGAACAGCTCATACGAATCGGACAGCGAGTACGAACGTTTCAAAGTCTTCGCCGCTATGAAAGCTAAACCTAATAAATGTTCGCTATGCAAAAACAATCACTATCTTAAAGATTGTGAACAATTTACAAAGAAAAATGTATCAGAAAGGTGGGACGCTGCACGTTCAACTCGCAGCTGTTTTCGCTGCCTAAAGAGCACGCACCGCAGAGAGAACTGTAAAGCAAAGCCCTGCGGTAAAAACGGCTGCAAGATGCAACACCACAAATTGTTACATTACTCTAACGAAGAACATCCCAAAGCGAACAACAAAGCTACCCCCTCCCCCTACGCCCCGCGCGGGGAAAGCAACGAACTAAAAGTTAAGCGGGCTCAAGTCGCGTCGGTGAGCACCTCAGACCCCGACCGACAAGCTTACCTAAAGATAATTCCTGTCGAATTACACGGCCCTATAGGTAAAATACAAACCTACGCTTTACTTGATGAAGGCTCAACGACGACGTTGATAGAACGCGATACCGCACTCGCCATAGCACCTCAAGGCAAAGCCGAGGAGCTACGCATCGAAAGCGTTGGCGGTAAAAAGATCAACGAAAAAGAGTCGTTCAAGCTAAAAGCCAAAATTAAGGGTCAATTCACACGAAACTCCGAAAACATACAAGCTCAGATTATCTCGAAGCTTAACTTACCTCCTCAAGACGTGACAAGCGACTTAGTCTCACAATGCGCTCATCTAACAGACATCCAAGATGAGATCACGTACACCAACGCAAAGCCGACCATATTAATCGGCCAAGATAATTGGCATCTCATAGTAACGAGAGATCTTAAAACAGGTTTACCTGCCCAGCCCGTAGCTTCTTTTACATGGTTAGGCTGGGCACTTCACGGCTTCTCGATAAGCCAACACAAACCCGTCGCGAACGTTAATCACGTAACGAACACGGCGCGTTCAAAATTAAATTCACAAAAAAGTAGCATCGAACCCGCACCCTATCGACATTGGGTGCCTACCACACGCGCAGCCGACGACACGACGCGACTCGAGACTAACAATTACGACACGACCCGTACACGGAACAGCGAACCGAGATCACCCAAACTCGAACCTACTTCCTGGTCAAATAAATTGTTAGATAGTAAGTTAGAGATAAGTCGCGTCTCACAACCTGTACCCCCTCACGTCCCTTCTGGCTCATGCCCAACCTCGCCGAAGAGAACCCCCATAGGCCCCGCCCACACTCTACGCGACCGGACGACATCGTGCCTGCTCGACGAGAGGAGATATAGGACGCGGACTCGACCTCTGTACATCGCCACACGAGTCATTCAGGCTGCTCTGAAATTTAAATCTTTCATAAAAAAGAAGATTCCACAACAAACACTCGCTATGAAGAAGCTCGTTAATACGCCGAAGAAGGCACAAAATATGCGGCCCACAAACCTATCTCAGACGGCCCATGCTCCACCAGAACACGAGCACAAACAGCCGTCCACACTACATGGCGGCACACGAAAACGTCGAGCGAGAAAAAGGAAGCATAGAAAGCGCCATTCTCAGCTCAAAAACACATGTTCGACGACTACCGACGATGACATTAATCAAATCGTCAAGCAGCGTATTGAGGCAAAATGTATAACACAAAACGCCCACAAACATCAGCCAGTTGCACAAAACACCGCACGCAACATCACTTGTTCATTAACAAACTCGCACTGCGATACAGTGATGTGTGAAGGTCACGTGACTAGCGACGAGATTCATAAATCTACCTGGAGGGCTCATAAAAAACTCGCAGTCCAATCTTGGGCGAGAAAGACACACGATTCACACACCTCACTATCGTGCCATGATAACAGATCACCGCGTTATCATTGTGACAAGAACATAGCCCCAGGTGATTGTAAAGTCGGAGTAAAGATGACCACGACGTTCAAACATATATGGCCTGGATGACAATCAACGGGAACACAACAACGGCAGAATAAGAGTAGTCGAGATGACAAGTGTTGGTGTAGTACACGTCAACCATTCCCACGTCACACACACTATACGAGTAATCTCCAACATCGACGACAACAGCTGTTCGCCGTGCATAAAGATGTGCTCTGCACCGGGGGGAGATTGTCGGCGAACGAACATTGCCCACCTCACCGCTCCGTGAGCCCCCCCCTGCCCCGTCTCGTCCCGGCCCTCTAACAAACAAATGCTGTAATAGACTAAGTTAACCTATATACTTTGCTCGCAATCTTCCTATAAGAATATACGTTCTTACAAGACATCACTAATGTCCAATTGGATTCTAATATGTCCGTAATTCTTATAGGAACGATATAATATTGTATATAGGAAAGCATATAACGCTATTACATAGACAAACAAAGCAAAACCGATAAGATTATCTCAAGTACATGGCTCGCATAAGATGAGCAAACTGCTCACGCCAAATTTCGCCACCAGGCGGCGCCACAAGTGGGGGTAACCGAGCGTTACCTTTTAGAAGAGCCGTACACTTTAAAGCCATTTTTCACCTTTAAATACTTATTTTACATCGTTTTGCTTTGTTATTTCTATCATATAATGCTGTCAGCTACATAAGAAAAATATTAAATGTATAATTTTCCAAAAATAATATTCAACATCTAAAATATACGACAGCAGCGAAACTCCTTCGAAAAATGACATGACGAACGGAATTCGCAACTCCTTCGATTTTGATTATCTATGGAGAAAATAATAATGTAAATACTAATTTCTTATTAGAGTAAATTCTTATGAGATTAAGTTTTCATTTATGTTCCTATTTGTATTTTAAGGAAACCTATTAAAGGTATTTTATTTTCGTTGTTTTTAATTATTTACTTCCTTTAGTTACATAGAACATGTATATAGGTATAAGATTTCATTGCTACAAAGCATTATTAGTCATAAGTTTTTGTGTTTCATATTAGAACCCAAGGTCAAATATTCTTATTGGTTTTTCTCTATTTCACAAATTATTTACATAGTTATCGTTTTTACTCACATTTATTCTCATGTATAACCGCGATGTTTATCGCCATACACATTACTATTAAGATTGGTATATAAATAAGTTACATAATAAACAAATAAAATTTGATATTCACGTATGATACACTTCTGACACAGAATCTTTCTAAATACAGTTTTAAATAGTTAGGATGTTAGAAATAAATAAGGCAATCTATTAAATTCTTCTTTTTAATGTAAAATAAAGAAATTAGCTAAACTGTATAAAGTAAATTCTTGTAAAATTTTGCCTTAATCTTGCTATATTTTAGTAATTAATTAACTTGATGTTTTTAAAATATGTTTTCTGTATTATAAAAGTTGTGTTCTTTCTGAAAAACATATGTAAAACATTGTAAATAAATGAATAAATGAGATATTCAATGGGAAAGGCAGTGCGCATAGTACAAAATAACGCTAGCCCGCGCTCAAACGGGCAGCTCAGACGCGGCTCTCTCATACGTCATGCTCGATCCTTCAAGGTAAATCTTGCCACGGCAAAATGTATCTTCAAGCAGAGGCAATAAGGAACAAGATAGCCTGAAAAGAAGAGAGCCGCGGAAACTCAATAGTAGCTGCACCCTGCACCCTGAACCAGTCGCCTGCCTTGCCCTGAGGACCTTGGAATACAGTATCCTGGCGTTTATCTTCACGTCTCTTACCCTATCCCGGTAAAACTAATGCACGTGTGAAGTGCTGTGACGGTAACGAGGTAATGTACTTATGGTAAGGGCTAGTCGCCCGGTCTACGTGCTGTATATATACATATATATATATCTTGTGTATCTAGGAATCGTGGAAGCAGCTGTATCCGGCCAGCCAAGCTCGGATGGAGGCTTGACAAGTTGCAGTGCCTATACATAAAATTACGTGCAAACATTCCCTATATTGCACCATCCACACAATAAAAGCCTCACGCAGCTTTTGTTGTGTTGAAATAACCATCAATTTGCGATCAACTCTACTTTCCATATATATAAGTATATTGTGATGGTATAGCATCTTACACACTTTTGTAAAAAAATCTAAACAAAGTTGGTAATAAATAGTTTTTTTGACCACTTTTATTATTTTCCCTTTCATTTCATTCCTTCCAACCGGTGTGTAAGAAGCATTCAAACTCGCAGACATTAAGCTTTGTCATTTATAATTTATAGTATGATGTGGGTATGATAGAGCGTTTAACACCATCGCTTAATATGTATACTATAAACCACAAAGTATTGTTAGATAATAAGCACGAAATCATTCTAGTTTCGCTGCGGTTATTATGGCGTTAACTATTTCTATGAAGCTATTTTTATTTAAATACTACAAGAACTTGTAACACGGTTGCAATCGTCGCAGGCTTTATCCTGCGCGTACGCACCTCATGTCTTCATACTCTCTATTGATTTGCGTTCAGTCAGGTTAAGTCCTTTTCCAACATTTTTCGAATATTTTCAAACTTCGAACCTTAGAGTATAAATAAATAGAAAATTTTCTCTTCGAACCTTCCTAAGACTGAGCCGTCTCGCCTGTCAAAAGAAGATGACTTTACATAACACGGATTCTCGTAGAAGTAAATATAGTCTATGTGCTTCGGAAGGCATGTAAAGCCATGAGTCTCGGCCGGCGTCTATCTCTCTGCGGATGTAAAGTCGTTACCCAAGCCACCTTAGAAGCCTTGGGCGGCTTAATAATTTTGACACCAAGGTCAATGAGATGGCCATACCCACACATGATAAGACAACCCGTGTACAGAGCCCTGTTCAACCCTCAGGGAATACATACAAATTGACCACACTGTATGTTTTTAATTAGCAGGTGAAACGGACGAGACAACGAAAACAATAACATCGTGTTTTCATTCTAAACATTGAATATTTACACTAACGAATAAATTGAAACGATGGTCGCAGGCTGGGGCTGCCAGATACAAAGATTAAATTATGTGCGTGTCGCTGCCGTCTGATAATTATTTGCCTAGGTAAACAATAACATGAAATGAATTTAAGCAACGTGGCAGATCGCCAATGAGGTGGACAGATCAAATAAAGGCCGCAACTGAGTGTTCAGTTCACGAAAGCACCCGGAAAGCTTCAATCCTCGAAGAGTGGCGCCGTCTTACCAAGATCATCACTCATCGTGATTCAAAATGATGACCACGACCACTCTGGCAAGAGTGTACCGACTAAAAAGAAGAAGGTAAACAATGTATGCCGACAAAGTTGTAAGCAATCTGTTAATACCTATAGCACAGATAATATAATTGCCTATAGGTACCAGCACTCATATCGCTTCAACAACTATTTTACTATACTGCGAGTTTAGTCATATAATTATGTGGCCTAAGTGCGGCCGCCCTATGAATCGGCATACAATTGTTTAGACAAATAATTATTAGACGGCTGCAACAATCATAAGCACAATTTCAGAAATTCTCGATTTTGGGATTTGTGTCGTGTCAAACTAAATTACATAAAATTCAAAAAGTCAACTATGTATGTACTCTTTTCAATAAAACATAACGAATTATATTTTTTGAGAATCGTAATAAATTAGAAGTGTTATGAAATTTTTATTACAAACGTATAGTAGTATTATTAAAAAAAAATTGTATTAGTCAGGAATCTGGACATCATCTAACTAAAATGTAGAGTCAATGCGGCCGAATCCTAACCATCTGGCCACCCCATCGCAGGTTGAGCCGGGGCAAAGAGGCAACAGTAAATACAATTACTGGTGCGGTACGTGACTTCTCCCCAGTTCACTCTACCCACAACTTTGTTGGTACAATCCTACTAATATTATAAAAGCGAAAGTTTGTGATGATGGATGGATGTTTGTTCATCTTTTACGCAAAAACTACTTAAGGGGCTCCCCTATGAGTGGCGCCGCCGTTTGTTAAAAAATAATAACTCGCGAAGTATACATTTTTTATAAAATCCGGTAGGTCATTTTCAAGTTGGCGTGCTATAGTATATATAGCGGCCATAAACTGTATTTATTATAGTCCGCTGTAGTTACAGATAGAAAATTTGCTAAAAACGGCCACTTTTGGCAAATTTTCTATCTGTAACTTCATCGAACTCAAACTAACAGAGTTGATGGCTTCTATATATCCTAAAACACCAAATCTTTAAAATGACCTACCGGATTTTTGAAAAACTGTTTACTCATAGAGTAATTATTTTTTAACGGATGGCGGCGCCACTTAGCATAGGGGATCCCCTTAATGGATTTTAATTCAACTTTACAATAATATTGCTTATGTTACATCAAAATAATATAAAGGCTTTTACTGTGGAGAAATCCCTCTCTCCCCGGGATAAACTGTTAGCGCGGGCGGGGTATATAATACGCCCATTTGGGCGCGTAAAATTTTTTCTTCCTTCATGATAATACATATCTTTATTAATAGGTGTGAATAAAGTGTTTTCAGCACCTCCAAAACTTAATTACTTTGAAATATAAAAAAATCAACTTTCCAACACCTAAAAATGTTAACCCCATAAAAAATATGTCTATCGTCTTCTTCTTGTATGTAGGTACTCGCAAAGTGACAAAATACTTAAATTATTATTACAATTTTGTTATTACAATTTTTACAATTACAACAATTATTACAATTATTATATATTTTTTATTACAATTTATTTTATTTATTATTATTTTTTAATTATTACAATTATAAATTATTATATATTATATATAGCATGCGATGTTATTAGTGTCAAATATTTTCAGGGCTGATAGTACAAGTCCTCAGCTACACGTAACCAAAAAATGGGGTCCTGTTTGTACGTTAGTTTTCGAGTAACAACTCGGTTTCCTAATAAAAAAAACATCATCCTCTGAAATACTACATTCACATCGTTTACACAGATTACTCTATTAGTACCTGATCGTATAGCACACTTGCGTGTGAAACCATTTACCCATGTGTGTGCACAAACATGCACAGTGTTTGTTTATGTTCCGCGGACAGAGTACAGACCATCCACCGAAGTTGCCCCCTGCCTGCCATAGTGCCACTCTGTGCCACATGACGGGCAGGGGTCATCTCACTAAGTTTTATCACTGCATCTACTTAATAGCTATTTATCAGGTCATAAAATCAACGTTTTGAATAGTAAACACTGCGCCATGCTTGACGACAGTGACTGACTGTCAGATATGGCAAATCTAGTCGACGGACGATAGTCAGTCATGTCAAATCTTGTTTTTTTTATTATGTTGCCATACCCATTGTGCAGAATAGACCTTTAAAACCTTATTTACATTTTAAGATTTA
This sequence comes from Teleiodes luculella, assembly GCA_948473455.1. Lineage (NCBI taxonomy): Eukaryota > Metazoa > Arthropoda > Insecta > Lepidoptera > Gelechiidae > Teleiodes > Teleiodes luculella. Next base: position 4,436,997 of record OX419582.1, read on the forward strand.
ATAAGACTACAAAGAAAATTTAATTACACGTGGTATTATAGCTAAGAATACATACTGTCGATCATTATTAACAGCGCATACGAAGAATATGTAGTTGTATTGAATTGTATGTGTCCCCATCGAGGGACTCGTTCCTACCCTGAAATACGGGTGAATAGGCCTTAATCTACCAAACAGGCCCAGTGGGCCCAGTGCATTGCTCGTCTAACATGCAAACATCTCTGCATTGAAATAGGTACTAAAAAGCGTTGGATCCTAAAGTAAAACTTAATGGATTTTATTTATTTTAAACCGATAAATAATTTTAATACTTAACTAACATTACCGATCGTTCAAGTATTATTCGTAACGTAACACGCGTTTTTATTTGCTTTCTATTAATTCTATCTACCTGGCAACACATCGTATTGCGGGAGCAGAAGTTTATTTACTTTTACGTATTTACTGTGAAGTTTGCATTGTTGGAAATGCAACTCCTTTGTATTAGAACTGGCTGTTGTTCCGTTTATTTGGAAAAATTAATGTGACGTTGGAAAAATCAAAGAGAAAAAATAATTAATGGAAAAATAATAAATTTTACAGATTAAAAACGTCGTCGTCATTTTACAATCGCTATTTTATTTTATAGCTATTTTCGCTAAAAATTCCTCGCGTCAACCGCGAAAAACGTCACCGATGTTCGATCCGTTCACGTAATCAACGGGGCCACCAGCGGCTCCCGCGTGAGGAGCTGCCGGAGCTGCTCGCCGCCGTGCCAGTCAGGCTGCGCCGCTGGCTGTACTACCAGCACGATGGAGCACCAGCGCACTACACGCGGCAAGTCCGCACCGCACTGGACGAGCAGTAACAGGGCCGGTGGATCGGGCGCGGGGCTGTCATTGCCTGGCCACCACGGTCACCGGACCTGACGCCATTGGACTAGGCTTCCATGTCTGGGGTCGTGCTAAAGATTTGGTTTATGGACAAGACGGCCACACCATTTCCAGTGCAGAACAATTACGTGCGCGAACAGTGAGTGTGATTTAAGTTAAAGAGTTCAAGTAAGTGCTTACCTACCTATGTTTCATTACGAATAAATGAATTAAATTATGCAAATTTATGTTTTTTAATGCCAATTTGAATTCGCCATCCAACCCGTTAGAGCTGTCTTGTAATAATAACAACAACTGCAATCCCCGATTCCCTGATGACCTGCTAAGCGATATAGCAATACTTTGCTACAAGAGAGGCATTACCATTGGTTCAGCAGTGGGCCTAAGTGTAGTAGTAGTAATAATAGTAAGGGATATGCAAAGGTTGTAATGGATGATAGGTTTAGCAAAGAATTGCATAGTAGCCGCGCCCGGCTCCGTCCCGTCGTCGTCGGTTGCGTTCCGAATGCGTTAGTGTGCGTGCAAACACTCACACTAATAATTTTGTTCAATGCGTTTACGTACTTGAAGTAGTGTGAGTGATCATCTACAGTATGATGTTTTTAAGTTGACTTTTTCGGTTATTTTTTTTGTTAGAAAAGTAAACTTTTAAACTAGCGTGTAGATTTTCGAAATATTTTTTGTAAGTGATCCATGTAATATGTATATCCAGCCCTGAAATTATATGACACTAATTACAACAGCACCAAATTTTTTCTTCCTTCATGATAATACATATCTTTATTAAAAGGTGTGAATAAAGTGTTTTCAGCACCTCCAAAACTTAATTACTTTGAAATATAAAAAAATCAACTTTCCAACACCTAAAAATGTTAACCCCATAAAAAATATGTCTATCGTCTTCTTCTTGTATGTAGGTACTCGCAAAGTGACAAAATACTTAAATTATTATTACAATTTTGTTATTACAATTTTTACAATTACAACAATTATTACAATTATTATATATTTTTTATTACAATTTATTTTATTTATTATTATTTTTTAATTATTACAATTATAAATTATTATATATTATATATACAATTATTACAATTACTTTAATGCACACAAAACCGTTCAAAGAAAAAAAGTGCAGAAATTTTACATGTAGGAGGCCTTATTAGTAATTTCTTCCAGGCACCCTTATTAATTTTTCTCTAGATTCCAATAAGTTGTATGGATTTATTTCCTTTTCGACTTCCATTCCGAAATTCGCAGGTTCGAGCCTCGGCACGTACCAATGTGTTTTCGATTTTCGAATTCATATTACGTTTATTCGACGCTCTTACGGTGAAAGAAAACATCGTAAGGAAACCTGCACACACCTGCGAAGAAATTCAAAGGTTGTGTATGAAGTTGACCAACCCGCACTGGGCCAGCGTGGTCGACTAAGGCTATTTTCCTTCGAGTGTCAGGTCAGGAGTACCTAGTCTAAACCGACGAGCATGCATGGGGAGATTAATGAATGTGGATGAAGCGAAAGAAGTGTGTCTGGATCGTAGCAAGTGGAAGGAAGTGGTCTCTGTCTACCCCTCCGGGAAAAAGGCGTGACTGTATGTATGTAAGAGCGTCGCATAAACGAACACATGAATGTCTAAAATCGAAAAAACATTGGTACGTGCCGAGGCTTGACCCCGCGCCTTCCGAATGAAAGATGATGACCCTATCAACTACACCACCGACGCTTTCAGGAAGTGACATAATAATCCGTAATTTGACTATTTCATTAACGTCAGCCAAGGGCAAGGTTTCACATAAAACTAATTTATACAGTTCTTTATATTCATAAACCTGTGTAAATTAAGTAACTAATTTAGTTTTTAAGATTATCTTTATTATTTTATACGTCAATTAAGCCTAAACTTATATTTTAAGTATAAAACTACGGTAGAGGAGAATATCACATATGAAATAAAGAATTAAACCATTAGGTATTTGACAAAATAGTTTATACATACACTAGCTCTCCGCCACGCGGCTCCGCCCGGAAAGAAGTATTTTCCCGCAGTAAAAAGTAGCTTATGTGTTATTCTGATGTGTAAGTTATATTATCATTGTAAAGTTTCATTAAAATCTGTACAGTCTCCTCCTATCCATCTGTAAATATTAATTAAGTATTAAAATAATTTAAATAATGTCAAGAAATAAATAACTGAAAACATTGAAAACATTCATTAATTAATCTCTAAAATGTAAAAATGCAGATAGATAATTAAACTTTCATTAAAGTAATTGTCTAATAATTACAATATCGAACATAGGTAGTAAAATAATTCAGCTTAATTCCAAAATGTAAAATTATGTACAAAGTTAAAAATGACCTAGTACACATCGTAAATACGACAACATAGCACTAGTGAATTCCGCCATCGTGCAATGGAACAAGTCGATACGTGGTCGATACCATCTCTACATAGTTCATTAAGAAAATGCACCGAAACCGTCAGTGGCGCATATTTAAGGATATTGGTCATTCCATTGGGCGTGATTAGTATTTCGTGTCGCGGTTTAAGTAAAGAACATGATCCAGAATTCATGCTGGTCTTATTTATATATTTTTTTTACTTTTTCACATCATTTCACCTAAGGCTTCTGACGTGGCTCGTGTAACGACTACATCTATAAATAGTAGCTGGGACAACGGCTTAACGTGCCTTCCGAAACACTGAATCATCTTTCTATTCGGAAAGTCAGGTGATTCAGTTTGCAATCTGGAGAAACTGTTTTTCAACAAGTGGGGACATATAAATAAAAGCGAGCATACTATGAATATTTTGAATAGGTACTAATAAATTCTATTCGAATTATCTAAATAGTTATGAACATTCTTAGTTTTTGCAGTTGTTAAAAAAACCCCGTGAAAATGTGTGTTGGAATCTAAATAGTTATCATTGGTGAATATAAAATTCAGAACAAAAATATTAGTTATTTAAAAATCTTGACACTGGAGTAGGTATAAAATGTAAAGCAAAAAAAAATCTACGTCTAGAATATCGGTCATTCATAATAGTTCTAAAAAGTTGAAAAAAAAAAAAATAATAAAAAAAAAAAAAAAAAAAAGTAAATGTAAAAGTAATAACCGAACAATACGTCGGTAACTCAACCCAAAAATACTTTTGAAACTAGATTCGTATCACAAACAAAGAAGTTCAGTTAGTTACAGTACTGTACAGATTCATTGTAAGTTATCTATAAATTTTATTAATACAGGATACTTTAAATCTTATGAAAAAACCGGAATGTGGCAATTATTTATCGATTGAAGGCTGTTGTCTTATTTTTTAAGTTATCCTTGCCTTGGCGACATCCCTCGCCTGCGGTCTGAATCTGGGTACCTAACCTAGTACTATTATTTATTCTGTGGTCTGGGTGCTTTAGGCTTCTTATCTAATTTACGACCGTGTGCGACTTTCCTTCCTATCGTCTAGTTCCCGGCTAATAATTAATAAATTGAACCGACCATCACCTTGTGGAAGTCCATATACTAGTTGGTATTGAATATTAGTTACTTGCACACTTATGATACTTTTTCATACGATATGTATGTAATGCATCACCTGCCTGCTAATTGCTGACGAGTGCAGGTGAGCCATACTTGTGTGTGTCTTAACTGTACATATTGTCTTTGTGTGCGTAGCGCTCAGTTTAGTAGTACGCACACAATGGCGCATGTCTATACGCAATACACTACAAGCATGGCTCGATAGTTACGCTACTATTCTAACGTCCTTGCATACGTATGCCAAATTTCAGCTTAATCAGATGATGAGAAGAGAGTCAAAAACTTGCAAGGTTTCATTACAGACACACAGACACCGGAACTAAAAATAACCCTAGTAAAATGTATAACTATTAAATAACCCTAGGAAAATGTCTTGTTTCCGTTGTAGGTACAATATTTAAATAATTATTATTATTATTTTATTACAGTGTATATTCCATGTGATTCACGTGACATGGCGTTATAGTTTTTTCCGCACAGCAACACTTATCCAAGGTTGCCTCACATTTGTTTTTGTAATAAATAAGCTTAAAAGACGACGTCAAAAGACAAAGCCATTTTAGGCACTATCCACTATTCTGGCAAACGTAATAATTACAGCTGTCTACAACGGACTATGGGCTCAACTACGCCAAATAACAGTCTAATCTTAAATAAATTGAAGAATCATATGACAACCCCAATAAGATGCAAGTATCTAATTTTGGATGAATCTTTAAAATAAGAGCTAAGCTTTCATATTAGCATAATTTTAAGTTCGACGTTTTCGTATGTCCCATACTTGGACAAATTACCATAGTTACAAACTATGTTACTAAGTCCATGGTCCCATACTTGGACAAATTACCATAGTTTATTTAACTATGTTACTAAGTCCATGGTCCCATAAACGATTGACGCGCTTAAATCGATGTTTGACGTCTTTCAATTTAAATTGACAATCACCTATCCCTCTTCGTTTTTAAGAGCGTGAAAGGGCAAATGGTTTGTAAAAATAATGTATCTATCTGACAGTCCACTGCTGGACAGCCAGAAAGGCTTTGGTTGGGAAATGCCATAGCCCCCACGAGAGTTAATTTTGTTTACATGGGCGGGTTAGTTCTATTATTTGCTTCTGTGGCATTGGTTAACACTACTGACCTTTGTAAAGGTTATAATTTAAGCTGCTTAGAATTAGATAATTTCGGAAATCAGAAAAATCTAAAATTGCTGATAATAACTACTAGCGACCCGCCCCGGCTTCGCGCGAGAAAATCGTTATTGTGAGTTATATATTACTATTTATATAAATATATTATACATAAGTATAAAACTTCCACTTGAATTGCTCTATATATTAAAAAAACCGCATCAGAATCAGTTGCGTAGTTAAAGATCTAAGCATACATAGGGACAGACAGACGGGAAGCGACTTTATTTTATTAGATCGGCAAATAAGATTAAAATTGATGTCCGTTTTTGTCAGAGTTCCCGATTTTCTAAGAATACTTTTATAAACATATACCGGCCGACGAAGATGCGGGATTTTAATTTCAAGTTCTGTTCTGTGTCTATAGACCAAGAATGTTATAGGTAAGTACTACAGTAGACGCAACTAAACCGCGATTTTTCCTGTTTCTTCGTACTAAGACACAGGTTTAGTTAGAATTGTCTTTCCATTTCCACCAAAGCAGCAAGGGTAGCAAAAATTTTCACAAATAACAAGACTTAGGTTTTATCGTGTTTCTACACTCATCCTATTGGAAACAAATCTATATGGCGGATTTTTCACAGCACTTTGACAATTAAATGTGAGATAATCTCTTGTCAGTCACAGTGCTTCATGCTACCGTTGCACAGAAAATGGAACAGCCGGGCTAGCATGTTTCATGCGTGATAAGACATAGTTTTGTCACGTCCATAATATCATCCTATTGGAGTAAATGTCCCCATGGCGGCATGGGCGACAAAATCTAGTCATAGCACCAAAGAACTGCATGGCACTGAGGACTGAAGTTACCTACTACGAGTAAGTAATTGTCATTTTGACTCAACATTATTTGTAGGAAATCTATCCATCAAGCGGTTGTATCAAAATAATATGAGGTCAAATCAAATGGTTCAATATTCCATTGCCAAAGCCACATCCTTTGGCGCGACACGTGTTTTGATAGATAATTATTATATAATATGGAGATTTACACAGTTTTTAGGTTCTAGTTATTGAGTAATTTATTGACAATCAATTTCATATGTTTATTTTCTATAATGTATTTATTACCTGTATATTATTATCAAAGTTAAAAAAAGAAAAATATAACTACTTGTGTGTGACTTGAACACGACTTTGTGACCCCTGGTGCCAAAGCTGGATCCGCCCTTGCATACATACCTATACGTTTATGTTGTCTTAATAAACTGAGAATTCCATGAAAACCCGAGATCGGCACTTGGTACTTATCGCCATGTGCCAATCCAACCTTCCTTATTTATATCTCTTGATAGTACTTGGGGTGGCATTCTTTACCCGTGAATAAAAAATAAGGGAAAATATTGTCTTGAGGCGCTATTTGAAAACTAACAACTACTAGCTCAGAAAAATACATTTCCTTGACAAAGAAAAGAATATGGGAAATGTTTAAAGTGCGATGTTTCGTTCAGGGCACCAAAGACTTTTGCAGGTTTCATTCTCTGAATAGGGAAACAGAATCCGTATCAACTAAGTGGTTCATTTAGAATGGTTCTTTTGTTACTCGATTGCGTTTTAAAAGGTAATTGAAGTTATTTTTAAGATGGACGATGGACGAGATTTTATTTATATGCCACTTTGCGAATGTTTTATAAGTCTGAGACCTGAGTTTGATCCCTTTTGTGGTTGCGTCTTCATCTTCTTTTTAGCCCATATCAACTCAGTGCTGGGTTCGAAGTTCGAATAGACTAGATCTCTGCCAGTTTTATTTTGTTTTTCAAGGAAACATAACTATCCCACTTCATAATAAAGAAAATATCTCATTTGGGCAGCCGTTTTAGAGACGCGCGTAGAAAAAAATTTCTACAAATTCTTTTATTTTTGCAACCCTCCCTATATTATAGCAATCAAAACAAAAAAACTATTCAATTCAATAAAGGCTGGCTTAGAATTTCCGCTCGGCTAATGAACATCAATTGATTTTTATGTGAACTGTTATTCTGTTAGTCTTAGAACGAGAAAAAATTGCCGAGGAAAGTGACTTTCCGGGTCAACGACCGAGCGACCGGCCGCGTGTTAAAACTGGGTTTTATATTCGCTCAACCTTCCGGATAGCCGAGGCCGCCAGACAATATAAAATCTCAAGAAAACGTTCACAGTTTGCCGTACATTGCCGGTTTTTCACTGCTCATCAAAATCTTTGAACTTCGAAAGCTGGCGATGTATGGCTGATTTCAGACAGTTCCGCCTCCTAGTTTTTCTAGCATTAGTGTAAAGTCCACAAAATATGGTGCCGAGAAAGGTGCCATATGTTCTAACACGACCATTCCTAGAATGCGTCTTAGTAATCAAGCGAACCGGAAAAAGGTACGGAAAATTGCTGAAATCCTGAATAATACTAATACACGTAAATTCGTTTATTTTAGACAATAAATACTATTTAAAAAAGAAAAAATAATAACCGGTCTAGTGCGAGTTGAACACGCCTTGAGAGAGTTCCTTGCAAACGAAGTTCTTAATCACTAGCCGAATCAACTGGACTGATCGAATCATTCAAATTTGGTGCATATCCGTGACCCAGACGGATTTGTAACATTAAATAATAAATTGCAAACATGGAGACCACATTTTAAATTAAACTTTAAAAACAAATTACTATACCGTGTCACGCATCAAATGAAAGAGCTTGTGTGTACCGATCTCAAATATATGTTATTTACAATCTTACGTTAAATAGTTATGAAGTTATTTAAGAAAATAGGCGAACATTGACCATGGCCTTCCTTGAAAAAAATATTGAACATAGTTTTCTACCTATGCATCTCGCGTATTTCTTATAGGTTTTCCTGTAATCTATAGGTAAAGATCAATCTTCAGTATTTTTTTTTAAGTTAATGGGATTGGTAAATTATCGCCGATTTTCTTAAATGACTTTAAAAATATTTATCGTGAAATGGTAAAAATAAATATTTGAAATCGATAAAGCAAGCCTTTTCATTTAATACATCACACAGTATAGTTTGCAAAGCCTAATATATCTCACCCAAAACTCATTATTTAATGTCACACGTCCGTCTTTGGGTCACGGATTTACATACGTTTACCAAATTTCGGGTTTTGTTTTTCGTTTTTGAAGTACGGATCTCTAAAAACAGATTAACTTCTTCACATTATCCGGTTTGTCGCTTCAGTCTCAGTGCACCTCATCATGCATTGTGGTCTTGTGGTAGCAGCTGTTTACTGTTTCCTTAAAAAAATATCACGTGATGTGCAACGTAAGTATACACACAAGGTACTCGTCCCTACGACCCTAGAGTGTAATCATTGTTAATAACTCAAATATACATAAAAATATTTATTATATGTTACAGAATTGCGCTCATAATAATCTCTCAGCTATAATTATTTATATGAACTGCTTTAAATTATTTATTTTATTGTTGAAAATAAGTACAAAGTCGTGTGTTTTATTTTCGTGATTCGTTCGTAGCTACAATGTTACCTCGCCTCTGTACATGAAACTCAAATACATAACGTGTGATTTTAGATTGTCATATTGTAGTAACTTACCCACCTCTTTTTACACGCTTTATATTAGCTTCACTTGTAAGTAACTATGTAAGTAAGAAAATCTTGGAATTTTAATTTGACCCACTTCCCCGTCTTTGCACACGCTCTGAGTTCTGACTAGCTAAGAAACGTCATTACAAATCCAATATGGCGGCCTCCCCATTATATGCATGTAATAAAATCTTGGAATCTTAATTCGACCCACTTCCCGGTCTTTGATTAGGATGAAATTTTGCACACGCTTTGAGTTCTGATGACAATACATGACTAGCTAAGAAACGTCATTACAAATCCAATATGGCGGCCTCCCTAAGATGGCGAACTGACTGTTTGAAATTCCACCCCCATGATATGGGTATCAATTGAAAGGGTTTGCTGTCAGGAATACGACAAAAAAAGTCACGTGTCTTAAATCCAATATGGCAGACAGGAAGCGTGTTTTTTTATTTTTTTACACTATGTATTATTTATATTCAACTTGATTACGGCCTATAATCTAAGGGGCTACTCCATTTCAAGTAATCAAGGATGTTATAAGTACTAGTAATTTTTCTATTTATACTCTAAGGTACTAGTATTTCTCACAAACTACTAGTATATTTTTAAACGTCTACAACTACATTGACACGACCAATGAGCGGAAAAGTGTGGGTGGAATGAAATAATTAATGTTATTCTAGGATTTTCTTAGATAATGAGCTTCGTCGCTGTCTGATATCCGTGCTATTTTTAGTAAAGCAGCGATGTAGAAAAGATAAATTAAAAATACTAATGTAGCTGCTATTCCTGTGCCCAACCTAAGATTGCCTGGAAAGATAACCTTAATAATAAGAATATTAAGCGTCGCCGCGTCGTCGGTGGCCCAGTGGTTAGGGCTGTTAAATTTCATTTAGATCTTCGCGGGTTCAAACCTCGGCATGAACCGATGTGTTCGACGCTCGTACGGTAAAGGAAATAATCGTGCTGAAATCAGCCGTGTGAGCGTTGTCTTGTGCCGTAAATAATTTGTAAATTGACTGAACGACAACCAGAAGATGCCTTGTCAATATTTATTATGCACAAGTGCGGTAAACAACATGTCGCGATATTATAATGCAAAACTAAAAAATTGTGTTTATGTTCTATCACAGAATGTTTTATGACGAAATAAGTATAGCTTGAACAAGTAATGGTCTGTATTGTCCATGCCATATTCAATTCAATCCACCGTCTTCTGTTTGACATCTTCTTGAAGAGACGTCTTACTTGAAAACCAGAATTGACCGACAGTCTGAATGGTTTTGAGGATTTGTATATTTTATGTACAATTATGTATATTATACAAATTGAATAAAGCATTGTAAAGTGGACACACGTCACGAGAAGCGTATTGCTTGCATGCATTAGCATTTTAAGTATTAACCTAAAATGAAACTTAAATACATACATTCATTATACGTTCAGCTGTAGACTAGTAAATAGTTTTTATTTAATCTCCTGGGGCAGGTAGGTATTATAGAAAATGATAATAACATAAAAATAAAATAAAAATAAATATGTGGGACATCCCACACACGGCCATCTGAACCCAAACTAGGCAGAGCCTGTACCTGTGGCCTGTACTGTGGGTGTCACACAGCTGATATACCTAAATACATATACAACATCCAGACACAAGGCAAACACAAGTGCTCACACGAATGTTTGCCTTGGGCAGGGTTCGAACCCGCGAGCCTGTGCTTCGAAGGCAGATGTACTACCAACTAGGCTAAGGGGCCGTTAATATGAATATGATTTCTCTCTAACTGTACACAATAAGGAAATTAATCAAATAACAAGTAGTCGCACTCAATTAAATTACTTATTCTTGATAACTATAAATACATAGCTACTTTATATAACCGCTGCTAAAAAATATCAAGTCATTACAAACTGCATCAATATAAGAACGTATTGTTAAAATTATCTAGCATTGTTTGCAGATTGTGTATTTCCTCTCGTTGTCCACTGCATTTGTCAGGTTCTGCTATTGTTTTCCATTTCATGAGAACTTGCCACGTTTAATGAACGGACATGATGTACAGTGGGAACGTCATGCGATTCTCTACTCTATTATACATTATACAGAGTGATGGTTTTACTATAATTAAACTAATCCTACTAATATTATAAATGCGAAAGTCTGTGAGGATGAATTTTTGCTACTCTTTCACGAAAAAACTAATAAATGGATTTTAATGAAACTATACCGCGGGGCGGAAAGCTAGTAAGTTACATAAGTACATACATAATAATTAAAATATATAAAATTAGAGTTTAACTTACTATTATTTATTCTTTATTGTGGTTTAACGCCAACATTTTTGTACTCACTTAGACAGAATTTTATTTATTAGTTGTGGCGTCGAAACTTGGTCTTTGTTTAATTTAATTGAAAAATGATGTTCCTAGTTGTCAAAATTAAAATATAGGCACCTTTTTACCGCTGAAAATAGCTTATTTATACAAGAATACAAAATTATTGCGTATAATGTATTTACTCCTACTTGCCTGTATTAGAAGGCAGCGTTCAAATAGGTTTATTCAAAATAACAGTAAGTATTAAACAAACATAACAGATAATATATTTATATTGCTGTATAGTATACTAGCGACCCGCCCCGTATCCGCACGGGAAAATGGTTATTGTGGGTTATGCATGTATTATACATATAAACCTTCCTCTTGAATCTATTAAAAAAGCCGCATCAAAATCCGTTGCGTAGTTTTAAAGATTTAAGCACACATAGGGACATAGGGACAGAGAAAGCGACTTTGTTTTATACTATGTAGTGATTTTCGAATAAGGAAGGGTGTTTGCGTTTTTAGGTCAACCTGTATGAAATATATTTTGCATGATCGGTCCCAAAAACAATAGCATTAGATCAATCTAGATCAGGATATGTCCTAGCGTCCTAGATCTAGATATCTAGACCGCCGCAGCCGTGCGAGGATCCGGTCCGATGGACAAAGGTATGGCTACGCGTGTACCTGTAGGTATACTAAACTAGACCTAGATTTTAACAATTGCACAGAGCATTCAAACTTACAAGTTTACACACCGGCCTCGTAATACATTTTAAAATTTAAATTTTTGAAACTCACTTTTCAACTTGTAAACTTATGTCACTATAGAAACATTTCTTTCTAGTCCTTCTTATTTCGAAAATATTATTTCGTGTGTACTGAAAAAGTAATCCAGCATTTTTACTAAACTGTCTGATATTTATATTATGTCCCTCTCCCTAGTACAGTAGACAAGACATGCGGCTAGACATGTTGACGTTGAGAGCGCCCGAATTCCGTAGCGGAAGGGGTGAATTTCATAGTGCGAATGTCCAACCGCATGTGCTGATTTCTGCACATTGATCCGACAGTATTCTGTTAAATTTTGCTAAAAGCATCCAATAGATTTTGTTATCAAATAGGTATATTATTTTTATATGACTATGGAGCCACCACTAAATGATTTCTACTACATCTACAAATAAAAAGAATAATAATTAGTAAGTTTAAGTATTATTCGCGTAACGAAAATACTAAAATAAAATTAATCTTTCCTTCGTTTTCAGTTCGGTTCAAAATGTAACAGTCACTCTACAGAGGACGTATCTATTTTATTATTTCTTTCACAAAAAAATATTCTAAGGAAATATCCTTTAATAAAAAACATTACGCCCCTTCAACCTACACAAATAGTTTGCAGGCGGAATACGAGTATAGCTCCCTTTCTCAATAAGATAAACTCTACAGGTACTCGACTTTTCCCCTTATTCTCAGTTGTTAAGGTACATATTACTTGAAAATCGATTATTTTTCTCGTTTCATTTATAAACTGCAAGTAAAGACGCAGTGAAATGAAATGAACATTTCTCACGTACAGTTTCCAACAAGTAATTTGATCCAGTTGTATACTTTACTCCAGTGCCAGGAGCTCTCCCAGGAGGCAGTCGTTCCTAAGATTGCGATAACAAGATTAAGTGAACATCTTTGCCTGTTTGCTCGTCTTTTTTGTGGTAAAAGGATTTGTAGATAACTCGCCAAACAGCGTGCAGACGAATTGTGGTACTACGTTACGGTGAAACAGAAATCCTATGAGTTTTAATTGTACTGCTTAGTAACAATGATCACGAAATACTTTTAGGACAATGGTTTGGTTATGGTTAAATATTATAAAAAGTATCCAATTAATTATAAACAAAAACCGAACGATATTTTGTCCCGGATGCGGTTGGAACCCGCGACTCTGCTTTTCAAAACTTCAAAGGCGTGTACGAACAATTAGAATTTATTACACTAAGAGCTAGCGACCAAATTCTTCATGTGGCTTCAGCTGTATTGAGACTCCGTTAGCTACTTCCCTGAAGATCCTTTTCCTATAATCTTCGTGCTGGCAGACCGCGGGCAGTGGGTGCGGGTGTAGTGGGGTGGGGAAAAAAAATAAAAAAATAAAATAAAATAAAATAAAAAAATTAAATTCGCAATTTTTTTGGGGCTTACATATTGATTAATCTCGCGTCAGAAAAAAAGCCAATATAGCTGAGCCCACACGAAAATTATTATTATTTTGGCACTTTTAATTAACGCTGGCAACCCCTTCCCACCATCCAATCGATTTAAATTTTTTTTTGGGTGAACTGAGAGTACTGAGCAACTGTTTGAAAAAAAAAATTAAAGTCGCTGAGCCCACATTTTTTTTCCCCACCCCACTACACCCGCACCCACCGCCCGCGGCCTGCCAGCACGAAGATTACAGGAAAAGGATCTTCAGGGAAGTAGCTAACGGAGTCTCAATACAGCTGAAGCCACATGAAGAATTTGGTCGCTAGCTCTCAGTCTATACGTTTTTAAGTCAAATGTAACTTTACAATGTGGATTGAGATTTCGTTTTGTTAACTTATTACCCATAAAACAAAACAACTTTCTTGAAGGAAGAATATGGCAGCATTATTTTTTCCTACCTTTTTTATTCAGAATGGTCCGGACTAAAACGTCGAGAAGAGAAATAGAGATATCGCCAGATCATTCCTTCTTTTTCATTCAGTCCATTATAGGCTAAATAGGGAGAATAGGTTGCCTTACTTAGAAAACAGTAGTTTTAAACACCACTATATACCAGTTAATTCGCTAGACAAAACGATCAATTAACGCTGCTTTAATAATATTTTATCCTTGATCGTGAATAGTTATAATGACATGCTTTGAGACCATAGCCGTCAAATCACGCCGCGCAGTCTCCCGCGCAGGCCGCTCTTTATTGCGCATAGCGCGTAGTGACATCTATCTATTTACCTCGTAACTACAGAATAGTTTTTTTTTTTTCTTTAACACCTGCCTTCAAATTGTGTTTTGTTCGTTTTCAACTAGTATATTCACTGGTTCGCGAACGCGTAGAATATCAAGCGGAGGCAAAAAGAAAAATTCATTCGCAGATTTTCTTTACTAAACTTGAATAGCCTGTATTATTTTTAAAGTGGAATTTCTTTAGTCTTAGCCGCCTTTGCTTACTGAGATACGGACGACGGAGCGAGATGAGGACTTTAAATGGTAAGATAGTATTCCGTCTTTTCATGCAATATTTTATGAGTAAATCTAATATTATAAAGATTAGGTCTAGGCTTTGTTTATGTACAGTTACAGACATAGCAGTAAAAAATATATCCTGAAGAAGAACATAGTAAGTTTTTTTTTTGTTAGTAAATGCGCCAACCATTGTTATATTACACTATTTTGGCGTAAAAAAATTAATAAAGCATTACTTTAACAAAATATTCAGGTAAATTACCTAGTTTTGATTTTAATGAATACCTACAAAAATTAATTGTGAAGTAATTAAGAAAACCGCGGAATTAAAATTCGTAGGGATTTTTTTTTGTTGGTATATGTCTGTATTTTTGTTTGTAATTTTTGTGTTGTGTCTGTCCAAAGCAAATAAAAAAATTCAGATTTCCTAAAAAAAAAATCTACTGTCGTCTCAGTGATACCGTTGTCTTTTCAGGGCAAAACATATCAGTCTGCTCTAAAAATAGTCCTAAATTTACGATTTTCTGAATTACCCTTATGTTTTTCTCATTCTCATTAATTACGAATGTGAAGAACCCAACACAATGATTTTGACGTAGACGTCTACTTGGCAATTAAAAACTTAAAATCGGGGTCTTAATAGGGTTAATTTTTTTCTTTTGAGGTACCGAACGATATCCGGTACCGCCGCCGGTACGTAAGTAGTATAGTCTAGCGCCTCCACCCAACGCAAAAACAGTGAAAACTAAGATGCCATGTGTCTGGATGTTTTATAATGTTAATATGTTTACTAGTTCTCCCGGCTCCACCCGCGTTATAGTTTTTCCCGTGGGAATGAGGAAATTGTACCGCGGTGAATCTTAGCTTATGTTCTTTCAAAAGGTCTATTCTATTTCACCAAAATCGTTCAGTCAGCAGTTTCGGAGCCTATTCAATTATCACTACATAGTATAAAATAAAGTCGCTTTCTCCGTCCCTATGTCCCTATGTCCCTCCCTTTGTACGCTTAAATCTTTAAAACTACGCAACGGATTTTGATGCGGTTTTTTTTAATAGATAGAGTGATTCAAGAGGAAGGTTTATATGTATAATACATGCATAATATACTGAAGGATAACCCACAATAACCATTTTCCCGTGCGGAGCCGGGGCGGGTCGCTAGTTATTCATATTTTAGGTATATTTTTTACACCTTGTGTTACATTATTAAAGTTTAAGCAAGGATTCCTATTTCTTTGAAAAAGAAATATAGCCTATGTATGTTACTCAGGGATCATGTAGCTTCCAAACAGTGAAAGAAGTTTTGAAATTGGTTTAGTAGTTTTGGAGCCTATTCGATGCAAACAAACAAACAAACCTTTCCTCTTTATAATATTAGTATAGATAGAGATGCCTATAGATTATATTTTTAGTATTATATTCTTAGGAAACTTAGTTTATGTCAACGTTTGAAAATTGTGTTAACTATAAAATATGCAAAGTAATTTAGCTCGGCCTTGACAGTCTAGTTGGTCACATTACCCCAAGTACCTGTGAGCAATTTTCTCATCTCGCCACTGCGCACGCGCGACAAAAACAGCAAAGTATTGTGATCAGCCTGAAATTAGCTATGGTACATACGAGTTGGACGTAAACAGATTTTAAAAATAAAATGGTACAAGTAATGACTGCTATTATGTATTCTGTGACACGTTACTCCTATAATAAAATACATATTAACAAGATTGAAAAAATGTATTTTGAAAACAAGCTTTTTCAAGCAAGCTGATGGAGAAAAACTAGCTGCAATGAAAACACATCGCTTAAGAAAATACTGAGACGAAAAGAAGGAACAAACTTTAGTTTCCCATTTAAAAGCCGTTCCTGTAACTTTCCTATACCAACATTTGTGTTCGAACTGCAAAATGAAGACATACTAATATTATAAAGAGGAAAGATTTGTATGTTTGTGTGTGTGTGTATGTTTATGTTTGTAATGAATAAACTCAAAAACTACTGTGCCGATTTCAAAAATTCTTTTCACCATTAGAAAGCTACATTCACCCTGAGTAACATAGGCCACCTTTACCCTGAAATCAGGGTAAATAAGTTGGAGAGTCGACCACGCTGGTCCAATGTGGGTTAGTCAACATCACACACAATTTTTAGATTTCTTCGCAAGTGTTTGCAGTTTCCTCACGATGCTTTTCTTCACCGTAAGACCGTCGAACAATCGTACCGATACGGTTTTCAACACACTTTATACGTTCCTGTATTGAAAAACCATTTTATACGTGCTTGAATTGAAATTAGTACTATTACTTTCTTCTGTGCCAACACAGAACAGGACATGCGATTGGACATTCGCACTACGAAATTATTTCCTACTGCTACGGAATACGGGCGCTCTCAAGTTTAACATGTCACAAGTTTAGCATACAATATATGAATTCGAAAATCGAAGACACATTGTTACGTTCCGAGGCTTGAACCTGCGAATTTCTGAATGGAAGTCAACGGCCCTAGCCACTTGACCACCGACGCGATCCTCTAAATTTTACCGTGAATACCCGAAATTGTGAAAACTCAAAAAAGTAATAAAAACCATAGGTTTGTTGTTATGTTTCAACTTCTGACCTAAGTTACCACAGTAATGGAATTAAAAAAAAATATAATCCTACGTCTACGTGTTCTCATTTTGAATCAATTTTAAAGAAATTTAGATTTCAGATTTCGTGTTTCTGAAAAATGCTCTGAAGAAAATGGACGCGGCACAGGAACGTGATATGTACCTATATTATTTGTAGGAGAACAAAACACATTGTGAACGCACTATAAATATTACAATATGTATTAATTTAATAACAATTTGATTTGAATGTATGAATATGAATCAGTGCATATAGCGGTATAATGATCACCTCATAAAACCATATTTGGGTTAACTGAATTGTTAATTAAGATTAATATTTTGTAGTTTAATAATATTATGTATAACATGTTGTATGTGCATTATGTAGAATAGAACAGCCTCTATGGTCGAGTGGTTAAACTCGCCTCACGCTACGGAGATTCCGGGTTCGAATCCCGGAGGGGACTCGTCAAACAAATATCACTTTGTGAGAATTTCCCTACTTTGGTTAGGACATTGCAGTCTGAATCACCTGATTGTCCGAAAACAAAGATGCTTCCGTGCTTCGGAAAGCACGTAAAGCCATTGGTCCCGGTCGCTATCTTCGCATGTAGTCGTTATATGAGCCATGTCAGAAGGCAAAGGCTGCTCAATGATTCTGACACCAGGGTTTGTAGGTTAACCTTGAAATCCACACGCTAAGTAAATAATTGTGTAATGTACTAGCTGTCCGCCCAAGGCTACGCCCGCGTTGTTTTTTTATTATTATTACCCGTAGTAAAAAGTATTTAAGATGTTGACCGGGGATATAAGGTACCACCAAGCAAAATTTCAATTAAATCGGTTCAACGGTTCCAGAGATTAGCGTGTACAAACTGACAGACAGACGGATATTACTTGTATTTTTGTGTTCAGCTACGCTCCCTTTATCACCTACAATCAGTTTTTTGAAAAACAAATCAATGTAGTACTGTAGACACGCCGACTCTTCACTTTTATATAGATATAGAAGAAGAAGATATATATTATTATGCGCGTGCAGGAAATACTTTAATTGTTATATTAATATAATTGTATAAAATAATAATTTATAATTTTGTAAAAATATTTTGAAAAGATGCAACGCCTGTGGAGTTTCTTCCGGCGAGTTCTTCTCTACAGAAGACAGCCAAATTGTGAACTCGCCACAAAAGAATATGTAAATGTAATGTAACTGACTTGACTAAGAGATGTAAGTGTTCTAGAGTTGAATAAATACTTTGAACTTACAAACACGACTTGCCTTCTATCCAGGAGGCGCGGGATAAGCCTCAGCACGTACTATGTGTTTTCGATTTTTGACTGAATAAACTTCCCTCCCGAAGCATATTTGCGAATCTGCTTTTCTTAAATTTTACAGGAGAGCCCAAAAACGATTCTAGGTGCTTTTTCAACGTGTGCCCGCTTACAATTGAAACATTTTTTCTACCATTTGTTTACATTTTCATAAAACATATCACACAATTTGAACAAATTATCGATAACTTATTAAATTACTTCTTCTTTGCGAATCAATAACAAATCGAACAATCGATTAAATTACTGAGATTTAACACATACAGAACTTTAAACTTCTATGGGCGATTTTTTCTTACAAATTTTGACTATTGCAATTTTACTTAACTACCACATACGCAAGTTTACAATTACATTTGAATAGTCAATGGTTTTATAGTCTATAGCAAACATGCGCAACTATTGAGTTTATTATCATATTTTTAAAGCATTCGTTACATAAAAAGCTCTTACTTTCACCCCAAATGACAGTCCACTGTTGGACCAAGGTCTTACCCCTGATTGTGGGAGGTTAGCCTAGTGGCTAGCGCCTTTGTCTTCGGAGCTCTATTTCTCAAACGTTCGTGTCGCTAAGATCGCTCGATTTCTACTGATTTACGCTCGTCTAACGAAAAACGGCATTTTTGGATCGTTCGATTCCAACGAGTGGTCACAAGCACTCGTTGCAGCAAGCGAGTGATAGATTAAACGCCAAGCAAGAACGTCTATATTCCAACAATGACGTTCTCGCTCGATTGACATTAGGATCACACACACAGACACCCCCGACATGAAAGAGACGCCTATACGATCGACACGGGAGTGTGAGCGAGAGCGACTATCCGCAAAGAGTAAGCGACCATAGATTTGCGTTCCGTTTTAGTTTCGGAAACTACCGGTTTTTGTTTTATCTGAATCTATCGAAGACGAGTGACTCAGAAATACGGAAAAACAGCGTCCTTCGACGTGGAAGTCGACTGTGACTTATGTCGCATACGCCTACGCTAAGTCATACGAGCGTTTGAGAAATAGAGCTCGATACTAGAGGCGCGGGGTAAGCCTCGGCACGTACTAATGTGTTTTCGATTTTTAAATAAATATGTACGTTTCCTTCCGGTGAAAGAAAACATCGTGAGGAAACCTGTACACACCTGCGAAGAAATTCAAAGGTTGTGTGTGAAGTTAATCAACCCGCACTGGGCCAGCGTGGTCGACTAAGGCCTATTAACCCTCTTTCAGGGTAGGCTCGAGCCTCTCAGTATGGGGTGCGCGTACCGCAGAGGTCTCTACCCGTGTCCGTTCGCAGGTGGTTCGTAGCCTAGTTGGTTTAGATTTTTTCAACTAACGGACATTATCACGAGTTAGCTCCAGGGCAATGTAAGAAAGAATATTAGGTTTTTTCCTGCTACCATACTAGTCATATCATCATATTCATACTATAATATACTATCATATCGTATGACACTAATATTTTAAAAAGAAAAAAGATTTGTATTTTTGTGTGTGTGTATATATGTTTGTATTGAATGAACTCAAAAACTACTGAACCGATTTCAAAAATGTTTTCATCATTAGAAAGCTACATTCACCCTGAGTAGAGTAGGCTATCTTTTACCGGGGGAAAGCGTCATTCCCAAGGGAAAAACTGGTAATATTATAAAGAGGAAAGATGTTTATTTTTGTGTGTTTGTGTGTGTGTGTGTAATGCTAATGAATAAACTCAAAAACTACTAAACCAATTTCAAAAATTCTTCCACCATTAGAAACCTACATTCATCCTTAGTAACATAGGCTACCTTTTACCGCGGGAAAATGCCTCATTCCCACAGGAAAAACTGGTAACGCAAGCGGAGCCGCTGTGGAAGCAAGTCTCGTTTATATAGATATTACTCAAATGATATTACCTAATATTACGTACGATTATGACTAGATGGATAAATCTGTAGTAAACATTATTTTGAAGGCACTTTTGAGAAGCCCGGATCACTTTCATTCAACACAGACCTCTTCGTACCAGCCACTACGAGTAACTTTCACACGACCGATCTCCGCAAACTGGTTCCAACAAGTAGTGATGGACTATTCGGATAATTTCAATAAAGCACAATGTAATAATGAGAAAGCTATAATGATACGAAACGATAGCTAGGTTCAAATATATTGAAATGAGTGGAATGGGTAAGTTACAATAGATCAAAGATTTGTTGGGCGTTGCAAGTATTAGTTATTAGTGACTAGTTTTGTTTGTTATTTGTATTTTATATTAATTGAATAAAAGATTTACTTTAGTACCTACTTATTTATCTTTGATTATTTATATATAGATCTAAAGAGATCTAAAAAGTATTTGTCTTCCATTTTAAAAGGCGCGGGTTCAAGTGTAAAGTGCGCGAGTAGGTATAAGTACAGTTTTCTAATTCCTAATGTGCGTTTATTCGATGTTATTACGGTGATGGAATACATCGTGAGGAAATCTTCATACACCTGCGAATAAATTCAAAGGTATTTGAAGTTGACCAACCCGCACTGGGCCAGCGTGGTGGTCGACTAGAGCTCTGATCCGAGTAAGCTCGAGTCCTTCAGTTGGGACATATATGGGCTGTTTAAAATGAGCCCTATTGCTGGTTGTTCGGGTTCATCTACGATTTTATTCGACGCAAGATACCTATATGATTGCATCGGAAATAAGCGATTCGTCGCAGACTTGGTACGCAGCAAGGCTGTCCGTTCAAAAGTGACAAACCAACATGGCAAGCCAAACGTCACCAAAGACGCGACGCTCCGCTAGAGTGCCAGCTACCAAGGAGTTGTCACTCTCTCCGATAAAAGACGCAGTAGAACGCGCAGTCATATTCAAAATTATGAGATTATTTTTGGATTATTTAGAATGATAGACAACTTTAAAAGGAAAGCATAGACATAGACTGCCAAATAATTTTGCGAATACATATTACAAAATAAAGAGACCGAAAATATCCAAGAGAAAGGAAAATCGCGCTTCGAGAAAATAGTATACCAACGTATTTTTTATTTATAATATTTTTGATCTAATAGCTGCCACAAGACTCTATTCGTCGTTCTATTGTTTCTATATTTATTTATTTTACACGATTTCATTCAGATACATTTAACATTCGTATCTATATAAGCATCACTATCCCTGTCATACCTAATTTTGTTTGCAAACATTTTCAAGTTCGGTTCAGGGAGTTGTGTGTTCGCTTAAAATTTAAGTATATTTCATCTATTTAGGCAAATAAATAATAGTAATATTGTTACTAAATTAGATTTACAATGGGTTTAATTGATTTATACCTTTATAAACAAGTTCAACGTATATTTTATCGATCCATTGGTAAGTTACAATTTTCTTTGCCGTACTGAAATGAAATGTCTACAAATAGTTTTGAGAAGTTTCTATTCCGGAATATATTTAGCTATTTATAGAGGTTGAATAATTATTAATAAAAAAATAAAAGTATTAATTTGCTTAGAATTATCCCAACAAAATTAACAGAGATCATAATCTACACCCTCTCTTAATTGGCCCAACAATATTAACAGAGATCATAATCTACATCCTCTCTTTCAAAGAAGTCCAGCTGTGGACTGATACTTATTGGCTGTAGTAGTTGAGGATCTAGATTATGTAAGCAAAACAGTTTTCTTGGGGATAACCATCGACTCTAAGTTACAGTGGGACCCCCATATAACTACATTAGCTTCAAAACTCAGCGCGGCGGGGCATACGCAATGAGAAAAATTCATCAACTGACAGACATCGACTTGTATACTTTACTTATTTCTATAGCATCATATCTAATCATGTCTTATTGTGGGGTAGGGCAGCAAATATAAATAGCATATTTTTTTTTTTTGCAAAAGAGGGCGATTCGTTTCATATAATTACGAAGTCAGGACTCCCTAAGAGAACTGTTTAAATAAATGGATATTCTCACAGTGTTCTCTCAATATAATATTTGAAAATATAATGTAAGTAAGTAATTCATAAGAACAAATTTTGACTTTTGACTTTTGATATGAAAATTTTTATAGCTACTGTTTTTTCTCCCTGTTACAGGAAGCACGGTATGTGAGCACAAGGCGGTGGAAACGGCGCCTGCGCCGACAACGGAGCTAGGGCGCCGTCGCGCGGTGCCGGTGGTATACTTGCGAGGCACTCACTACGATGTGGGGTTCGATACGGTGAGAATACAACCTCTCTTTTCGGTCTCAATACACGCATTATTTCAAGATTCTCGAGCACACCGAAAAACACAGTGTGGCAGACATAACTTTGTCGTGCGTATACATGGCTGGTTGCTCACAGCTTTTTGACGTATATTATATGTATATGTGAGATAATCGCTTGACACAATGTTTCATGCTAAGCTTACAATAGACAAATGGTCAGATTGAGTGAATGACAAGAAAGCATCTTTGCCCTAACCCGGCATTAACTGACTGTTTGGATGTACCGAAATCTCTACAAATATTAAACAGCGGTACGTCAATTTACAAATCCTCATTTACTCCGAGGCAACAACATGCAACAGAGTCGAATGCCACATTTTTGCAAGTCCGGTGAATCTTGATTGGTCTTACCTTTTAGACACAAGCATAGGACAATAAAAAAAAATGTCACATAATTGATAAACAAATTAGATGCTTTGAAAATCATATAACCACAATTTCACCTCGCCATAAAATAGGCTACCGCGTACCGCATGCCGAAAATGCTGCAAATATTTCCTATTTGTAGCATACCACAAGATTTCGCACGCTACAATTATGTAGCATGCGACATTGTAGCATATTGTTGTCTCGGCGTAAATGAGGCTCTATACTCCTTTTTGTGGTGAGTAAAATACAGTGATGAAAGAGACTCAGTATTTTAAAGCTTTTATTAAAGACTCTTTTTATTTTTACGCCTTGCACGGCTGACTCTGTCTTTTAGTCAACAACTTTTAGTCTTAAGAGTCTTTTTAGAATTCTTTAAACTTAAATCATTGAGTCTATCGCCTATCGCCAGGACCACGCCTGGGAGTCGAGAAATAGAAGACACCACAGAGAAGACACCCTAAAAAGTAATCTCATTTTACCCTTAAAAGTTTTTAATTACAATTATCAGGCTTTACTTAAATGCCTCTGATTTGTAAGTAAAGGACTGTCTTAGACATTTATGACTTCAAGTCTCTTACGTTAACCGACTGAGTCGTTTTTGTCTTAATTTTAGAGTCAAATCTTGTAAGAAGAGGCTATATAGTCTTTTATAAACGACTTAGAGGACTCAAAAGGAGACTCCGAGACATAAACATAATTGAGATTAAAGGTTCGGTCAATAATTTCCTGACGTCGCAATACGACACTAAACTGCAAAAATATTATCCATTTATATTGAGTTGTAATATTCAGATAGTGAGCGAGCGTTTCCTATAATATAACTTATCCACGTTTTATTGAGAAAACTCTTTAAAGACTCGTTTTACTGCCGTTTCATAAACTGAAAGCCGTGTTATAAAACCATCACCCACTTTTACCTTATAAAGGGTCATACAGAAATGTGCAACTACTATTAAATTAAAGCTTTTAATAAATCATTATTGTTTTATATTTGAAATTTGAAATCAGAAATCAGAAAATTAGTCAACTGAGTATGGTCGCCAAAAATTGTAAATATGGGGAAAAATATCTGTCCTCCTCGTTCAAAAATTCACAATTACTTATGTCATTTTAATTAGTGACAAATTATAACTGATTCTGGTTCGTAGTATCATATTTATTCAAATAAATACTTTAAGTATGTTATTACTTGCCTTTAACGAGTCGATTTAATAATTTTTTTTAAAAGTTTATTTTAGTCTCTATACAAAAATAGTGTGTCCCACTAACACATCTCATACTTTGAAGTCACTTTAATATGCTAAATTGTTTTGTAACCTGTTAAATTTAATCATTTTTAAATTATTCTATCAATTTGCTATACGTTACGATAAATTATTTTGTATTATATAACGTAAAATGCAGTATAAAACGTATTAGAAAATATGTCTCACTTTTGTTTCCCGAATGATACCTCACGTAAGTTACCATAAATAACGACTAAAATAACTAGGTTCCCGATCCGTAAAATATTATTTTTGTTATGGCAACACCATGTTCAAGTTGGCCAACCTCAGGAAAGAAAACGACATTTTGTTTGATCTGTGAAAGTGATACTAAAGGTAGTCGGCGCTTTTGTCTCGGAAGATTTAAATGGTTTTTAAGGAGATTATACAAGGCAAGAATGCAAGTTTAACATATTGTTTTAAAGTGTATGTATAGAACTGCTATTTCTTTTACTAATTGAACTATAAGGTGTCCTACAACTTCAAAACCTACATGAATAAATATGTTTTAGGTTATGTCCACAAGTGTTTTGATTCACGAATGATACCGT
The DNA here is from genome assembly GCA_948473455.1 of Teleiodes luculella. Taxonomy (NCBI): domain Eukaryota; kingdom Metazoa; phylum Arthropoda; class Insecta; order Lepidoptera; family Gelechiidae; genus Teleiodes; species Teleiodes luculella. The sequence continues at coordinate 4,462,056 of OX419582.1, forward strand.
GTGTTACTAAATGTGTTACGTAACATTCGTGATCGGTTATAAAGAGTTATACACACTGGAAATTCCCAAATTTGTTTATAATATTGTATGGCGTTCTATAATAAAGACATCTTAATTCTTATTTTGTTTTATTAAGTTTTAAATGCTTTATGAAAACCTTTTTATATTGACATAAAAAAGCTTTACCTACTTATTATTATTCTTAGCTTGACTTTTTTCCGAGTATGTAACTAGGCTTTATAAGTTCACATGTGTTACCTTAGTTCACGAATGTTACCGTGCGTTCCATATTCACGAATGTTACCTTACAATTTTTGGCGACCATACTAAACTAAAAAAAAGTCAAATCACAAAAAAAGGTCTACAATAATAAGATTTTGTTATTTGTGCTGTAAACGTTTTACTACGAAGTTTTAAAATCACTACATAGTATAAAATAAAGTCGCTTTTTCCGTCCCTATGTCCCTATGTCCCTATGTCCCTTTGTACGCTTAAATCTTTAAAACTACGCAACGGATTTTGATGCGGTTTTTTTTAATAGATATAGTGATTCAAGAGGAAGGTTTATATGTATAATACATGCATAATATACTGAAGGATAACCCACAATAACCATTTTCCCGTGCGGACCCGGGGCGGGTCGCTAGTTGTATATAAAACTGGACCAGGAAAACAAAAACTTCGCCATATCTATTGCGAAATTTCAATGCAACTAGTTTTACAATGGAAATTGTTGCCATAAACATAAAAATATACTTGTAGCGCCCCCAGAATAGGTTTTTAATTTATCTGGTCAGGATTAACTTAGTTAAATAATTCTTATATTACTTAATTACGTTTGCACCATGATCTGGATTGAATTATTTTCATTTAAATAAATTATAATCTAGTTAATATGTTTTCTCGACTACAATATTTGACTTATTTTTAAAAGTAGACCTCGCAACCTGGAAACTCAATGTTGTTATTTACTTAAAATTCCCTACATTTACACTCTATCAAAAAAATTACATCATCGGTCGTGGTAACTTTGGTGGAAGTTCGCAAAACATCTAAGCATAAATTATGTATGTAGCTATTTTTTGTATTTTTTATTATTTTCGTACCACCCAGTATACTAGCTATTTATTTGCGTAGCAGCATAAAACCCGCCTCGCGAATGGTATTGCCTGAAATGGACTTCTCAATAAGGCACTGAAAGCAATCTAGACTACCTAGACAATATCTATTCATTCAGGAGACTGTAATTTAGTTTAGTTTCGTTTTATTTATCTCATACTAAAGATTGCACACGTTTTTACAGTAGTATAAATAAAAAGGACATCCGTAGTATGATTGAAATGTGCGGTTTTAAAACTCTTTTTTTTTTATTCAGTATTGATTTTCATTTCCGCAATAATAACACTGTTTTATATCCATCTATTTTTGTCTTTGATTTTTGTTTTAAATGTGATCTGACTTCTACGCATTTTAAATGTATATTTTAATTTTAAATAATCATTAATTTAATACTGTATTCAACTTGATTCTTACTCTTTACGTTTGGCGGAAAACATGTAAAATGTAATTTAATTTCTTTTTCTAATTAAACAATATATTATATTAAAAAAACATTTATACGCGTGACCTTTGGTGTAATGTACTCGTTTGCTAACAATGCAACGCAACGTCTCGTCTTACTGCACTGACTCCAGTATCTATTTGCCATGTATGTGTACGTTTTGCCGTTTATTGTAAATTGAACTAAATTCATATGATTATAGGATAGTTAGTACGTAGATGTGAATCAAGAAAAACAAAATTATTTAACATGTCATCGTTTTCCTCACTTTGGTTTTCTGGCACAATTGCATTTACTATTTCCGAGATTTCTTTTAATATTCGTTTTATTATAGTTATTTTGTGATTTATTCTGATTATTTCTTGAATTCATATTTTTATTTTGATATTGTGAACACATGTTTCTGCTAAAGCTACCTCTAAAAGGCTTCCTATAACTCATATGAGGAGTATAAAATACATGACCTGGGTTTAATGATGAAGATGTTGTTAACTCTCCATGTTCTGCACCTTGTATCCGCGTCTTTTAAAAATTGGTAATTTTGCGCTGAATCGATTTGTACCTACTTGTTTGAGTATTTTGCAAAACTTCACAAAATTTGCTAATTGCTGTTTTTCATTTATTGGTTTCAACACTTTAAAAACGTCTGAATTATTATTAGCTTGTGCAACCGTCGAGTTTACAAAAAGATCCTCAATTTCCTGTCCGAATTGTTCGATTAACCTATTTTCCTATCTAGTCATCTTTTACTTGTTTTGTTTTGCCGTACCTATATGATTTCCTAATCAGTAGATGTGTCAACATTTCATCAACCAATGTAACGCATTATTGTAATCACCCATTAATCTGAGCTTTACACTTTGGGATAACCTCGGTTTTAATTACAAAATTAATTAATAATGGCAAATCCGTATCTTTATAATTTTATTTAATCTGTCATTACTTATTTTAACTATCACACTACACTCAATTAATAGAATATTATCATTTTGTTGTACCACGGTTGATTTTAGTTTCTTTATGTGTTCTTTTTTATGTATACTGTTTATAGTTACTTCTTTTTTTTCTTATTTCCATTTTTTAAGGAAAAATATTTTTTTTATTGTGGTCTCCTAATGTCATGTCACATCTGTAGTTAATGTTATCTAGCTTTGATAACGGCACCTACATACGTACACGGCAAAGCTATCTTCGTTCGTCACTATCGTGTCAGCAAATCATGTTGCAGTTAAGGTGAACACTTTGACATTATTAATTAGTGACTTGGCTTTTTATTTTTAATTTATTTATATGCGTGTTTCTGTAAGCGCGTCAGTGTCTTTTTTTTATATTTCCTCATTTTAGTTACTTTCTTTAAAACTCAGTTTTATTGTGATTCGTTTACATCTTATAATTTGATTATTATTTTTTTACTTTCTTATGCTAGTGTTAATATTCGCCATTTTTATTTTGATCTAATTAAGTGCCTGCCTAGGCTAATGCCACCGTACCGTGACGTGACGCACCGCGCCGCGCCGCGCTGTAGACATGGGGACGAGCTCTTATTAATTTTTTTAAATACATACTACAATTAGTGCATAATCAATGAGCATTTCGATGTAAAATCTGCTTGAGCGAATATTTTAAAAGCGCCTGTGCGAAATTTAAAGTTACGAAGTGAACCTCTCAATGTCAATGTAGTTTCGATGTTTGACACGACTCTTTCGATGTCGTTCTTCTTTTTAACCCCCGACAAAAAAGAGGGGTTTTATTGACGTGAGTGTCTGTCTGTGGCATCGTAGATCCTGAACGGATGAGCCGATTTTGATATAGTTTTTTTTGTTTGCAAGTGTTACAATCGAGAGTGTTCTTAGCTATGATGCAAGAAAATATCTTCAGCCATTTGAAGATTATCAGCTCTTTTCTAGTCAAGTAACGGTTTTGTGGAAGGGGTTTCAATTATTTTTTAAATTTTATGTTATTTATCTAGTCAATACGTACGTTCAAAGCACAAATTTGGGAAAAGGCGGCAGAGATGCGGTTAAGCTTAAGAAAATTTATGAGCCTCGCTCTTGTCAGCGGAGTCTACGCCAGTCCATTCCACTCTCCGTCTTCTGTTTAAACTGCTGTTATAAGGTCATACTTACACGACACTGCTACCACTCGGCAAAAATAATTATAATTTAAATATGGGCTTTAAATATTGCTCTTTAGATATATTTTACATTGGCATCATATATTAGCAGACAGCGAGCTTACCGCCGTCAGACTGCTCGGTAGTATTCGTCTTAGTTTAGGGCGGTGTTGAGTGGGAGCGGTGTTGGAGCAGAGTCGTTTAAGTGTGCTATGACATTTAGGATCCATTTGTCTCTCTCAGGGCCGCATATTCGCCTCGCTGATCAAGAACTTCTTGTCGAAGTACGAAAACCTCCGCGACTTCGAGCGCGAGTATAAGTCGGACGCTGGCCGCAATGCGTACGACCGTACCTTAGCCAACATGCAGCGGCGGTATCCGTACTACGTGAAGGAAATTCAGGGCGTCGCAGATGGCGCCGGAGTTCCCTTCTATCAGGTACAACAGCACTAAACATTCTGGTATAACAGACTCCGTGGCATAGTGGTAAAAACGCTCGCCCCACATCATAACACACAACAACACAACACTTGTCGAACAAATGTCCCTTTATGGGACTTTCCAGGTTGGTTAGGGCATTGCAGGCTGAATCACCTGATGGTCCGAAAAGAAAGATGATTCCGTGCTTCAGAAGGTTGTTTTATTTAACTAATTGCAACCATTATTACTTATTTCAGTCGTATTTTTAACCCCCGACAAATGTTATAAGTTTGACGTGTGTGTCTGTCTGTATGTCTGTCTGTCTGTCTGTCTGTGGCATCGTAGCTCCTAAACGGATGCGCCGATTTTCATCTAGTTTTTTTGTTTGCAAGTTGTCACAATTGAGAGTGTTCATAGCTATGATCCAAGAAAATATCTTCAGCCATTTGAAGATTATCAGCTCATTTCTAGTTGTTGAAAGGATCAAGTAACAGTTTTGTGTCCGGGGTTATGAATTTTTTTAATTTAGTGTTATTACTACAATGACTTGGTGCTCAAGCGACTGATAGGCGTCCTATATTTGAATCGTTCATGCTCTATCTGGAACTTGTTAGCAGAAATGCAAAGATTTACATTGACTCAGCTTTCGGTCCTAGTTGTTCCTGCTGCAAATGGACGATCTGATTGGCAACGTGAATGATAACCACATCCCCCGCAACGACACTGGGGGCTGCTCATCAATCGGCATCAACACTCCTGGACACGTGAGTGATCTGCCCCTGAACAACAGCGTCTTACTTAACCCTTTACAAGGCAAAACAACTCTACAAAATGCATTGGTTTTCGACTTTATGTTGAGGATATAAGGTGACAATATAGTGGCCACTGCCTTGTAAAGGTTTAACTTTGAAACCGTAGAAAATTTTTGTACAGAATCCAGCACATGCGGTTGAACATTCGCACTACGACATTCACCCCTACCGCTGCGGAACACGGGCGCTCTCAAGGTCAACATGTCCAGCCGCATGTGCTGGCTAGTGGCTACTGACATCACAACGATTGCCAATGTCAACAAAGACGTCATCATTATCATAATAATTTTAATCATCATCTTCAATCATCAAATCAAATCAAAAGGTTTTTAACTTAACTAGTAGTCCGATCAATAAACTGGTATATGTAGAGTGCATGAGCGGGAGCCTAAGCGATTTCTTCAGAAACGTATTCAGGGTGCTTAGGGATACAGCATACTAAAAGTCCCGACGTCTAGGAGGCGAGCCGGAGGAAGGGGGGGGGGCATCAAAGGTCTCATTTTCCAGTTTTTCGCCAATATTACAGAGACGGTGATGAAAAACTGTGTAGAACAAAAGTTATAGACAATTTTATAAGCTTTCATTTCATCATAGATCATATTTTGCTACAACGCACCGTTTCTGTAATATTGGCGAAAAACCTAAAAATTAGACCCCTCCCTCCCTCCGGCTCACCTCCTAGACGTAGGGACTTTTAGTATGTTTTATCCCTAAGCACTCTGAATTAGTTTCTGAAGAAATCGCTAAGGCTCCCCACGCACTCTACACCCTCCTTTGAGCCATTCGTTAATCGAACTATAGGCTTATGTACATACTACTGTAACCCTTTAAACATTACAAATTGCCGGGTAATATACCTAAATAGTTATTAGACAAACTAACAATCAAATAATATTTTAACATAATGACGGGTAGTGAAGAGTGTTGTTATATTTATACTACCCACGACACCCAGACGATAAACAAGCAAGCATTCTTTGCAAGCATTCTTTGTCACGTTCAGGCGATCCTCGGCCACACTGAAGATGCCTTCGCAGAAACCCTCAACCACTTCTACATCATGTCCGCTCATATCACGCCAGCCCCGGAAGACGCTGCTGCTGGGGTGAGTCTTTCTTTAGTAGGTACTGAAATCGAAATAGCTATTTATGCTACAAGTGCGGAAAGTATGTGATTGCCGATGAGTGTATAAGCCGACACGAGTCGGAAATCATCTTCCGCACGTGTATCATACAAGATTTTACTATGCATAGTGCAAGAAAAAAAAACAGTTATAATAAAAAGGCGTTATAAAATGGCGGGCTTCATAAAAACACATGCGAGATGAATGTGCTAATAGATGAGTACCTAAAATGTGTTCAGCAATGCAAATTTTTAATTAATATTTAAACGTAATTTATCAATAAAAATCAATTTCTAAAGTAATAATTACTACTAATTATAAACGCGTTTAATGAATTGTTATTTTTATTGTTCCCTATAGATTAGTGACAATTGGTAATAATTATGTAATTTGTAAAAATATCTCAAATACTGAAATGTCAGGTAGACAGCTGAGCAAAAATAAAATAAAAACTGAAAAGTAAAAAGCACTAGTGCGAATAATTGCTACTTTTCACATTATTTGGCTGCTTAGAAAACGCTCTTTTCGAGCACATGCATTGTAAAAGATCTTTCTTAATACACACGAATTAAGATCTTTCTTAATACACGCGAATTAAGAGCCCCAAACGAGCGCAGATGTACAATTGCGGTCATAAATGTTAGTTATCAAGCAACTAAAATTTTTGCAAACAAAACCAGATTCTTTGAACAAAACAGATAACATGTGTTGTTTATCCACCACATAAGCTTATCTTAAGAACATCAATGTCAATGATTACAAGTAGATTATACGAGATCGAGAGATTATTCAATTTCTATAATCTAACTATGTTACAGTCTTATCACTATCATCACTACATAAGTAGTATAAAATAAAGTCGCTTTCTCCGTCCCTATGTCCCTATGTCCCTTTGTACGCTTAAATCTTTAAAACTACGCAACGGATTTTGATGCGGTTTTTTTTAATAGATAGAGTGATTCAAGAGGAAGGTTTATATGTATATTACATGCATAATATACTGAAGGATAACCCACAATAACCATTTTCCCGTGCGGAGCCGGGGCGGGTCGCTAGTGTCACTATATATCATAGTGACATTTTTGCTAAGCAAAACCAATCTTCTACCTTTATGATTCTGCCGAACAAATTGGCCCCTATTCACTGGAATACCCCGTGAAACAATTATAAATAAATTCATTTCTAATTTTCCCAAAGGAGGTAACAGAATATCAATAGGAATGTTAAATATTAGATTTTGTACCTACCTACCTTATTTATAACACTACAATACATTAAATTAAAATATTTCATTTTTAATTGAAAATGTTGACTATTTTCATTTTCTCTTTCGACTATGAGTAAGTATTATTTATTCTGTGACCAGGGTCATTACATTTCAAATTTTTTTTTCAAAGTCCTACAAGATGGAATCATTTCTCCCCAGAAAACCGCGCTTTTGCTTTGCTGAACTCGCCACCACCAAAGACACGGGAAAGCGCGGGCTGTAGGACGGAATCCGAGTTTAAATGCAGCCTGTGACATAGGATGCGCCCCGCTTTCTATGGAAAAGACAGCACGTAAAGTCGGATTTCGCTCAGCACCCTGCTCTTTCCCACGTCTGTGGGTACGAGGCTTTAAAGTAAATAAATGGATTTATCTGAGTGATGTAGAATGCCTAAAAGTTAAAAATAAACAATTCTGATTTTGAATACTTAATCCAGATTCCTTTCATCTGGCAGTAGGTATTAATCTCATCAAAATAATAATATTCTGTACTATTTCTGCGCATCTAACCTCATCTTTTCATTTGCACAGGCTATTGAAGAGAAGTTCGCGTCGTTGTGTTACGCTGGCCAGATGCCGGGCTACACCATGGGCAACAACGCCCATGGTCTGGTCTTCTCCATCAACACCCTCAGCCCGCTCCTCCTCAAACCTGGCAACACACGTAAGTTCCGAGCATGTTCCGAATGATAACATCTGCGATACAAAAGCATCTGGGACACTCCAAAGAACGAACGCGATTTAGACGTAATTAAAGTCAAAGGTTTGGCAGCGCAGCGCTTGGAATGGCGTGGGACCGTGAAGAGGCAGGTTCACGAATTTGAGGAGTGGCGTAAAGCTGATCTCGACGCGAAGCGTGAAGAATTAAAGGCCCGTCAACCCACCGCCATTCATTATAACTACGTAAGCGGCGTGCTCACGTGTCCACACTGTGCACGGGAGTTCGCTGCAAAGATCGGCTATATAAGCCATCTTCGGGTGCACCAGCAGCGCCCCACTAATTAGGAGTCGAAGTGGTCGCCATGACCGAAAACGGTCGTAAGGATCATCATCATCATCATCACTTCTGTGGTGTGGATGATGGAGTAAGGAAGACATTTTTTTTGGTACTTTAGAGGCGACCTGATCTTGTCAACATATATGTGATTTGATACTGATATATTCTTTTTGATATTTTCCGTCAGTTTTGACTAATAGAAAGTCACCAATAGAAAGCTGCATGCAAGGTTGTTATAAGTACTAGTTGTACGATATTACTTGTAACATCCTTGGCTGTTTGACATTTGGAGCAATCACAACCCCGAGACAACAAGATTTGCATGTATTACGACACTATAATGTTAGATACTCATACTCTTTGAAGACAGCTTAGCAAAAAATTTAAAGATGTTCAGTCAAACTCAAATCAACTTTTCCAAGGAAACTTTTCCCGGCAACGAAAAAAAATTAATTCCCCATACCAAGGATGTTATAAGTACCTACGAGTACTACCACTTAGAACATCCTTCCTTGCCCCATACAAAATGTCCGGTTAACTCCGGTTCAAATTACTCTTTGCTCTCGTATTTAGCTTACAATATTTACCGAGAGCTGTATAGAGTCAAAATCTTTGTCAAAATATTTTTTGTGGTCCTCCCAATCTACTGTCCATAAAAGACTGGCAGTAATTGAAAAATAACAATACCTTGCAATTTTATGTACTTAATCATGGTCTTTTTTTTATGTAGGTACTTAATTGTTCGATACATTTATTAACAGAATATTCAGTGAGAGACTTTTTGCTGTCTTTAACGTATCGGTCACTGTGTGGGCGGCCATTTATCAATTAATTGTGAACCAATTAATTTATCAATTACGATTGTTTGACGGTATATTTAATCAAACAAAAAGTTTGTATAGTGTGATTTATTTTGATCGCGAATGTAAAATGTTTTATTTATAAATAATATTTATGTTTTATAAGAGATAAGAACTTTCAGATTGCTTTGGACCAGATTTCTTTCCTCAGATAGTCGCCAGTCGCGAGTGATATGATTTTCTATTTCAAATATTATACTATAAAAAGGGCATTTAGAGCCCTTTCACACGAGCAATTTTTTTCGGCGATTTCTCGGCGGAGCGAGCTTATTAACCGCCGCGATAACGCCGCGTCTCGCCGCGATACCAAATACCAAAATGGGTGTGTAGGTACGTACACGCCGCGAACCGCCGCGTGCTCGCTGCGATCTTGCTCCGCCGAGAAATCGCCGAATAAAATCGCTCGTGTGAAAGGGCTCTTAGTAAAGCCTAACCAAAGAAATAAAAACCATAGCTGGACAGTATCGAGAGAAATAACATTATCTAGGATCTGTTGCATTATAAACGTGCCAATTTGTAAATTACAATTCAGTATAGACTGATTAAAAAGTAGATCAGAAGTTTGTTAGAATATTTGTATTGTATTATACTGCGTTAGAAAGGATTTTATGGCAAGAAACATATATTATTATAATTATGTGTCGAATTGAGAACCTCATCCTATTATTTTTTTTGTTTAGCGAGGACGTTCATCACACGCGCCTTGCTGTCAGCTAGAAGCCTGGTGGAAGCCGAGAAGGTGCTGAATGATGAAGGGCTGGGCGCTGGCAACGGCTTCTCCGTAAACATGCTGTGGACCGAGGACCAGAACCGCACGCTCCTCAACGCCGAAGTAGCACCAGACCTCAAGAACAACCGCTCCATTCTCAACATCCACAGATACGAGAGCGACGTACTGGTGCACTGCAATCTGTGAGTCTCTACCACATCTGATCAACTGTAGGCTTACTATGCAAGAAGCGACAAGCTCGAGAAGCTGTCAAATGCGACATAATGACATTAAAGCCTGACAGCGTTTAAAGTTCTGTCAATATGTCGCGTTTGACAGCTTCTCGAGCTTGTCGCTTCTTACGTATAGGTCTACCAGTATCTGATGGCAAAAAGGGGAAACGAAATTGACGCTAGCAAGGTTTCTTCGACATTTTCACCACTTTTTAAAGGAAATTTGACGAATATTTAAGATTAACAATAAAAACTATAAATCAATAACAAAAAAACAACAATCAATCAACATCAGTCAATTTGCAGAAGACAATAAGTGCTACAAAAAAACGACTAGGAATATTTAGTCGTATTTTTTCCCTTTTTGTATAACTTGTTTTCATTTTTGAATGACATACTTATAGTCCATGGAAATCGTACCATAAAAGGGGTCTTCACTTGCATCAAATCGGGCAGTTCTGATTTTTTTATATGTTGTATGTAATGAGGTGGTAATGACAAATATAATTTTTCCAACTCGAAAGCCTTCCGGAACATTGTAAAATTCATGAAAAACCATTAAATTTTTGAGTTTTTGCCATTTTTTACCACCAAGGACCCGTTTTACGGTAGAAGTCACTATGAATTCTTTTAAAGTAGACTAAATTTGCAACAAAATGAGAATAGTTGGGTCTCGATAAGCTGAATAGTTTCAAAGATACAAGCTGTTCAAATGTTTGCAAAATTTCTTAAATAATACAATTTAGAGTTTAGGGTGTCTGTCAAAAATATTTTTCTACTAAAGGTGTGCTTTTTATTATTTTTATATATAGTATAGGGTATATAATTATTTATAATAAAAAAAAACAAAACCATAATACAAATTTTTTGCAAACATTTGAACAGCTGTATCTTTGAAACTATTCAGCTTATCGAGACCCAACTATTCTCATTTTGTTGCAAATTTAGTCTACTTTAAAAGAATTCATAGTGACTTCTACCGTAAAACGGGTCCTTGGTGGTAAAAAATGGCAAAAACTGAAAAATTTAATGGTTTTTCATGAATTTTACAATGTTCCGGAAGGCTTTCGAGTTGGAAAAATTATATTTGTCATTACCACCTCATTATATACAACATATAAAAAAATCAGAACTGCCCGATTTGATGCAACTCAAAATGTACCAATTCCATGTATCATTACTTTCAAATTGTAATTTGATAACGCATTCTCTTTTGCAATTCAATGTACCTGGGTATCAAGGCCAAAGCGGAACCATACTTTACAGCATTGCAATGTGATTGGTATCTGTCAATTGGCAACGTTAGGATAATGACAAAACTAATTATTTTTCGGTGTCTAATAAAAAAAAACACACATTCTATTGCACAAGTCCGAAGTCCACCGATTCCCTTGATTGATTAAATATTTGGCACTCATATATTTTGTTACCTAGCTGTATCTGCCTTCGAATAGGGTGCGGGTTCGAAGCCCGCCTAGGGCAAACATTATTATATGTATATCAAAAACGGTTCAGTGGTATTTGCATAAGGACACAGAAATAGACTTAAGTACCTTCGCATTTATAAATTGGCCGAGTGAGCTTGTTTCAACTTGGGAAAATGCTTTTGTAGTTACATATTACTTCGTCAATTTATCTACAACCCCCTAACATGAAGTGCTATGACAAAAGTTTGTCGCACATTTAACTGTCAAAAAGTTTCTAGAAACCCGCCATATTGAAATATCCTCCAATAGGATAAGAGAATACGCACGACAAAATTATGTCTGTCACGCGTGGTCGGGCATGTTAGATATGTTAGATATGTTAGAGGGCTGGTCGCATTTTTCAATCGAGAGAGTTGAAATTTTGTGAGCAGGTATGTTAGTTATATAAATAATTTTTAAGTAAATTCTTGGAATATCTGAACAAACGAAATGACGGAGTTATGGAACTCGCAGTCTCAATCACTCGCGGAGTATGCAAAACTAACAGTGCCGTCTGTCAGTAGTAAATAACAGCAAACAACTGCATGTTCATTTCAAAACTCTGACTGATCGCGAGGTATACAGCTCACGGAGTCACTAATATTCATCATCTCAGCCGAAAGACGTCCACTGCTGGACAAAGGCCTCCCCCAAGGATCTCCACAATGATCGGTCCTGCTTGGCCCGCATCCAGCGGCTTCCCGCGACCCTCACCAGATCGTCGGTCCACCTCGTGGGGGGCCTGCCCACACTACGTCTTCCGGCGCGCGGTCGCCACTCAAGAACCTTTCTGCCCCAACGGCCGTCGGTTCTACGCGCAATGTGCCCAGCCCATTTCGGGCTATGTCGGTGACACTAATATTAGTAGGGTTTGGATATATAAAAACCGTGTTTGTCCAGATACGAACGGGTGGCAGTGAAGGAAGTGATCGGGCCTATCATAGACAGCAGCAAGGCGCGCTTGCAAGCCATTCGCGCTCACCGCACGCCGCAAGCGCGCCGAGACGTGCAAGACGCGCTCTCTGACGTCAGCGGCAAGGATTTCCAGGTGTTCCAGGACAAACGAGGATCCGTCATCATGACCATTACTGCTGGTAAGGTTTTTTTTTAAACTGACCGCAATTTCCCTTACACTATTGTTAAAACATCGATCAAAGTTACAACGAACTACAAGAACTTTTATATTATGTTACTTGCTGATACGGAACCCTTCATGGGCGAGTCCGACTCGCACTTGGCCGCTTTTTGAACTGAATATCAATTACAAGTCAAACACTGAAACGCTATATAAAACACCCCTGAACAACCCAGTCAGTCCCGCGGCGCCTGCGGGGTGCGGGGCGTCGTGAGCTCGGGCGGGCGGGGAACTTATTTTAATGCGGGGTGGTGAGTGTCCTTTCTGTACGGTTTAGTTCTATTATTTTCTTCTGTGCTGCTGGCACGATGACGACGCTTGAAAGACGCGTGGGGTCTCTTAGATGCCTGTAACTCAGTCATCTCCCGACAGGTATCTTCGACCTGGACCAAGGCACTTGGAGCCTCTACATCGACGCACCAAACGCTTCGGAGCCAGTCGCCGTGCTGCCCCTCACTTTCTCCAGCAAGATCCCCAAGCCATAAACCCTTCTTAAGATATCAACTTAAATAAATGTAATACTGTTTCCTATGTAGTCCTATAATGTAATGTAAGGAGACATAATTATTATAATTCATATACAGGATTTTTTTAACTGGGTATAACTGGCGGCTTATAGAATGAGAATACCATGTTCTGTTCTGTAGATGCTATGAAAAAGACTGTAAAAAAGATACCTATTTGACACAATTCAGGGTGAAGCCTTAGTCGACCACGCCAGCCCAGTGCGGGTTGGTCAACTTCACTCACAATCCTTGAATTACTTCGCAGATGTGTGTTGGTTTCCTTACGATGTTTTCCTTCACCGTTAGAGCATCGAATAAACGTACAGTCGCCTGTATAAGTGCAGTCATATCGCGTGATTTTATACTTAAAAATAACTTTTTTTAAACAAAAATGTTTATTTTCTTTTTTTGTGTTATGGATACAGTGTTGATGACTTAACATTTTAGTTAAAATATCACAACTGGAATATATTTGGAAAAAAGTTATTTTTAAGTATAAAATCACGCGATATGACTGCACTTATACAGGCGACTGTACATATGAATCCTAAAATCGAAAACACATTGGTACGTGCCGAGGTTCAAACCCGCTACCTTCCACTTGCCTAGCCACTAGGCCACCGACACTAGCTAGATAATGGATCAAAAACAAAAAAAATGTTTATGGATTTGACAGTGATTTAATCTATTTTCCGTTTATCAACTTACCGGGACGAAAAAATAATGACTTTTACTGTCTGTATCAACGATCCAAATGAGTATTTTGTATGGGAAATTTATGGGAAATGAGTGTCGAATATTCGAATATTTTCAGTTTCGAATAAAAGTTGGGGAAAGTCTCAAAACTTGACTGAGGGCATGGCATGTCCTTTGTGTTCGCTAACCTGTCGCTGCTGCCGCATGCAAACGAAGGGGTTAAAAACTATCTCTTATTTACTTAGCACTTACTACTTATTCTAGTTTACGATAATTTTTATTTTTCTGTATTATTTGGCGCATCAAATGTGCTACATAGTATCCCTCTATGTATCAAGAACATTATTTATTAAATAAATTAAATTTTAATAAATGATTATTTTTTATTCTACGCCATGACGATGATGGTGATAATGATATTGATGACTGTAAAAAAATTATTTCTTTATCTAGCCTAGCGCATTAATATAAGCTCGATAGACTCCATTCCTGCATAATAAATAAATAATAATTATTTAATACTTTATTACGTAGCTTGCAATATAACACATTATTATAAATATAAATATAAATATAAATATGTGGGACGTCTCACACACGGCCATCTGACCCCAAACTAGGCAGAGCCTGTACTATGGGTGTCAGATAGCTGATATACATGCATATATAAATATACAACATCCAGACACAAGGCAAACACAAGTGCTCATCACACGAATGTTTGCCCTGGGCGGGATTCGAACCCGCGACCTTGTGCTTCGTAGGCAGACGTACTACCAACTAGGCTACGAGGCCGTCATTATAATGTTACAATACAATGCTTTGAATTACATAACTATGGAAAAGAATTTGTGTTAGTTTTATCAATAAAAAATGTTTCACAAAGAATTACCATATAATTATTATTAAACAAATGTATCATGAATTAACTATAATAAATTTATTGATGAATTATAATACATTATGTTTCATGTTAATAATACCTATTATATAAATAGTTAAACACGTAAGAGTTCCTTTCATTAAACTTATAATTACTTAGTATGTAGTAAAGAACATGGACAAAGAATAAATAATAGTGACATGGATGAATATGTAAACCACCCTTTTATTTGTTATGATCAAAAAAAGATGCTAAGAGTATGTTATATACATATAGGTATGTATTCACTGGGCAGAATAAAAAACAAGCCATTGTAAATTGAATTATATACAATATTTTATTTAGTTAAAAGGAATTTGTAACTATATTAAATTACAACAACTGGCTACTAAGTAAAATATTTATACTATCACTACTATTATAAAGATCTATAAGTAAATCAGCAGATTTTCCTAGTTCACGTGTCAAATAACTCAGTTTCATTATTGTGATTCATGGGGTTATTATTAGAGCGCGGAAAAGCTTGCTTCTTTCTTGATTCATTATTTTGCTGTAGTTTTTTTCATGTTAAAGATATTTCGTTATAAAGCAATAAGCACTTTTTGCTGTAGATTTAGAGACTAAAATAAACTGATTTTAATTCTAAATGTTTAATTTATTTTTTCACGATATTGGTGCATTCCATTAATTCGCCGTTCGGGACGTGTGCATCTGGATTGAGGGCCCATTTTTTAAAAGTTTACAAACCGATTTGAGATTTATAGGGGATTTAATAAAGAATAGTAAAAACATGAAGCACAGGGTCACGAATTTCTTAAACATAAATTGGAACTGTGGTGATTAAATAGCTTGGGCTCTCAATCCAGATGCTCGGCTAAAATGGCATATTTCAAATCTCAAAAAGTACTACTTCTGGGTTTATAATTTTTATTTCAGCATTTAGTTAAGAATTTCTAAAATATGTATATAATTCTTAAATTTGTATAATATGATTTACATATTAATATTACGATTTATCTTGGGCCCTCAATCCAGATATGTCTGGACTGAGGGCCCAATATTTGACTTGCAAAACATTAATTTATATAAAGAAATACATAAATATGACTTCAATATGTTATATTTAGACACCTATGTGAATTCCTAAAAGATAAATAATGACACAAAAGTTAATTGTTTAAAAGTAAATGACGATCGAAAATAATCGAAATTTACCAAAACGTCTGAACTGAGAGCCCAATATTTTCAGCTTTATCGACTAGGCTCACCCTCATAGATCACCACTAATTAGAATACGTTCTTTTAGAAAATTTAAACTAAAAGATTATAAATAATCCGTTCTTCTAAATTGCATACTTTAAGAGAAAATCGGTTTTCATTTTTTTATATGAGAAAAAATTGTAGGGTGGATATGATTTCGTGCTTTTTTGGAGACTAATCCGTATGTACAATATAATACAAAAATATACTTTATTGACACCAAAAAGAAACACAACACATATACAGAAAAACAGAACAAAACAGAAGAGTCAAAAGGCGGCCTTATTGCTGAGGTAGCAATTTCTACCAGGAAACTTTTGGGTATGAAAATAGCGTAGGTAAACGTTATGCGGGTTGGTTTGGTGTTTTATACAGAGTAGGTTTTGAAATAAACTAAAATTCAACTTAACCAACATTAAATAAAATACTTAAAAAATAATAATACTTTACACAAATAGCTATGAATAGTCCGCTTTAACGCGCATTTTAAAGAACTCGGGTGAAGGGGCTCGCCTGGCCGACTCAGGAAGATCATTCCATAAACATGAGTTGCATGGAGTAAAATTTTGTAGAATGAAGGGGCATGTTAAGTAACAGTCTTTTACACGAACGAAGATTACGGCACTGAGCGAAAAACGAAAATATCTTTGAGATTAGAAGGAGAATTGGGGTTGAAGAGAACAGAATATAGAAGAAAAAGTATGTGACAGTTCCTTCGGTGGCGGATGGGCAGCCACTGAAGTATGTACTCTCATACAAGGTATTTTTTAAACGACTAAGTAAATATTTGTTGCTCGATCTGTCATAAGCAATTGTGATTTATGTGCAGCGATTTGTTGTCAACGTAAGTAAGTAGGTACCTAGATCACATTAATATTGCCTATTTTCATTTAACGAATATCATTTCAAGTCATCTGTTTTTCCTACGCACCCGATGTAAAGAAAAAAGGCCATTACAGTCAACCTTGATAAAATTTTAGGTAATCTGTAGGTACATATAAAACAAGTCGTGTTATTTACAATATTTTGTAACTCGGGAACGGCTGCACAGATTTTAATGATCTTTGATTCAATTAAGTACCTATCTGTGAATCGGATTCTAATTGGTCAGTTTCGTGGATTTGTCATCGTCCCTAACCCTAACTCGTCAGACAAGTAAAATGTAAATAAAGTAATTATCACTACATAGTATAAAACAAAGTCGCTTTCTCCGTCCCTATGTCCCTAGGTATGCTTAAATCTTTAAAACTACGCAACGGATTTTGATGCGGTTTTTTTAATAGATAGAGTGATTCAAGAGGAAGGTTTATATGTATAATACATGCATAATATACTTAAGAATAACCCACAATAACCATTTTCCCGTGCGGAGCCGGGGCGGGTCGCTAGTATATAATAAAAGTAAGTTATATTTAAAAAAGTTATAAGCATAAAAAAACCCAAGCCATTAAATATCTGGGGTGTAGTCAAAACTGAAAATAACAATATCTTTTACTTGCTTCTCTGAACGAAACTGTTTCTTAAGTTTGTATTATATGTGTATTTTTACTGTCCCTTTCTGTGGAATATATAGTTTTTTTATGTTACCAACCGTGTTTAATTTATGAAAATAAATAATGCTATTATCTGCAAAGGTAAGACTTTCTGTCCGAAAGAGTAACAAAGTCATATCCACCCTACAATTTTTTCTCATATAAAAAATTGAAAACCGATTTTCTCTTAAAGTATGCAATTTAGAAGAACGGATTATTTATAATCTTTTAGTTTAAATTTTCTAAAAGAACGTATTCTAATTAGTGGTGATCTATGAGGGTGAGCCTAGTCGATAAAGCCGAAAATATTGGGCTCTCAGTTCAGACGTTTTGGTAAATTTCGATTATTTTCGATCGTCATTTACTTTTAAACAATTAACTTTTGTGTCATTATTTATCTTTTAGGAATTCACATAGGTATCTAAATATAACATATTGAAGTCATATTTATGTATTTCTTTATATAAATTAATGTTTTGCAAGTCAAATATTGGGCCCTCAGTCCAGACATATCTGGATTGAGGGCCCAAGATAAATCGTAATATTAATATGTAAATCATATTATACAAATTTAAGAATTTATATACATATTTTAGAAATTCTTAACTAAATGCTGAAATAAAAATTATAAACCCAGAGGTAGTACTTTTTGAGATTAGAAATATGCCATTTTAGCCGAGCATCTGGATTGAGAGCCCAAGCTATTTAATCACCACAGTTCCAATTTATGTTTAAGAAATTCGTGACCCTGTGCTTCATGTTTTTACTATTCTTTATTAAATCCCCTATAAATCTCAAATCGGTTTGTAAACTTTTAAAAAATGGGCCCTCAATCCAAATGCACACGTTCGGGACGACTAGTGGCTTAGTGACAATGAGAATTTGCGGCACATAAAGGAGATTCCGCAAAAAGCATAATAGTTTTAAGAAATACAAATAAAGGTACTGCATTTAGTATGAGTAATTATCTTAATCATTACTTCCAAACTAATAAATAATAAAAACCCGACAACCATTCGCTCTGAGGGATTTACTTGCAGGGATATCATTCTATTGAAAAAATAAATGAATATAAGTACAGAAGCCAGCATTTGCGTTTGGTTTGCACCAAGAAATTCACCCCTACCACTACGGAATTCGGGCGCCCTCAAAGTCCAGCCGCATTGCTGGCTACTGTACATTAAGAGACTGATGTAAACTTCCTACACTACGAAGAGTAGGTATCTAACATTATAGAGTAATATACATATATGTATAGTGAAAATGCCTGGAAGAGCTACTGGGCCATGAAAGATCTGGTTAAAGGTAAACTGCCGTTATAACTAAAACGAAAACTCATGGATATGTGCATCTTACCCTTCCCTACGGTGCACAGACTTGGGCTTTGACTGACATCCAAAAAACCAAACTCAAGGTTTGCCAGCGTAATATGGAGCGCAGCATACTCGGTGTAAGACTGAGTGACCGAGTTAGAAATACGACGCTGCGCTCCAAGACACAAATAATTGATGTGGCTCAGAAGGCCGCCCACTTAGAGTGGGACTGGGCAGGCCACGTCACCCGTATGCCGAATGAACTCTGGGCCAAAAGAACAAACAATTGAATGCCTCAAAATGCTAAAAGGTGTCGTGGTCGGAAAAAGAATTAGTAATATAAGGCTACCCAATCCTGTCAACACTCAGTAATTTGGTACTTAAAATATTTTTTCCGTAAATTTCGACCATTAGAAAGTCACCAATAGAAATCTGCATGGCTTTTGGAGCAATCACAGAGACAGCCCTCCAAGCACCAAAACTAGTTGACAGAATTACGTAACTTCACTACAAAAAAAATGTATTCCTCACTTTATTCTACACAACTATGCACCTGTACCCCTACCATGAGTTGCTAACCAAAATAAACGCGCTCGATATCGAGAGCGTAAACGCGATTTTGTATGGAATTGAAACTACGCCATCTATTGACAGTTATCTGAAGTAAAATTTCTCCATACTAAATGCACGTTTACGTTGTCGATATCGAGCGCGTTTATTTTGGTTAGCAACTCATGGTAGGTAGGGGTACTGTTATTTAGGGACACTCTCTGGGGTTGAAAAAATCTTACAGGCAAAGATTCAGATAAAAGAGCGCCGGCGGCGGCGTTAGATTCAAATAAATAATTAAAATTCGAATATACATAAAAAATACTTCTTAAAAAGTCCACTTCTTGAAATGATCACTTCATTTACGGAGAAGTCTATCCTGACTCGTCTTCATAGCAATTAGTCTCCTATACTTTGTGAAATAAAATACAGTTTTGATTTGCTTACATCAGTTCATCACTAATATCACTACATAGTATAAAATAAAGTCGCTTTCTCTGTCCCTATGTCCTTATGTCCCTCCCTTTGTACGCTTAAATCTTTAAAACTAAGCAACGGATTTTGATGCGGTTTTTTTTAATAGATAGAGTGATTCAAGAGGAAGGTTTATATGTATAATACATGCATAATATACTGAAGGATAACCCACAATAACCATTTTCCCGTGCGGATCCGGGGCGGGTCGCTAGTATATAAATAAATAACCCTTTACAGTTGAAATTATCTATAGATAGGTAGAAATTTAGGCAATGTGAAAGAAGTCGCATAAACATTTTTATTTTATTTGACATTTGTTTCGCAAACTTTACCGAACTGGCGGGCGAGTGGAGGGCTTCTATCTACCTCAAAGTAGTCATATACCAACGAGTCTAGGTCTAGGAGTGGGCAGAAACTTCAGTATGTAAAATGATTACAAAATCCTTACTTTAAAAAAAATTGCAATTTTCATTAACGATTTTATTGAGGGTATCAATGAAAATTAACTTATTACATACTTATCACACAATTATTAATAATGGCTATGACGTCATAGGCCGCTATTTATTCATGTCAACTATTATACACTTATGTGGCAATGCACATTGTTCTCTTTTATCATAATGTCAAGTCAAGCTTCTAATGACGTCACAGCTTGCTATAGTATGTATTATAATTTGCAATAAAATAATCTATATTAGGTTACACAATAAAAATAAAATAGAATTGTTGCTATCAAATTCAAATTAAATAGTTAAAATTATCATTATGTAGTTAAAAAGCAGTAGCGGCGTTAGGGTTGGGCGCGGTTGGGCGACCGCCCTGGGCGCCGGGCACAAAGGGGCGCCGTAGGCGCCGCAGGCGCCCCTTTGTGCACTGAGTTTATAAATAAATTTATACGTAAATTCCCAAAATTTAGGGGAAATCATATGTTGGCTACACTAAATTGGTTCGCACCGTTCAATCCGCAACTCGGGAATCCCCGACCATAGAAAAACGCACACTTCGATGGGTGCATGGAATATTTCCGCAATAGCTATTGCGGCGGTATACGTGTAATGGGACATTCGGCATTTACGTCTCTTTACACACCTAGTGAATTTTTTTTGTGGCTCTCCAACGATTATTCTCGAAGATATAAAAAAATACTACTTTCTTCGCAACAAGGTAACGTGACTTTTATACCTGCAATACTAACACTACATTGAGTTGCGAATATATTAACCATACTTTTTTCAGGTAACAGCGATCGCAGCTTTCGTCTATGTACATGTTTTTAGTTTATATAACTGGAATACCGAATACCATCATAAACACGGTAACAGCGATTGAGGCTTTCTTTCAGGTACAAGTTTTTAGTTGACATAACAGAAATACTGAAAACCATTATAAAGCTTTCGGAGCAAACACGTTAATGATTATTTTTTTTTATTGACCTATGCTTGTGTCGAAAAGGTACGACCAATCAAGCTTCACCGGACTTGCGGGGGAGCGGAAGATTCTACCCAAAAAAAAAGTCATATACCAACGCGTCTAGGGGCGGCTCAAGGGAGCCTCGGACCACGGCCTAGCGGGTTGATATTGAAAAACATCGTGAAGGAGACGATGCCTGGGGGGCTCCGTCTCTGATTTTCAATTTTGATTTTGGTTCTGGCCGCGCCCCCGCCAGCGGGTACGGGCGTTGTTACCAGAAGGGCATTCTGTTAGGTGTAATCTAAATTCTTTGGCTGCTTTAACTACATCTGTGATTTCGTCGGCAGTTAGTAATGTTTTTTTTTTATTTGAAACGTAGGACCGTGCTCATTCTACTCTTAGTCAGTAAATTCCTGAAATGAATGTAATTTTAACAATATTCCTAAAAATCTTTGTTTAACAAACGTTTATAACAGTTTCCTGTTACCCCATACCGAAGCAATAAAGAACCGCAGATTGAATTATTCTTTCCTAATTGACAGATTAACTACTTACCTCTCGAGGGGCCATTACTCGATGCTATTTATTTACAGGTTACAAAAAAGCTGTTAGAATAATCACAGAAAAACATCGTCTTTCTAACTAAAACTAAACTAACTGGACTAAATTACTAAGGCGCCATGAACTTGGTACACATATATAAGTAGTGGTCACACATATAACTTAAATCATAACAAAGAGCGTTATTTTTATGTTCTTGGTCAAAGAAGCTGAGGCGTATACTGACTGGCAGTGAAACTTTTTAAACGCTTTCTCATTCTCCGGTAATCGTGAATCTTTTCTAAATTCTATGTTTTTAGGTATGCTTCATTGCATAAGGTATATTCGGGTAAGTTCGGACGGTTTTTTGGCAAGTGAAAATACTTTAGAAAATTTAATATTTCTCTTTCATTCGGACCACGTGACTTGACACAAGTCTACGTCATCCCTGATGCACCCCCACTCGCACCTCAAACTCATCGCTCAAACCAGCAGGGCTTTTTACTCTAGTGCGAACATTATTATACATGTCTTGAATGAGCTGTATGTATGTCTCGGGTAGATATTGTGCTCTCAGCGATTGCCACACTAGCTTACGTGGTACCCTATCGAAAGCTTTTTCAAGGTCAATGAATATGAGATGTAGATCTTCTTTGCTCAGACGATATTTTTCTGTGATTATTCTAATAGCTTTTTTGTAGAAAGGGACTAAATTACTAAGGCGCCATGAACTTGGTACACATATATAAGTAGTGGTCACACATATAACTTAAATCATAACAAAGAGCGTTATTTTTATATTGTTCTTGGTCAAAGAATCGGAGGCGTATACTGACTGGCAGTGAAACTTTTTAAACGCTTTCTCATTCTCCGGTAATCGTGAATCTTTTCTAAATTCTATTATTTTTTGGTATGCTTCATTGCATAAGGTATATTGCAATACTAACACTACATTGAGTTGCGAATATATTAACCATACTTTGTTCAGGTAACAGCGATTGCAGCTTTCGTCTAGGTACATGTTTTTAGTTTATATAACTGGAATACCGAATACCATCATAAACACGGTAACAGCGATTGAGGCTTTCTTTCAGGTACAAGTTTTTAGTTGACATAACAGAAATACTGAAAACCATTATAAAGCTTTCGGAGCAAACACGGTAATGATTTTTTTTTTAATTGACCTATGCTTGTGTCGAAAAGGTACGACCAATCAAGCTTCACCGGACTTGCGGGGGAGCGGAAGATTCTACCCAAAAAAAAAGTCATATACCAACGCGTCTAGGGGCGGCTCAAGGGAGCCTCGGACCACGGCCTAGCGGGTTGATATTGAAAAACATCGTGAAGGAGACGATGCCTGGGGGGCTCCGTCTCTGATTTTCAATTTTGATTTTGGTTCTGGCCGCGCCCCCGCCAGCGGGTACGGGCGTTGTTACCAGAAGGGCATTCTGTTAGGTGTAATCTAAATTCTTTGGCTGCTTTAACTACATCTGTGATTTCGTCGTCACGTTCGGAAAGGATATGTTTGGGACGGCGGCGGAACCGCGTGGTGGGGTGCGGGAAATAGCCCGTACACTTAACAAAATAGGGATTGGGATGGGAAGGGCGTTCATCAAAGTAGCGTTTGGATGCTTTCTTCATGAAGCCACTAACGGAAGGAAACGGTAACGAGTTATTGCTTGTCCATTTTCATTACAATATTTTTTTATTTGAATGATTTTTCCGGTTGCGGCAATATTCCATGCACTTTTAATTTTGACGAAACGGAATTGACTGCTCATTTCTCATTCATTATATTGACCCTTAATGTATGACTTGTAGTATAAGCCAAAATGGTAACTTTACAGGACGTGCAATAAACAAAAATGGCCTAATTTAATTAATTCACAACTTTTGAAGGAAAAAAGTTTTATTGACCCCGATAATTTCATTTTTCTTAGATCTTGAATCCCTTTCATATTAACAAACTTAGTCTCTTGTAGCTCTAATCGTTTCAGAGATAGCATGGTTTCTACTACAAAATAAAACTGCTCTTACTGGCTCTAACGACATATTTTTTGTTATAATAGCCACTAATAACAATGTATATTGTATCATTTAGCCTTGATTTTATCAAAGAAGATTGTAATTTATTGTAATAAATGCAGAACTTTTTTAGCAGTTTGATCTTAAATTGTACAAAATATGCAATGACCTCAAAACTCACACAAATAAACGGCTTTTATCTCACACAAATAAAAGATTTTGAACTTAATTTCTCGTGAAAATTTTTTTTAATTTAGTTCACACCAAATACCAATCCCCACTATGAGACAATTTGAGGACTATAATAGTCCTTGAATTTTCTCATAGGTAATCAGCGGGCTTTCTTCAAGTAGCCACATTATTTTTGTTGACGGCAGTTGAAGGCCGCCCTTCACGAAATTCGTCATTTAAAGAAACCTGACCTCTCTCAAATTCAGCAAATCATCGCCTCGTAGTGCTCAAACAAGGTGCTTCTCTCCCAAAGGCATTTGAAGACGACCAGCCTTGCGGAGAGAGAGAACTTTTAAAATAATAAAAACATAGCTCTAAAATCTTTTAGACTTAATTCCATTTTCGTTGCGTACGTAGAACTTTAACGTGTGATAAAAAACAATCGACAAATTAATGATTTCCCGCCAAATTTTTTTTATAACTAAAAATGTTTGCAAGTCGTTTAAAAATATATAACATGAAAAGTCAAATAGTTCCGATTAGCTAAAAGTGCAAAACTTTTAGTGTGCCCAATGTAATCGTATTGGCCTCCCTATAACGTGAGTAATTTTAAAATTTTATTTTTTTTTGCTGGTACGGAACCCTTCGAAGGTGAATCCAATTCGTGCTTGGCCAGTTTTTTTGGAATGGGTTTTCAGTCAGAAGGCGCGAGTAAAATAAGAGGGAGGGGGGCGCCGTATGAATCTCGCCCAGGGCGCTGGTAGTGCTAAAACCGGCACTGTTAAAAAGCAATTAGGAATGTTGACTGCAAACAAAATCAGTCATCGCAAGTGAAAATATAAATAAACAAAGAAATTTTTTTCCATACCTTTTGGAAACAGGTAGAGGCATAAACCCATGCAGCCGTATAAATAGATACATTGTGAATGCGACATGAAAACAAGACCTTTAAATTAAAAATTTTAAAAATAGGAATTTGATGCAAATAGCCTGCTTTTCGATCATAGATGTGCTAGATGCTTGGACAGTGGGCGAGGAATAAATGAACCCCCTCTAACATGCCCGGTCCACGCGTGACAGACATAATTTTGTCGTGCGTATTCTCTTATCCTATTGGAGGATACTTCAATATGGCGGGTTTTTTGACAGTTAAATGTGCGACAAACTTTTGTCATAGAACTGCATGTTACGGGGTATCACACCACTTTCCTAGCCTCGCTGACGTGACGCGAATTGAAGTGAAACTATCGGTGGATTGTTTCCTCACAATCCGATTAGCTTCATAGCACCTCTCTGGTGGAAAAACAGCATTTGGAGTACAGAATAAAGTTGATTGTCATTGCCTGATAGATGTTGCAGCTGGGTATCCACAGACGCGGGAAATAACTGGACGATCTGGGAGTTTAATGCACCTCTTAACACAGATTGCGCCGGCTTTCTATGTGACAGATTGCGTATAAGCTCCCAGATGGCCCAGCGTCTCGTGTCTGTGGGTTTTCTCGACGGTGGTTGGGGCAAAGGCTAGCCGCAACCGCAACCTCCGCAGGGCGGCGGCGCCGGGCCACCACCGGACGGACCGAAGCCGCCGTATTTGCGAGAAGGAGGCTTCGGTGGCCTGAAACATTAATACACCGGAATCAATAAAAAATGTTTCATAATTTGTGAACATTAAAACTGAATAGTCATGAATAAAAACAACATATTAGTAAATTTAAATACACCTAACAAAAATTATAAACTGTTTGCAGTGCAATAAAATGAGGGAACAGAAAGCCGGTTGCGCTCTCCTGTCGATAGCCTTCGTTTTGGTCTTTTTAGGCGACTTTGCTTTTCTTTATTGTGAACTAGCGACCCGCCCCGGCTCCGCACGGGAAAATGGTTATTGTGGGTTATTCTTAAGTATATTATGCATGTATTATACATATAAACCTTCCTCTTGAATCCCTCTATCTATTAAAAAAAACCGCATCAAAATCCGTTGCGTAGTTTTAAAGATTTAAGCGTACAAAGGGACATATGGACATAGGGACAGAGAAAGCGACTTTGTTTTATACTATGTAGTTATGTGACTCGATCACGTTCCGGATTGCCAGCCGCCAATGAAAGAGTTCGCCAAGCCTTTTAGAGAAGACCACAGAGACCAAAGAAACCAGTTTTTGGCGCCGTTGTTTACGTAGCATTAAGAGCGTCAAAAGTTCATTCGTCAAAAAAATTTTTTACCATTCTCGACTTCATAATGTACTTTTAACGTTTTTCCACTAGTATATGGCAGAATTAAATTCATGAGTCGTGAGTAATTAATGACCCATAGTGAAAAGTGCCAACTTTTCTATACCAAAGCTAAAAATGTATAGTGATTTAGAAAAATTTATCTTTATAAAAGTTTTTAATATTGAACAGCATTTTTGTTGCAAACATACCCGAAACAGTGATGTGATGCGGTTCTGCTTCAAGACTTATTTTCCTTTAACATACCTTGACCCTATTCAATGTAGGTGGAGTTTATATAGATATTGTCATTTACCATATAGAACCGACCAAACCGAAACCGAAAAGCGACGATCTGTTGTATATCGCGGGAAACCGTTGGATGCGGGCGCAGAACGTCTCGTTGTGGAGATTTGGGAAGCCCTTGTCCAGCAGTGGACGTCTATCGGCTGAAATTATGATAATGATTAAAATTATGAGGCTTACCCGCTGCCCGGAGGTCTGTAGTCTGTGACATACTTGTTACCGTGTTTGCTGAAGCTCGGGTTGATCAGTGACTGGACACTAAAAAAAAGAAAAGATTGATACAGTTTCCTAACATCAGGGTAATTGAAATAGGTTGATCAGGACAATAAACCAGTCTTTAATTCAATGACATATGGTGCTGTCTATACAGATATACTTACAATAAATAGAAGAAATTTATGATGCCCCAGAAGAAAGAGAAGATTCTAATTGGGCGATCTTTAGCCAGTGTCCCATCTGTAACAGTAAAACACACAGTTAAATATAGATATAGATTTATTTAGCTTGAAAACTATTGATTTAACTGTTAAACTTAGTTCATTTTACAATAGCACTATTATTGCTTGGGACTGTTTAACAACAATGTGTAGATCATTAATTACAGCCTTCCTCCCTTTTATTAGGGTCGTATTTTCATTGTGGTAATGTAGTGCGCTGGATATAATATCATAATGGGTTTTTTTACTAATTACAATATTATTTACAACTATTTAAATTCTGGGTATTTCTACATAAAATAGCAGGAAAATAGCTATGTCAAACTTATAGAATATTCAGTAAAATTGGTAACATACAAAACAAAACATTAAATGTGTTAATGTAATAAAACAAAACATTAAATGTAATAAATATTGTTAAACACTGTTATAGCGGCACTAAACATAGTCTGCTCTCAACCACCAAAGGTTAGCTGGTAGAAAATGCTTTGAAGCATTAAGTTCGCCTTTGTACAGTTTTTTGTGCAATAAAGTATTTTCATTCATTCATTCATTCAAATGTGTCCTGTTTCATATGAAATTTTTAAAGGAATCGGCATGAGTTAGAGCAGGGGCCCGTTTCACGAAGCTACAAGTTACAATTCCTTGTAAAATTAAATAGCAACACTGACGAAAAGCGGCAACATTTGTAGTTACAAGTGTTTCTCAACGCAACTTTTTAACAATTGTAATTTTTTGCCTACAAGTACAAATTTACAATCCATAGACTTTTTTTTTGTTTTTATTGTAAAATTTCGTTAAATCGAACAAGTGTTTCACAAAATAACTCAAACTTATTAACTTTTTATCTGTAAAATTTTCTACAAGTCTACCTAACTCTGAAGCTAGGTAGACTTGTAAAGTTTAATAACATTCAAACTCAAAAGTAGCTGAAGCATATTCTGCTTAGTAGTATTTTGTGAATTTAAGTTTAATAAAAGTTATTTATGTATTATAATATGTTTTGTAGGTATAGTCAGCAACATACACTAGAGGAATTATGATTTTAATTTATGTAAGGATTTGATTCTGTACTATTACAGATCAAGTTAATTGTTTTTACCCACTGATAGAAAACTATCTAATTACCCAGGATATTATATTTAAGTAGTCCGGAAATTCAGTTACAATTACAATACTATGACCAAAAGGTTTCAATAGTAAAACAGAACAGTTTAGTAGCTATTTACAGTTAAAAGTTAAGTTCAACCTTTTATCGGTATGTACACAATAAGAACATAGAAACAAAAACATGTACCTGGTTACCATGGAGGACTCTTTCATATTTTGCCAAAAGACGTCGCGGGTATTAGATAAATCTTTTCCGGCTGGTACAAGCCTTATTGCTAGGGCAATATTATGAACTTCAGTTCAAGTGGCATTTTTATCTTGTTTGGTTAATGTTGGAGAAAAAGCCACGAAAAGCACATCTCTTTTAAAAAAAATGTTTTAGTAGAAGAATTTTATGCTCCTTCCTTTCCATCCTTGTGCCTTGCAAAGTTCCAAAGTTTTCGAAGTGATTTGTTTTTAATATAAAAACTCATATAGTTGCTTTTCATTTAATTGCTAGTAGTATAATTGTTACCAAACAAACCATAGTATGTACCAAAGGCTCGCTAGTTTGGCATTTACATGAGTGAATGATTTAACGAATATTTTGTGTTATGTTATTTTATTTTTTAGGAACTTCACTTGTAAAATCGAGAATTCGTTCCTTGTAATCTGACTCTATAGTCATTTGACTATAGTGATTTTCCAAAACGATGTTTGTGAAACACTTGTACTTGTAAATTATTAAATTTTTGGACTTGTACTTGTAGAATTGTAACTTGTTACTTGTTGCTTTGTGAAACGGGCTCCTGAGGTCAAAATCTAGTTCCTGACACAGAGCAGAGTTATCTGTGACCCAATATTACAGTCCATCCATATCATTCAGCAAGTGTTGAATTTAGGTCAGAGGGTTATCTTCAAATGTTTTCTAACTAATATAGTCAGTCAACTGCACAAATAACTCAACATCTTCTCAGTGCAGTCTACTCATTGGACAGAGTCCTCTAAAATTATTACTTAGCAGAGGTTTCAGGGTTAAAACTTTACAAGGCAGCGGCCTCTATTTTGCCACCTTAATTTTTAACTTTATAGCCTCTACATAAAGTTGAAGACGAATGCATTTTGTAAAGCTGTTTTACCTTGTAAAGGGTTAACCTGGTGTGATACAAACAGGTAATACAGGAGTTATCACTAAAATCTTGTAATAAGGTAATAACTAAGTGATTGTTGTAATCCTTTTAGTAGTTTTTGGAGTTGAGTTTGAATTTAAAACTAAGTTTGTTGGGAAAAAGACTGCTATTACTGATTTATTATTGTTACTCGATAAAAACCTTGAACTGTAAAGATGAGTTAATTCAATGTAATATTTTGGTCAGTTTCAATTTATTTACTTACATTAATGTGCAGTATTTGCTAGACAATAAATGTGTTTGTTTGATAATACAATGTGATTAAATACCTACCTATGTATCGAGCGACATCAACAAGATGTTAAAAACAGTAATTATGTAGGTACTTAGTGGTAATAGGTGCTGTCTAACTAGGGTTGCCATTTCTAAAACTTGCCCCCCAGGACCGAAAGCTTAAGTTCCCCGGATTTTGGAGCTGTCACCTTTTGACACTGTAATACTTTTTTTTTCACTTACATCTAAATGAAAAAATACATTTTACACCGTACTTGTTAAAAGAAAACATAAATTTTAAGTATTTTTTGCATGAAATCCTGCGCAGTTTATTAGATAATCTGTGCACATGTGATAATACATAACTTTTATTTAAATTGATGGGGTCGGGCTTTGCTGGAAAACCCAGAATTTTATTGCCGGACTATGATTTCAACCCCGCCCGGACGCTCCCCGGACGCCCTCCAAACTAGGACAAATCCGGGGAAACCCGGACGGATGGCAATTATTGGCAATACGATGTCTAACTAAAGTATTTTTGTTGTTGTGAATATAGTAGTAACAACATTTTCATCCCACTTGAGGGGTTTACGCCCACAATTTTGATCCGGAAGCTTCCACGATATACCCGCCAATGGATTTAGCATTATAGGATCAACAAAAGCTATGGTAGGTACTTATTATGATAGCCTGACGTGGCCTAGAATGTTATTGCAACTATGTATGACAAAATTAATGTACCTACGTATTATCAGAGTATTTTATTCCACTTACCTTCATTGACGTACACCATATTTTAAAACAATTTGTTGTTATATATTTATAATTTTCTGCAAAAATATAGATGTAATATTTATTTGTAAGTTCCA
Source organism: Teleiodes luculella (assembly GCA_948473455.1). Taxonomy (NCBI): domain Eukaryota; kingdom Metazoa; phylum Arthropoda; class Insecta; order Lepidoptera; family Gelechiidae; genus Teleiodes; species Teleiodes luculella. Next base: position 4,492,428 of record OX419582.1, read on the forward strand.
ACTATTTCCTTCTCGTTTTGTATTGAACTGGTAATGCAAACCCTCAAGATTGAATTGAATATAATGAATACAACAAAACAAACTCATTCAAAAGGTAGAGAAAAGGTAAACCTACACGATAACAAGAGCACAAAACACTCCCGAGTTAGGTATCATTTGAGTACTATTTAATATTGTGTTAAATAAATTTAATAATAAAAACAATTTAAAAAATGTTTCTTCTTCGTTGTCTTAAATAAATTAGATTAACAAAAATCTTGAAGCGTTTGCAGCATTGAGTCGGCTACACATGTCTGCCGTGTATGCCAAACAATGCCACACGCAGCCATCCATCTTCTGCTGCTACGGCCTACGGCTTGCCCCTGGTCCACACGTCTGCCTTGTATGCCGAATAGAGCGAGACGCAGTTATGCCACGTTATGAGTTAGAGTGAGCGCTGTGATTTGTATCTCATTCTAACGCATAACCGCGTCTCGCTCTGTTTGGCATACAAGGCAGACGTGTTTGAGCAGAATTTGGATAAGCAGCTAGCAGAATTTTCATTTCAAATCTGGTCACACACATTGCATATCTCTTTTTTTTTATTGCTTTGATTGATTGATTGAATAACTCTTTCTTGACTCTTTCGGAACCGGAGTGAAGTGAAAATTACTGAAGAAAATAATTAAATGCCAAGCCATGACGCCAAGTATTTGATAGAGAAATTGGGTACGTAAATACACAAAAATAATAGAGATTCGGAATTAAATAAATAGTAGGTACAAATAAAATAGGTACCTACATAAGCATGGGTGTGTGTGGATGACTATATACCTACTGCGTAATGCGACTCTTGCGTTGGCCTGTCTTGGACAAAAGCAACAAATATGATTTCCAAGAAAAAGTTTAAACCATTTATTCCAATAGGTCTCTGTTGTGAATAGTAATGGGTCTACATGGAATAAGATTGGTCACCTTTGATGCAACTAACACTTTGCTGAAGTTTAGAGTACCACCCTGGGAGCATTACACAGTTGTCGCACAAGAATTTGGATTCATGGGAACTAGCGATTATGTCAAACAACGGTTATTGTACAGCTACAAATTCATGTGGAATAGATATCCTAATTTTGGGAAAAACACAATAGATTGGCAGCAATGGTGGCAAAATGTCGTTACAGCAACGTTCCAGGGGCAATTACCAGGACATGCCAATGTCAACTTCATTGCTTCCAGGCTGATTGAAGATTATAAAACATCAAAATGCTGGAGCCCTGTTGATGGCAGCTCTAAGCTTGTTCATCTTCTTCGCAAAACTGGTGTATTATCTATTGGAGTGGTATCAAATTTTGATCCACGTCTTCACATCATACTTAAGAGTATCGGTATTCACAACTTATTTGACTTTGTTTTGACTTCTTATGATGCTGGTTATAGTAAGCCTCATCACAGGATATTTGAGTATGCAATGGAGAAATGTGATAAAGGACTAAAACCTTGCGAGTGTCTGCACATCGGAGATGACGTGAAGAAGGACTATGAAGGCGCTAGGGCGGCTGGCTGGCACGCCCTGCTTGTCTCGAAGAGTCTGAATGCTGAGAAACCACCAGCACCAGATCATGTGTTCAACACTTTAGATCAATTAAGTTTGGCTATAGAAAATAACAAACTTAATCTGTAAGCTAGGATATTTAATATAATAATACTATTTGTTTAGTAACTAGGTACTCTATTTACTCTACCACTACAATTAGGCACCCACCATTTGCACTACTATTGGGTGTAATTAGGGTTGCTTGGTAGAAATTGCTAATCGGCAATAAGACCTGCTTGTACATGTACACTTTCTATCCTTTTTGTGTATTACTATAGTTTATTTTCAAGTGTGCAATAAAGTATATTCTATTCTATTCTTAGTGAATGTAAAATTTTCTTTATATAAAATTATGTGCATTACAACTGTTTTTGGGGGCCCCTCAGTGGGTACCTACCTACATGTAATGGGCTGTTAAAGAATGAGTATCTTAAATTTTGTTGTCATGTGCCTAAATGTTCTGGTTGAATGGTAGTTATAGAATACCTACTTTATTATTAGATAGGTATATAAATTATACAATAAATTATTTATTATTATTGGTCCTAAAATAACCATTTTGTTAATTTTGACCGTAAAAATGTTTCATTAGGTATATTCAATGCTTCTTTTCTATACTGACTAGTAATTCATTTCTATTTTACTGTATTATTTATTAAACAGCAGGTGTAAAATTATAAAAAGTAACAATTCAGTCAGTAACAATCTGGAATCTCCCTAACATAAAAATGGGCTAGCTCACAATTTATTTAGTAGGTACAAAGATGTTAAAGTTGTGAAACAGTTATTACTTTGAAATTAGATAGATCAATGAATAATAATAATTATAAAGTTCTTATATAATGTATTTCTATTTTGCTTATTTTATATAATATATTTTATTAACTTTGTTAGTTCTTGCCAATGTAATGTATTTTGTTTATTGTTATCAATTTATCATTATTTTATTGTTCTTAAATAAATGTCATTTATATCTGCATTATAGTCTGTTTCTTTACTTTTTATTTTGTATTTTTTAGTGGGAGTTTGATTTAAACCTAATATAATTTATGATAATAAATTACTAAGCAAACTGGAGCCTGTACTAGGGAGGGGTGTCAGACAGCTGGCTGATATACATACCACTGATACATAACATACGTAGGTATATAAATATATAACATCCAGACAAGGCAAATGGGAAGTGTCATCACACGAATGTTTGCTTTGCTCTGGGCGGGATTCGAACCAGCGTCCCTGGACGTACTAGTAAAGGCTGTCCGCGATAGAACCAAGAGAGGTATCATTCGTCAATAATGTGGTAAAGGATTACCAAATCCGAGAACCTCTATACTATACAATACAAGAATTGAAAGAAAGGGTTTCCGTCCGACAGTTTGTATCCAATGGACGTTCTCGGAATCGGACGTAGCGCCAGCCAGTCATCAGCTGCCTGTAGTGTAGTATAGCATGGAAGTATTAGGTACCATAGTTACACTATGGTGTAACTATGTTACTAAGTCCATGTAGTGAATTGTAGTGTAGTGAGTGCTGCGTGCGTACCTACCTACTAGGCGGCTAGGCATCTCGGAATGTGACTATAACGTTCTATTTCACGCTTGAATTTTACTATAAAAACTCGCGCGCTGGGAACTTGTATGTATCAATGTATGTCGCGTCCGCCTAGTGCCTTTTTTTCTGCGTAGTATGTAATATATTCTGATTTTGTTTGTAATAAACTTCAGGTATTCAATTTGTTTATTTATTATTTCTTCCATCAGTCGTAATGGGTGCCCCTTAAATTGCATAACATAAATATCCCTATTATGAAAATCCATAACAGACTTGCCTTAACTTTAAATAGTATAACAATAAGAATCCATAATTCAAAAATACATACATACCATTATTTAGCATAACTATTAAAATCCATTATTGTATAGTCTTTCAAAATCATAAATATAAGATATTTTGGTAAAAAAAAGATAAGAGAAACAGCATTATAGGTGATAAAAATAATAATTTAATATATGTATACTATATTTGTCAAATTTATATTTCTTAATTATTATACATACTAACAGTATTCATATTAAAGTTAGGGCTTTTAAATATTATGTATTTCAAAATTATGGATTTTAATCGTTATGACATTTATCGATTATGGATTTTCGATATCCCAGTCGTAATATAATAAATAATTTTATTTAACATTCTTGTTTTTTTTTGTGAAACTGCGTACAACGAAATGATGCTTTGCACATAATATGCAATATTTTTTGAGTATGGCAATACCAAGCAAAACTGCTGGCTGCGCGTCCATGTCAAGAAAAGGTGTTTCATCTTTGTGAAGTGTAATACGGGATCAATATAAATTAAAAATCTGGAATCCTCTCTCAGGGTTGTTAAATTTGTGTTGCTTTATAATGTTAACGGTATACGAGCCATAAAAACTGTAGCAGTGAGGCGCACGGTCGCGTGAAAGTTAGTGCATTGATGGCCACTCGACAGCATTGCATCGTACAAAAATGATGGACACAGCTTTTATCTACAACAAAGTGAAGTGTGTATAAGAGTTTATATTGTCGCGTCACATTCACTATGTAGTGCGTGAAGCGTGAGAAGTAGTGTTTTAAGCGTTCGGACACGAGTAGTATGCGGACGAGATGATGTGGGTGGTAGCGGTGGCAGCCGCGCTGGTGGCTGTCGTGAGGTCGGAGCAGGTGCTTCTTCTAGACACCACATCAGAGGCGACCCTCGGCTGGACGCGGTTCCCTTACGGCCCGCAAGCGAGCACGCCCGGCTGGGTAGAAGAGTCCTACACCAACTTCGAAAAACAAATCAACTGGCGATCGTACGTAGTCTGCGACGTAGCTCACCATAACGTCAACAACTGGCTCTGGACGCCTTTCATAGAGCGGCGGAACGCAAACAGAATATACATTGAGATCAAATTCACTATCAGGGACTGCTCTTTGTTCCCTGGTAATGCCCTTAGCTGCAAAGAGACATTCAGTCTACTGTACTATGAGTTTGACGTGGCTACGCGAGAGCAGCCGCCATGGGAGCCGGAGAGCTACAAGCTAGTTGGCCGCATCGCTGCAGGAGAAGGCAGATTTAACACCAACTCAGAAGTCGACATAAATACTGAAGTCAAAAGCATTGCGGTCACTAAAAGGGGAGTGTACTTTGCATTTAGAGACCAGGGTGCTTGCATTTCTATCTTGGCTGTAAAAGTGTATTACATCACTTGTCCTGAAATAACTGTTAACTTTGCTAGATTCCTGGCAACTCCTACTGGCAGGGAGGTTACAGTGATAGAACAAGCTAATGGCACTTGTGTGGAGAATGCTGAAATAGCCCCAGGTGAGACCGCTCCTATTTATTTATGCAAAGGTGATGGAAAGTGGACCCTACCTAGTGGATCATGCAAATGCCGAGCAGGCTTTGAGCCAGATCACAATAACCAAATCTGCAATGAGTGCCCTGCAGGAAAGTTTAAGTCTCACACAGGAGATGATCCATGTATACCATGCCCAGATTATTCAGAATCAACAGTTTTTGCAGCTTCAGAATGTAAATGTGTACCAGGTTTTTATAGAGCTAAGAAGGATCCTCGAAATGAACCTTGCACTCAACCGCCGTCTGCACCTGATAATTTGACTGTCACAGATGCTGATCAATTTTCAATATCACTGGCATGGCAGCCACCTCACAAAAATGGTGGACGCTCAGATGTTACATATAAAGTAATTTGTACTAACTGTGGACCTACTGTGGAATTTAGACCTGCTGCATATGGCCTTAACAATACACGGGTTACTGTTAATGGGTTGGACCCAGTCACAGAATATAAATTTCAAGTTTTTGCTGAAAACGGTGTATCTGAGCTAACTGGAGAGCCACCTAAAAAAGTTGAGATCACAGCGGTCACTGAAGCTTCAGTTGTTAGCGTTGTGTCAAAGTTGAGAGTTCTCAGTACAGAGAGTGATAAACTTACTTTAGCTTGGACTCCACCACCAATAGACTCCACTGATCCAGATGACATTATAGAAAGTTATGAAGTTAAGTGGTTTCAAAGGGATAACCTTGAAAAGAACATAAATGCAAGCCTGAAAATGACGAAAGAGCCACAAATTACGCTTACTGGACTAAAAAAGGATACAGAATACGGTATACGAGTTAGAACGAAAATGAAAAGGGAGTGGGGGGAATTTAGTGCAGTTTTGTATGCAAAAACTAGTTCTGGTGGCTTGGAGACTACGTTTGTGGGAGAGGAGGAAGGCGCCCAAGTGCGTCTCGTGGCTGGCGTTATGGTAGCTGTGGTCGTCTTGTCAGTTGTCGCTATCATAGCCACAGTTCTCTTCTTACGCTCTCGCGCCGACGACGAGTGCGACAAAAAGCAACCTAACGATTGTAACGCCCTCAACTACCGCAATGGTGAAGTTTATACCGGCCCCGATCGTCCCGCCAAAACTAGTAGCAACGCCACTACGCCTCTCTTCGCGGGCACCGGCTCCAGGACCTACATAGACCCACACACGTACGAAGATCCCAACCAAGCGGTTCGAGAATTCGCCAGGGAAATAGATGCGTCGTGCATAACTATTGAAGCAATCATCGGTGGTGGGGAATTCGGTGACGTGTGCCGCGGAAAATTAAAACTACCTGCTAGCTGTGGACAAGAAATTGATGTCGCTATTAAAACATTGAAACCTGGGTCGACAGAGCGAGCACGTAGAGATTTTCTTGCAGAAGCATCAATAATGGGTCAGTTTGAACATCCAAACGTAATCTTCCTTCAAGGTGTCGTAACTAAATGCAATCCGATAATGATTATTACAGAGTTCATGGAAAACGGTTCTCTTGACACTTTCTTGCGCGCAAACGATGGGAAATTCCGCGTCCTTCAGCTAGTAGGTATGCTGCGAGGTATCGCGACTGGTATGCAATATCTGTCTGAAATGAATTACATTCACCGAGACCTAGCAGCTCGTAATGTGCTCGTCAACTCTCAACTCGTGTGTAAAATCGCAGACTTTGGATTGTCTCGTGAGATAGAGTCCACAGCGGATGGCGCTTACACAACGCGCGGTGGTAAGATACCAGTGCGATGGACGGCACCAGAGGCGATTGCATTTAGAAAATTCACGTCAGCAAGCGACGTATGGTCCATGGGGATCGTATGTTGGGAGGTCATGAGCTTTGGTGAGAGACCTTACTGGAACTGGAGTAACCAAGACGTGATTAAATCTATAGAGAAAGGATATCGTCTTCCAGCGCCAATGGACTGTCCAGAAGCTGTCTATCAGCTTATGCTCGATTGTTGGCAGAAGGAGCGAACGCACCGACCTACATTTTCGAGCATCGTGAAGACCTTAGATAAGCTAATACGTTGTCCTGACACTTTGCGCAAGATAGCCCAGAACAGGTCAGCAGATCCGCTCGCAGGCGACACTCCAGATCTAATTCAGTTCACGTCTGTTGAGGAATGGCTGGAGTGTATTAAGATGTCACGGTACATTGAGAAGTTCCGGGCGGCGGGCATCTCTGACATGGACGCAGTGGTGGATCTCACTGTACACCAGTTGGCAGCTCTCGGTGTCACACTGGTCGGCCACCAGAAGAAGATAATGAATAGCGTGCAGAGCATGCGCGCTCAAATTCGTGTGAGTGGCCCTTACGGATTTCTTGTGTAAAAACCTAGTGGCAGTGTGTGTGTGGTGTAGACTAACTGATCTCGATAGCGCGTATGTGGTATTCGGTCACAGTGATACTAATGAAAATGATGCATTTTGTATATTTTTCTAAATATGATGACAAACTGTCTGTAGTCTTAAGACCTTAATTAATAGGTATTATTATATAGAGATATAAGTGAAATTATTAAGTATGACATTATGCTGTAATTTTCTTTTATTCGTCGTCTAGAAGTCTAAGAGTGAAAGAGGTAACATTGTGTGATATATGGCAGCAAGCAGACAAAAAATATCAATGCCGGCCTAATAGTATTCAGTGTATGACAACTTTAGCTTTATTGACCGTCTTTTTAGATAATTATACAACGAACTATGGAGCCATATTGCTTTTATTTAGTTGAGTATAGTAAGTATATTTTATTGATTGATTGTGATTTAGAAAGACATCATTGTGACTATAATTTAAATTGAATGAAAATTTTACTCATTTCTATACATTTGTACTAGGTAAAGCAGTCTAACAGTCCATTGCTGGTCTAATCTAAGGCCTCTTCCATGATATAATTAAAATCATAAAAAATGGTGTGTGTAGATTTGTCCTTTATTTTTTTATGGCTCATTCAATACAGTTTAGGTTACAGAACATGAAAGAAAATACTGTGTAAAGTCTAATTATCAGCTCATAATTATATCTTCCAAGCCTTTTAAAAATTAGGCTGAACAGGCCTTCACTTACCACTTTGGCGCAGTGTGGATTTAGAGGTTGTCAGTAGAATTAGAAAAGATTATTATTTTATTACTTACTTGATCAGTAAATTATTATTTTCGTTATAAAATTTATTGTATTTCTTTTTCTTATTCAAAAATATGCTAACTGTAAAACTGACTGTAAACCCATGTATATGTCGTAGCCAAGTGGTTAAAATAGCCGTTCAATCAAACAGCTAGCCCTTTGACTGAACATCGCCATTCAATCACACGGCTGTACATCGCTTAGCCGACTTGTTGACTGCAACGTTCAACACTACAGCTTGACGACGCTTAGCCAAATGGTTAAATGGCAAATTAACTAGGGTGACCATTAGTTTAGCATGTGATTTGAAACAATAGGAAATCTTTTTGTAATTTCTTGGGAGATTTTTCTTGGATTAAGTTTAAGGACGGTTTAAGAGGTGACCAAAAGTTTGAACAAATTAGTAAACATGAAAAACTAATTAATAATCGCAATATTCTTTATTGTTGCATGTTGGGCAGAGCGATACAAAAATTTTAACAGCTTTTTTTGCTATATAAAACTGACTCTTAATATTATACACCATCTTGTCTCTGCCTCCATGTCCATAATTTTTATGAATAGTATTTAGCATGGTGAAATACTCTTTTCGGGGTACAATGCGTATCATAGGATCATCAGTACTCTTTTTTTTTAAATAAGATATTCTTTACTGCCAGTTGTCATTAAATCGTATTTTGATATCCAATAATAAGACATAGAAGTCCTGCATTCCGTGTTAGTCATGGACACCCTAGCGTTCTTTAATAACTTCAAATACCTTGGTGATGCATTTCATAATCCTGTGATTTCTCTTCGTATAACTTTTAAAATTTTAATTCACTCTTATCACTCGTATGTGCCTCCATAATTTCTGGCTCTTCAACACTAGTAACGTACCTATATTTACCACTTTTTATATTTAATATCTTGAAACAATCAAAAACACAGGTAAATTGACGCCATATTGAAAACAAAACACACCTAGCGCCGTCGCGGTGGTAAGCTGAACTAATTCAATTAAAAGGCGGCTTTTTAGTCAGCTGTAATGTTGAACGTTTTGAGTGCCTCAAATATTCAATTAAGAAGCTAGACGTGTGATTGAATGGCGATGTTCAGTCAAAGGGCTAGCTGTTTGATTGAACGGCTATTTTAACCAGTTGGCTACGACATATATTTGTTTCCTGCCTGATAAAATAAGTGACATTGTCTATTCATACAATTATTATGATTTTGTCAACTCTTCTCATATTAATTGCAAAGGTATGTTATGTCAGTGGTTATCTATTACAATGACACTGTTGAACAAGAATAATTTAACTGCCTCTAAAGCAATAGGAAAGTGTAAGACTAGACTAAAATATTGTAAAAAAAAACATGTATTGTAGGTAGCCAATTTTGCTGTACTAATAGTAATATCGAAATAGAATTTTATTAATTGTACTCCATATTTCAGTATTTTATAACTGTAAATGTTAAGGGATGGCACTGTGTTATTACAGGTTTTTTTAAGAGTTTTAATCGATTAATATATGTGCCACTGCCATGACAATGTGGTCAATTCTTGTACTTAATTGTTACGAACAACCCCTATTTGCGTGTATATAAGGCTGAATATGTTAAGTGTAAATTTTCTGTCTAAATGTCATCACAAATGCATATTATACATGATATTAAAATGTTATATTATTTCAATAGATTTATATTTTTTCATAGTTTAGAATATGGAAGCTCTTCAGTAAGTTTACAGAAGTATGCTATTCCATAGTTATATTAGAATACTTTTGATATATATTATTTACTTAATAAGTATTTTTATATACATTTGTGGTGACATAGACTACTGTTTAGTTTTTTTTTTTACTTATGTATGAATATTAAGTTAAAACATAATTGCCAACATAGTAAATAAGAGCTTTGCCATTACCTATGTGCTTGTGGGTCTATTCTATTGTGCGTTGCGAATATTTACTGCTCCTGTGCGAATTGACACTTTTATTCTGAATATAATTATGTATTCACAAAGTACTATAATTTTTGATATTTATTTTCAAAACAGTAGATGATAATTTCTCTTCCCATTTGTAACGGTGCGTTATTTCCTCTGATTCATGATAAGTTTTTGGACACATTCTTTACATATGGCCTGATTATTATTATTATTAATAATATCAAAATCCTTTCTTGCCATAGTTTAGTACAAAAAACCTAAAAAAACGTTATTGCATTGGAGGTTGAAAGGGATCCAGCAATGCTTTACCATAGAGTATTCCGATTTTGATAATTCTTTTTTTATTAGATAGGGCATACTCCGAATTTGGTACAAATAAATAAGAAAAAATAAATCTGATCCTAAGTAAGAAAACTGAGGATGACTGAATGTAGACTTTCCCGTGGAAATTATGTTTTTTCCCGCTGTAAAGGTAGCCTATGTCATTCCTCAAGGTCTATTCTATCTCTGTATCAAGTTTCATCAATATCAGTTCAGTGGTTTATGGGTGAAAGCGTAACAGAAAGAGCTTTTTGCTTTTCAGTCTTTACGTCGGTTTAATTTTTTGATAAAATGTTTTGTTATCTGAGAATGCTCTTTGTTCTATTTAACATTTTCCTTGCATAATTCATTTATTTAAATAGGACGTTTTTTCCAATAATATTCATGGAATTATTTATTTCCATTTTTCAATAAATGCTGGTTCCAACTGCGAAAAAACAGCTACGATCCCTAATGCAATAATGCGTCAAAATATTTGAGTATTTAATTTTCAAACATACATAATTAAATGTACATAATTTCCTAACTCCAAGTCAATTTTCTGAATGTCCCAATCCATCAACTTTATTATTCTCTACCTTGAAACCAAAATATTTATCGAACTTCCGTCCGATTTCTTTAATTTGCGTATGTGTTATTTATATACTTGTATATCAATGACCATGTTTGTTTGTACGTAAACATTCTCGCTATGCTATAGACTGCCTATGCGTAGATTCATTCTTTGCTAATGTGTCGGGCTGAGCGTGGTCATTTTTTATGTCTTTGTGAAATTTGAACTTTGAAATATAAAATGAAAAACAATCTATTTTTGAAATAGTCGTCTTATAAAATATTAAGATATGGTTTCCTCATTTTCCAATAATAAATTCAGTAGCTGAAAAGGAACCTCTAATTTGTTCAGTGAATTTACTAGCTGATTACGTTTCATTTCGTTCGCGTCGATTTCAAAAAAAAACCATGGGCATAGATACCATAAATTTCTAAAATACAAACTTTCGAAGTTGCGTGCCAAAAACAGTTCATTATTACTTTCCGTACTCTGAGCTGAACACGCACCGAAAAAAATAGAATTGATGTAGCTAATGCTACTTCTGTTTAATCTATTTCTAACCTCACATAAGCTAACCTGACCCTCACTTCAAACGTTACTGATGGCAGGTCCTGACCTGATCCTCTTTACTCTTCGCTTTCTTTATCGTGACTACAATTATGTACAAGATAAAAAGCTCTCATATTATGTATTTCTATTGCTGGCGTAGGAGCCAAGCCATATTATAAAGACTACAGTAGGTATTTGTATGTTGTTTTTGAAATTCATAATATTCCTTGGTAGGTACATTTGCAAGCTAAACGTTTTGATTTTATATGAAAATCTTCACAAACGACCACACTTAGCAAATCAATGAATTATTCTTTCTTAAAATAAGTCCAGTATGCGTAGGCAGTCATAGTTACAGTCTAATAATATCTCCCAAATAGAACGTTATTAAATTACCATAGAAGCTAGGTGCACTTTAGAAATAAATAGTCTATTCGTTTAAGAGCAGTGTGACGATTCACAATGCGTAGTGGTGCAATGTGCATACGCGAAAAAATAGAGTTTATTTTACATTCAAATATGATAAAAATGTAATAGTTTACATTTGTTACAAATTAAATTCGTAATAAATTTCGAATTGCGACTGCACAACAACGCGTTGCTTTATTGTGAACACGCCCTTGCATACTCTTTTTGTCTTGTTTCACCGCATTAATTTTTGTTTCACATGGACGTTTGGCATAGTTAAATTTGTTTAAGAAAGGTAGCTAGAATAATTGTGAGTTTAATTTGATATTGTGGATATAATGTTAAGTACAGGCTGAAATCAAGGACCCTAGCCCACATTTTACAAAAGGTAAACATTATTTTAAAATCTGTTTTTGTTCTTTAACAATTTGAGAGCACAAGAAGAATAGTAAAATGGGAAGTTTTCTAGTAGCAAATTAAGAAAAAAAAAATCGCTACAAAACGACTCATCAGATGGCACTAGAAAATAGTGAGGTAATAAATACAGGAGTATTGGATTATAAAAAAACATTCAAATTAATCAACTAATTATCCTTAAATTAATTTCTGTCAGAATCACAACCATTACAATCCGACAAAAAAATAATTAAAAAAGTCAAAAAGCTTACAATAAATCTCACTGTTCTCATTATTTTACTAGCATCATCTATGGAAATCTTATGCTGGCTTCTCACTGCGCGTGTTAGCCCGCGCCGCGCCGCGCCCGCACGCGCCCCGCGCAGTGTGAAGAACTAGGCGCGGCGCGGCGCGGGCAGGCGCGGCGCGGCGCGACCTATCCGCTAAAAGTCGGTAACTTCAAAGGCGCGGCGCGGCGTATGCCTGCCTATTGAACTCGTTCCATGGCTGGAGGTGGCAATTCGACTCACAAGACATATGCGCTCAACAGACTGAATCAAACTGAGGTTTGAAGCTAGAAGGCACGCGCCGCGCCGCGCCTGTTCCGTTGGGTGGCGCGGAGTATCGCGTGGCGCGTCCATGCGCGTGGAGCGGCGCGGCGCGTAGTAGCACGCGCAGTGAGAAGCCACCTTTAAAGAACGCTCGTTTTTTTTTTAAAGGACAGGAAAAAAATCGTATGGGGCCCGGTCTTTTATTCACAGAAAAATCTAACCACTATATAGAAAAAATATATAGATTCTAGACATAAAACTGAGTCCACGTGTCCAGTTGTGGAATTTAAGTGCCCCCCATTTAGGAGATATTAATTTTTTTCAATGTGAAAAAGTTGTACACTCAGCAAGTCTATAAAACGCACCTGCCACTACCTATCTCTTTCTAACACCTAGCTAAGGCTACTCTTGTCTTCTCTTTCTTACAAGGTTATTAAAATAGTTAACCGCGAAAACGATTTTCAGTGACATTATGCGAGACATTTACAGCACATGCTATGCTCATTTTTGAAGTTTTGAATACAGAATAAATCGTTTTCGCGGTTTAGTAACTATTTTGTAAGAAAGAGAAGACAAGAGTAGCCTTAGCTAGGTGTTAGAAAGAGATAGGTAGTGGCAGGTGCGTTTTATAGACTTGCTGAGTGGACAACTTTTTCACATTGAAAAAAATTAATATCTTCTAAATGGGGGGCACTTAAATTCCACAACTGGACATGTGGACTCAGTTTTATGTCTAGAATCTATATATTTTTTCTATATAGTGGTTAGATTTTTCTGTGAATAATAGCCCAAAAAAATCCATGTCCTTTCAAGCTGTCAGAAAATCTCTATACATTTCAGCGCAAAGAATACGGTAATATAAATTATGAATATGAGTAAGAAGAGCGACATAAAAAAAAGATATAATTTCATCCAATAAACGTCCATTGACTATGCAACTAATCAATCACAGCAGGGTCAAGTGCTGTATGCTGTTGCCATTGGTGAAAATAAGAGAGTACCATCGTGCGTGCTTGTATTCTACGTTAACTCCTTTTCTGCATCAATGAGTTAAATTGGTACATTATTACCTCAAAAACACGTATTTTAAATAATTACTAATACTAATCTTTTTAGACAGGTGTTAAATATGTTCAACTTTTTTGTGGTGAGACCGTTAGTGTAAAAACAAGACACTAACGGTCTCACGGGGCAACGATTTTAGATTTCGACCTGTAGAAACAATTTTATGATGTATGTTGTAATTTATATACTTGGATGTAACACGTATTAAGGCAGACAAATTAATTACAATCGCCAGCGGACCATGAGCGTTGGCCTTGATTAAAGACAATATGTGTCTCTCTTTCACTCACACAGTAATAGCCTATTGCAAGCGCGACACCAATGTACCCTTTTTCAGATTGTCGTCGATGTTCAGAGCAGTGTTGAACCGTTTCAGAGATCGTTGTGATGCGTATTAATTTGTTTGCCTAATTGAATGAAAATAGTATATTATAGTGTAGCCCTGATAATAATATTTACGCCTAAAGCAATAAATTCGCCTCTTAGCCTATAAAGTACCGATGACGATTAAATTATTATTAATCTTACTCAGAGATATTTATCAATCAGCTGGTTTTATTACTTACACTTGGTCAGTACGCGCCGCCGTCTCGCGAAATAATGTCAATATTATATCATTTAAGCTTTGTCAGGTAATCTTTATTATAATTAATAAAAATATTTTCTGCCCCTACAGTTTCAATAAATCTAGTGAACTTTTTTTATTGTATCAGCTCATTAATTGATTTAAAAAGGTTTTAAAATGCAGTTGGCAGACAACATAGTATTTTATATTCGCGAGATGGCGCGAAATGGCAACTAGCAATACAATGTGATAGTTAAGTCAAGATTATTCTTTTTAAAACATGACAATGTAATATGACGTAGAACTCTTATTCTTTTCGGGGTCTACTGGCTTATTTAGCTATATGCCGAGCAAACGATAAAATAAGAAATATTTAGTTGTCATTGCATTCTATTGATGTAATATTTAGTCACGATTCTGTCACATAGGATTTAATTTTGAATATCTGCTCGGTGTGGATCCAAATCTGGGAACCCTTGGGCTAGGTTGTAGCTTACTGCTGTTTAAATGGCAATTATTTATATATACGTAATAAGCTTGTTATGTCTATATTATCGTATGTGATTTCTTAAAGCAATAGCAATGTTTTTACGTGCCTGGCATATCGCTAGATGAGTCTACTTCTACGAAACTGATAGTCGACTGTAGTAACACCAATCATAGCCTATTATTCGTAATTAATAGTGATGTTAGATTTATTTATAAGTTATTTTTAAAGCCCGCCACCACACATCTGAAGGCAGACATTCGTAAGTTATGTTGCGCAAGACCTTGATGCGTACACGCACACGCCTGTTTGTTTTATAAATTATCGTCAGTTTCTGAATGGAGTTGATTGTTTTTAATTTGTAAATGTTTCTTTTTCAATCGTAAGACTCTGTACGTGTTGATTTTGGAATGGTCTTGCTATGTCATCATAACATTGTTGACTTCTTTTCGCACCCTTCAATTACTGAAGGTCGTGTTTTACTAGGTCCGTTCTTGTTGCTGTTGGTAAGCAAAATGTAGCTAAGTGAATAAGTCTTGATTAGCTTACACCAAAAGTCTCTTTACCTATCGGCGACCGGTGGTAATGGACATGGGTTGAGTATAGCCTTAATCTGGTCTTCAACGTCGACAATGCGACTCAGATAAAGAAAATGATGTTCATAATAGACATACATAAAGATACGCTCCTTTTAAACGGGGTGAGCAGAGTTTTAGTAACCCCACAGGTGCTTGCCTAAACTAAATCACCGTTAGCAAAGTGTTTGGATTAAGATTAGTTAATTTAATTACACATATATACGATGTGCGATTTTCCTGCTCTGGAAAACCAATTTCATTGTCGACTTTACCTATTATGCAAATTTATCAATTAAAACCAATTGATTCAACTTTATTAGACAGAAACGAATATCACTTGGACAAGGTATAACTTACAAGGTCTGTCGTGGACTCGTGGTATGTGCGGCCTCGCTTGATAACTTCGAGTTGTATACTTTACATGTGTGGGGGCGAGACGTAAGTGTTTACGAGCGCTGCCATCACGGTAATTTAATAATATAAACAACGTATTAGCAGAATAGCTCAAGAAAATATAAAAAAGAATAATGTTAGAAAACTAAATCGCAAACATAAGTCATTTCCAGTGTTCTTATTACTTCATTTCAGATAACATTAGACAGAATGTCAAGTATGCAATACATGAGAAAGAAGTGTGTTGGAATTAGTAGAAAATATCAAAAATCGATTATATACAATTTTGTTCAATTTTTCATTGCATTTCTTTCTGTACTGCATATTTCAAATTCTGTCTGCCAGATTGTTTAAAACGTTTTTGAAGCCTTTTAGGGTTGTTTTGCTAATGCGGTGCTATTTATGAAACGAGCTTAAAATTCATATTAATTATATTGTAATACATAGTGTTAGAAAATAATGGATGGTACATAATTCTACCGCATAAATAAGATAAATAGAGTGCGATTACAAGAATAAGCGTCAGCATCACCAGAATTTGAAAATCGATTCTGGAGTACATTTTTTCCATCGTACTTGACCATCATTCATTATTTTCTACTTTATGCTCTTTACGATTATCTGTATTTCTTAAATTCTAAGCTGACTAAATGTGTCGGTGTATATACGACAGAACTTTTTTTTACAAGTCTGGGGCGCTCCTATTACACTAAAATATATAGATGGTCATATAGTATACATGTTTAGACAGTTTAAATCTTTAATATGAATCAAATTAGATAAAGTGATGAAAGTGTAAGCTTGGCTATAATTTATGTAATAAACTATTGATACGTATTTCGAGCATATTTTGTATTATTTATTTTAACAACAACAAATATTTGTGTTATAACTTTTTGACATTATCAAAGCCGTCACGACCGGTGCACCCACCGCCTTCACCCACATGTGGGCTTATTTAAAATTGTTTCGTGTCCCCACCGAGGAGCTCCAGTCAACCCTGAATCCAGGGTGAATAGGCCTTGGTCAACTTCATGACAACCGTTGAAAGGGTGTTCTTTAATATATCAGACTTAGCATAACATGAATGCCAATAATATTAATTTAGCCTAATTGGTATAACTTTTATTTAAATAAAGTAAATTTACATAACGCAGTTACATAATATAACAGAGTAAATAAGTAAATACCTACCAAACACGACCAATATGCCAAGTCCCAGGCAGCAATTATGTAATAATGAGTAAATTAAATAAATAATAAATTACGGTAAAAAAACATATTAATAAACATCTATTTACAATAATTAAATAACATACATTATTTATCACGTCACAGAGTGCGTAAATGAAATAAAATTTTGACGAAATGATCTAATAACAGTTGTTAATAAATTACTGTCGCGGCTATTTTCTTCATTGGTGAATAGTACTTAAATATCGAACAAAACAAAACAGATCCTACGAAAATTATAATTTCTCATGTTTATGAAAAGTAACATTAGACTCATTATATTTAATTTATATGAAGATTTTCATTATGAAAATTAACATTAGGCGTATTATTTTATAGAGATTAAACGTTATGCGGATTCATTTTTTTTTTAATTTACCTATGCTTGTTTCGAAAAGGTACGACCAAATGCAAAATATAATGTTATGCGACTTTTAAATAGGCGTATTTAATTTCTGCTTTCTAATATAGACCCCCTTTGAAATCCTTCACAGGTGTGTGCAGGATTCCTAACGATGTTTTCCCAAGCGCAATTCACACGTAGCTATAATATATATTAATATGCCCAGCTCTAATATACAGGGCGTCCCACGGCTATGCCACATGGAGGGAAAGTACCTTAAATATTGTAGATAGAACATTTTACTGAAAGAAGACATTATTTTATTTCTAAAAACTATTAAAACTGCATTCATACATTTTTTAATAATTACATGGTTGAACCGGGAATCAAACCCGCTACATGAGAAAAAAAAACACCCTGTAGTTTTATCATACCAATCGAAAGGCTCCTTCATAAGGATTATTTTTTGCTAAATAACATAGTGTCAGAAATAAAAGAAAGATCATGAATTTTAACATTTGATGTGGTCGCCGAGATTTTTTTTATGCATGGGGTTACTATCGACCCGCCCCGGCTCCGCACGGGAAAATGGTTATTGTGGGTTATCCTTTAGTATATTATGCATGTATTATACATATAAACCTTCCTCTTGAATCACTCTATCTATTAAAATCAAAATCCGTCGCGTTGTTTTAAAGACAGGGAGTGAAATAATCAAAAGAGTGCGACTTTGTATTCAACAGCGCAGGGGTCATAGCAATTAATAAAATTGATAAATTTTGTATTAAAAATGTTAAAATACATAGTCTTCCTTTTATTTCTGACACTATGTTATTTAGCAAAAAATAACCCTTATGATGAAGCCTTTCGATCGGTATGATAAAACTACAGGATATATTTTTTTCTCGTATAACGGGTTCGATTCCCGGTTCAACCATGTAATTATTAAAAAATGTATGAATGCAGTTTTAATAGTTTTTAGAAATAAAATAATGTCTTCTTTCAGTAAAATGTTCTACTTACAATATTTAAGGTACTTTCCCTCCATGTGGCATAGCTGTGGGACGCCCTGTATATTATATCTCGCCACCACACACGGCGGCTATATATCTTTGCGTCCATTCGATCTGCGGCCGTCGTCACGAGCGCACGTTTTTGAATACTTTCGTAATACAGGGAGTTCTTTTTTAATAAGGGCTCAGTATGGATTTACCTAGTAAAGTTCTATTAAATATAATCGATAGTTCATCAGAGGACGATTCCGATGCTGATTTTGATCTACGTGTCGCCTTGGCGGGCCCAAAAAAAAGAAAAATCTGGGTTGAATCCCATATACACTATAATAATATAAATATATAATAAACGTACATATAAATTCGATAATCGAAAACACTTTTGTAAGTGCCGAGGTTTGAACCCGCGAACTTCCGAATGGGAGTCAACGGCACTAGCGACTTGGCCACCGAGGCTCTTTTAGTAAGTAAGTAACTCTACCTATATGAACCTACGTATAAATAAATTACACGCAAAGAATTACATGAAATAAAGTCCAGAAAAAAAAAAACGTGTACAAATAGGTGGCCTTAATGCTAGTAATTTCTACCAGGCTACACCTAGCACTAGAAACCATTAAAAATAAATTCAAATGAAATGGAGCATCCTGTATCCCTTGAAATGTATCAAATATGTCGAGATTTATATTAATATACAGAGATTTATATTAATATACCGAGATTTATATTAATATAATATGCCTTGCTATATCGGTCGACATATTTTGGTGACGTCACAACAAGCGACCGTTAAAGCACGGCATATTAATATAAATCTCGACATATTATAGGTATTCCGTAAGTCAACGCAGTAAGGGTGAAAATATATATTTCAATACAGCTACCGTGTGTGGTGGTGAGATATAATATAAATAGAGCTGGGCATATTAATATAGATTATAGCTACGTGTGTATTGGGCTTAAGAGCGTCAAATAAAACGTATGAATTCGAAAACATATTGGTACGTGCCGAGGCGCCTTTTTTCGGTGAATCGCAGACTGGAAATGGCAGATTATTTAAACGGGAGGCTTGATACCGAGAACTTCTGAATGGAAGACAACGCCCTACACACAAGCTACCGGTACTCTACTTCAATAATCTTTATCACATGCAGTCCAAAATACTTGACATTGGCGAAATCACTAAAAGGAAACGCTCACTCTGTCGCTAGACAGCCTCCGTGGTCGTGTGGTCCAACCCGTCATCGAACAAAATTTAATATCGATCTTTGGGATTCCCGTTGGGTTAGGACATTGCAGGCTTGCTTGCTTGCTTATCTTGTAGATTTTTGAGTTCACCTCTGCCTCATCAGCCCGTCGCCTATGGCTTCTGACATGACCCGTATAACGACTACTTACATAGATAAGTAGGCGGGACCAACGGCTTTTATGTGCCTTCCGAAGCACGGAATCATCTTTCTTTTTGGGACAATCAGGTGATTCAGCCTGCAATGTCCTAACCAAAACTGGGGAGTCTCACAAAGTTATTTTTGATCGACGAGCCCCACCGAGATCCGAACCCGGAACCTATGTAAAGTGAGGCGAGTATTTTTGCCACTCGACCAAGGAGGCTGTCACCTGATTATCCGAAACGAAAGATGATTTCGTGCTTCGGAAGGCACGTGTGACCGTTGGTCTCTGCTATTATCTAGTACGAGCCATGTCGGAAGCCTTAGGCGGCTCATTAATTTTGACACCACCAGGGTTAGTGAGGTGAGGTATACTTCGAAACCCACACGGTAAAAAAAAAACAAACAGAATTTAAGATAATATAATAATGTCAATTAGTTTAGCCCCCGAAGCACCAGGAGGAGAGTTCAATCAAACAAAATGGCAAGCTGTTTGTGTCGACTATAGGTAGCGGCTTTCACCGGTATAACCAACAACGGCTGCGATACGATCCACAAACGGAAGCGTGGAGATTCTGGCAACACTGATGGTTCAGCAGTGGACTGTAGTACACAGTGTAGTAGATGGTTGATGAAATTTTGCTTCTTTGAAACGGGCGAGAGGTTTTTTAATGTAGTTAGGTATTAACAGTTTTTGAAATTGTCAGTTAAAATGAAAAGTGATAATGATGAATCAATGATGATAAATCCAAAGTACGGGTCAGCAGAATTCATTTAAAAAATATATCTTAGTCTTGTGCATGGTCTGCAATAAGTTTCATTAAACAACACCCAACTGCTGGACATATGGCTGGGGGTCACCTGGCCCGATCTTTAGGCAAAGTCCGTAGTTTTCATTGGTTCCTGCGGGCTCGAGCCTCCGCCGCTCGCGTATCTAACTGCCAGCCATTTAAAGTTAAAAAAAAACTGCACTTCTTTTAGCTTAGTACTCCTTGACATCATACAACAAATATTAGGGGAAAGATTTGTATTTTTGTGTGTAATGAATAAACTCAAAAACTACTGGGCCGATTTCAATAATTATTTCATCATTAGAAAACTACATTCACCCTGATTAATATAGGCTGTCTTTTACCGCGGAAAAATGCCTTTTTTCCACGGGAAAAACTGTTAACACGGGCGGAGCCGCGGTGGAAAGCTAGTGATAAATAAAAGTGCATATTACATTCGAAGGACTTATTTATTTTTATATCATTACAATATGGCCATTCAGATTTACATAAATGCATAATACATCATTATAATATTAAAGGAACTAGAGCGAAATTTCCAAATAAAAGACACAGCCGCATAAAAAATTTCTCAATAGTTGATACACACAATTTTGTTATAATAATAAATAATATCATCAAATTTATTCGATTACTGGTACAAATAACTAAGGTTTCGACGACAATACTATAAAATAACACTGATTCATAGATTTAAGTGCTTAATATACAGTTTTATCAGACTGCAAATAGAATTTTCACATGCGTAAAGGTCGGTTCACACGTTGATTGGTTCACATACGGTCACGTGTCGCAAAATAGAATTCTAGAGGGATATGTGATCAAGTAAGTACCTAACGTATTCTGCACAATGACCATTATTGTCCATTTGGCGCAGCCTAATGGTTGAAGGTTACAGCAGCCTTCTGATGATTTATTTGTCTAAACAATTGTATGCCGACTGATAGTTTATAAGTAATGAGGCGGCTGCAGCTAGATTCGGTCTTAGTTGATAGTTGTTGAAGCGACGTGGGAGATACCTATAGGTATTAACAGCTCGCTTACGACTGTGAAACGGCATACAATTGTTTACCTAGATAATTAATTATCAGACGGCTGCGACGCAACAAGAAAACCTGTAGGTACACGACCCCCATAGCAGTTGGGTTATTGTTATAGTCAAGTATTTTCAAATGCATAACTATTCTGTGCCTAACTGTAATTAATATTAGGTATAATAAACAATAATATTACATGTAAAAAAATATTGCTATGAATTTTTTTTAATCTAGATACTTATAAAAAAACGCGTCTTAGGATATAAAACAAATTATTTCAATATCCTTAAATCTCATAATAAATACTCAACCAACAAACTCAATGATATGTAACTTTATACGTTGGTAGGCACGTACAAACATACCAATTAACATATCACAAAGAATACTTAGTCATCTACAATAGGAATATAAAAAAATATTTTAATATTATTCTATTTTCATACTGTTTTGTTTACACAGAGTAATTACAACAGAACAATAAGTAATAACAAAATACTAAGAAATTAACAAAATGATATTACTATCCTATTATGATACTGACGACGACGTCTCATATTACTCGTACTTCTCTGTTGTGTTAGCAAGCTGCAGGTATAGTCGCAGTGTTTGGCGAGTGATAATACCAGGAATGAGAAGAATGTCGTCACATACCTACTAAAAAAGTTCACATGGGATATTTTAGACATTCAGCGCTTTCGGACATCACAAAATAGATATTAACTTATAGACCCCCCCACTAGCGTCTTTTGAGTTTTTTTTAATTGACCTATTCTCGTGTCGAAAAAGTACGACCAATCAAGCTTCACCGCAATTTTGGGGGGCATCGTCGTCGTGCCAAGCGTCCACGCAGCCCCTTATTTATTGGTATGACTACTAGTTAATATAGGTAGATAATTATATAACAAAAATGTTGAAGTCGGGATTCATTGATTCATTCAAGTAAATAAATTTATAGGGAAGTTTTCCTATAAAGGTGCTTCCTCACTAAGTGCATTCGCGTGTACTATGCGTGCCAAACAAGAATAGGACTGTCAAGACGCCATTTTCACACTCCCTCCTTTTCTTATTTGGGAAATTAGAAAAGGAGGGACTGTGAAAATGGCGTCTTGACAGTCCTATTCTTATTTGGAACGCATAGTAATTAGTATTTGGCGTCGAATATTTGAGAGGTGTGGACGGTCAGCAGAGGTTTACAAGAAGGCTCGCACACGAACCTACAACTTTAGCAAGTAACGAACAACGTTCATTAGTTCTGCTCAAAAGCGAATGCTCGGCTCACTGGGAATAATTTATTGCCTGCCTACAAATATCTCCAAATGCTCACAAAACAATTTTCCCATGATAGGTTCACTACACTACAGAACCAAAAATGTTTCCTTGTTGCCTTTACGTTTCAGCTTTTAGCCTATTATAAAAAAAAACTCTGGATAAGTGTGTCTAGCGAAACACTTAAATCGAGTTTTAAGCTAGTTGTACAATCGCGTCTAAAAATATGTATACGTCAGCAAGCAAGGGTCAATAAACATGTACCCAGCTTGATTTCAACTATAGAACCACATTCACGAATTGTTTCAAAATATTGTTAGTGTTAGTATTACCCGTACCGTATAAAATAATCTATGAAAGGAGTTTTTAATTTTTTATGGTTGAAAAGCTACTGAAATGATTTCCTTTTCTTTTACGCATAGTTGTCAATTTCAACGTGTAGACCTTGTGTAGACATGTTTATGAAGCATTGAATGATAACAATATTATATTTTAAAACAATTCATGACTACAAAATGTGGTTTTTGTAAAGTCTGTATATTTTAATTTGAAATCATAGCTGGGTAGTGTTTAAAAGTAGCATTTAAGGGTTCAGCAAGGGCTGACGTACCTATACATATTTTTAGACGCGGCGGCTGTACAGTTGTACGAGTATTGTACCGAATTTTCCCGACCTATCTAAATATCCCAGTACCTACTTCTCAGACTCTTCTTGATTTTGTAGAAAGTACAGTAGACAGCACATGCTGCTGGACATGTTGACTTTGAGAACGCCCGTATTCGTAGCGATAGGAGTGAGTTTCGTAGTGATTCGTACGCGGCCGAAGGGGTCCAGCCAGCCGCATGTGCTGGCTTCTGTACCTATTTTGACAAACACCCAGTTTGACAAAACGTTCAACTACGATTAAAATGACAGGGTGGTAACGGATCTCACGCAGTCAACTTAAAATAACATTTGCTACACGCGGATCCTTCATTGTTTTAAACACTATCCATCATATCGCCATGAATTAGTACCTAGATTCAAAAATCTAGAAAACGACGCGACCAATAAAACTGGCAAGTTTAATTAAACTTAATTAGTGCTATTTCCAACCAATCTGAAATAAAAGTCGTGCCGTAAAAATACCATTATACTATGCTTATGCTTATACTAGAAAATGCAGTTGCATAATATGACGAATAAAACAATAAAATGGTATTTCAACAGTAGATTCAATAATATTAGGTCCTTACATATGAAATTGCCGTTCAGTATCAAAAAAGTGAAACAAGTTTTTTTTAATGAAATTATTATTTAATCAATCGAAGTATGCGCCGTTGTTATCGATACACTTCCGCCATTTTATAGGCAGATCATTGATACCTTTGGAAAAAAAATCCTGGGAGCGAGAGTCTATGAACTGTTTGAAGGCGGTTTTGACTGCCTCATCAGATTTGAAATTTTTTCCTTGTAAAAAGTTATCCAAATTTTGAAAAAAGTGGTAATCGGTTGGGGCAAGATCTGCGTCACCCACCATACTCTCCAGATCTTGCCCCAACCGATTACCACTGATACTGAACGGCAATTTCATATGTAAGGACCTAATATTAGAGCTTGCTTACTAATAGTGAAAGTAATGCTCTCTTCAGCTTAACCCAGTCGCATTTTAAAAAACAAAATAACTATCAACATGATTCAACATAGTTATATTATAAAGTGAAGAGCTCCCTCTATTTATTTGTTGGCAACTACTTAACGTTCCGATTTTTAAATGTAGGTGTCGCAGTAAATCAGCCCTTAAACTGATTGCATAGGCATTTTACGAAAATACGCGTTCAACTAACGGCCTGTTGGATAGGCCATTTTTGCAAAAATGGAAAAATATGAAATGTGTTTTAAACATACAAGGCTAGTTGGCTGCAATATTATGTAAAGGCAAGACGCCACAAGACCTACCTACATACTTTTTTATAACTTTCAAGATAGCCTCCCCGATTACTTTTTTCCCATAAAAACATTGAAACTCCACTACAAAAAGTATACAGAAAGACAATAAAGATTGTTTGTGCTAAAGGTGCTAACTATGAAATTCATTTGTGAATCATAAATAACGCTATCTACTCGTAGCTAACATTTTGTAAACTAATTTAAATGACTTCTCTATAATTATTACAGACACCAAATTAGAATCCAAAAAGTTTATCTAAACATCGAATAAATAATGGATTACTTAGATTATTTTCTTTGATGGATCACCATAAGAATCTAACTTATAAATAAAATAACCTACTTAGAGCTAATTCTAATTTATATCAGTATCACTATCTTTACTAATTCACTATCAATGGGTAGTACATACGTACAAATTAACGCCAGGTACTCTTCTCTAAGTATAAGCAAGTGCACAAAGTCATGGGAATACGCATTCTGACTTTGAAATGTACGTACGTAGCCCTCATTGTTACAAATTCGTTACACTTTTGTTCACAGTACTAACTACAAACGAGTAAGTAGGTACTATCGCAAAATTCGCAAACACTTCCGCCTAACCACCACTAAGTCTATTTTTGCTTGCACATGAATTGACGCTACCAAGTAATAACCACGAAGTGCGCGGGTGCGATATCAAGCAATGTTTTTTTAATGGTCTGACGGAATGTCCTTCATGGTATGGTACAAAACATTTTCTTCTGAGCCCCCATTTGACGAATGGCATTACGATAAAAATATAAAGGTAGGTGTACAGTCGCGTCTCATGACATGACTATAGGCAATGGACATGGAATTGTGCATGTGAGCCTGACTATATTTAATTATTTTTTTCCGATCTTTAACTTGTGAAATAGTGGGTTCTCGAAAATGGTTCTCCGCACCTCTAACATGCCCGGTCCACGCGTGACAGACATAATTTTGTCGTGCGTATTCTCATCCTATTGGAGGATATTTCAATATGGCGGGTTTTTTAATGTGCGACAAACCTTTGTCATAGCACTGCATGTTATGGGGCGTGGTATATTATAAAGAAGTATATTTTTATACTTAGTTTAAAATGAAAAACAAAACTATACAACAATTCAAAACAGAATATTACACAAATAAATTCAACTTGCTCTGTAAAATGAGTCAAAATTTAAGCACCTAAATGTAACATTCCGTGCGGTTCTGAATTAAATCAACCCAAACCACCCAAACGTTTCTGTGTTGTCGTTTAAATACGTCGTATGTCGCCGACTATTTAAAGCTTTGGTACACACAGGTGAGAGGGATGTTGACTGTATTCAAAATAAATTATCTCACACTGTGTAGGAAATAAAACATCTGAAATTACTCTAGTTTAACTTATGTAGGGGTTATATTAGTAAATATCATGATTTGTTATGGTAAATCAAAATAAATATTGTACAAAAACAACAATACAAGCTTGTGGCGTCATAAGCTGGTATTCCTTTTCATATAAAATATTGTCTTTGACATTCCATAAAAAGAAGCTCTTTTGACTAGCCAGTCAACATCCCTCTTGTAAAGTAAGGTTGGCTGCAGATATAACTTACACCCTTCTTCTAGTGGCTAAGATAAACTGGTGCAAGATCTGCAGCTGACTGTTACTCCACTGTCAATACTCTACCCGTGATCACGGTGCCTAAAATAACCCAGGCCATGGGCAGTAGTGTTTGACTCGTGTGACAAGACAACTACTAGTCCAACCCTCCTGCCGAGCAGGGGAATTATGGCAACGCAACCCTTGCGCTTTGGAAGACTGCTTATTCCTACAATGGACTGCAAAACCTCGGTCACACACAGCGATTAGTCGCTGCGAATAGGCACTCGCAGCGAGAACTCGCTGAGTGTAACAGGACGCGAATTCCATATTTTAGTCGCAGCGAATGAAATTGCAGCGACTATTCGCTAACTGTGCCCGAGGCATAAGCGCATCAAACATAACATGACACAATATTTCCGAATCTACTTTTATTTCTTATTTAGGAATTAACATGAGCTGATGTGATGCCATAACGCAATATGACGTCATACAGATTATTTATCACGTCACCATTCTTTAACGTATGTTTTAAATGTATGATTATTTTTTATAGTATGTTTCAAATATTTTATTATTTATTTCTACACTTTTGTCTTTGTTATTCGGTTTTATTTATTATTTTAATGATTGTATAAATAGCTTTAATTAGTTGAAATATGATTAAATGAGTGTGTTTTACTTTAATAGTAATATTTTATATATTCTGTGGTTTAACTCACATCACAATATTTTCATATAGGCGATATAATAATTGAATATAAACTGTAGTTTTATCGTGACATTTTTAGTGACGTACCTACACATAAACGAAATGTTGTTTTTACCTAACAAATACAGTTCAGATTGAACGTCATATACATGTCACCGTAAAATTGTAAATACCGTTAGATTACAATTTAACTCGCGTGATTGTAAACTGTCAAAAGATTGTGAACTAAACGTACTGATGACAATTCAACGCATTAATTTTCGATAGATTGTAATCTATCGAAGTGAAACTGTTAAATCACAATCTGTCACGCGTTAAATTGTCAACTGTCCAAAGGCTGTTCCTGATTGGTCGGTATTACAGCAAGCCGTTCTATGTCCATACAGTTGGGAATAAAACACAGGCGTCAGTTGAATAAAATTAATGCACTTCAAGAATTGTGACATCAAGTATTTATCTATTATTATTAAGTAGATAATCAGTAATTTTTACATCGCATTATGATATATTTTTGGAGACTAACACTAACTCATATATCATTCAAACTACTATTCTTCGATTAATCATGGATTCATTTTACTTCCACAATAATTTCATAGAACTTATTATAAAGTAGTCAGTTATTTTCAACACGAAATCAATTGAAATTCACTTAAACACAGATTGTTTACATTAGATTTTAAACGAAAAAACAAACAAATATGGCGGCGCAGAGCATATGACGATCAACCAATCAGCGCGCGAGATGCGTTCCATCCTATGCCATTTCACAATTTGACGGTTTAATTTCGATAGATTACAATCTATCGAAAAATAATCCGTTAAATCGTAATCAGTATGTTTGGTTCACAATTTTTCGATAGTTTACAATCTCGCGAGATAGATTGTAATCTAACGGTATTGATAATCTTACGGTGACATACATATATCAGTTTCTTATTGACAGAGAAAGATAATTTAGCAGAGGAATCGCTAACCCAATTGTCTGATGCATGTATCCAAAATACGTTGATTATTTTAATCCTAGGGCACTATAATAAAACGCGTACAGTCTGGCAAAAAAGTCGTGAAATTAATAGCCACTTCCTTTACGGTATTGCCATTTTATATCATGCTGTCACGCTCTAACTTATGGATATTTCTGAGAAGTAAGATTAGTTCCGTTTCACGACTTTTTTGCCAGACTATACTCTCGTACAACAGACAACAGGAACATATAAAAATAATACAAAAGTCTTCCTTTATGGTATTGCCATTTTATATCATGCTGTCACGCTCTAACTTATGGATATTTCTGAGAAGTAAGATTAGTTCCGTTTCACGACTTTTTTGCCAGACTATACTCTCGTACAACAGACAACAGGAACATATAAAAATAATACAAAAGTAAAAAATCTCTAGGGCAGCATATACCTACACTCCATTCCCATAAATAATCCAAAATGCATTTTAAAAAACATTTTTTTTCCCTTTCAGATCCTATTTATTATTACAAGAAGATTAGGTTCAAATAATTATTTCAAGAACTAAAAGAGCATGATTTAGGCAGTATGCAGTCCACTTTTTTTTTATATGTCAAAGCAGAAGCAGCTGTACTTACTGAGGTTTATATTCTGTTAAAAAGATAAAAACATAAAATACTTCAGTAGGTATCTATACAGGGTGTTTGGCGCATCGTGTGCCAAATTGAATATAATGATTGGAGGGGTCGTTGGCTACCTTTTTAGCCCCCATAAAAAATCTTAGTCAAACAGTTTTTTTTTGCTAATTTTTTATTGTTTTGAGTAAAAATTTACAAAAGTCTGCATTTAAATTTTAATACAAAAAAAAGTTGTTAGGTTTTACAAAATTTTCTTCTCAATCTTTAATTTGTGACGTTTTACACGTATAAACGTCCAGATGCAGTCCCTTCTATTAAGCTGAATCAGTGTCATATAGATAGAGTATTTAGTTTTAAATATCTAGGACATGTTTTAACTCCTGACCTCAAAGACGATAAGGATATTGAAAGGGAACGAAGGGCGTTATCAGTGAGAGCGAACATGCTGGCTCGCAGGTTTGCACGTTGTTCTAACTCAGTTAAAATTACACTTTTCAGAGCATACTGTACATCTTTATACACGTGCAGTCTGTGGGCCAGGTACACGAAGAGATCCTATAACGCCCTTCGTGTTCAGTATAATAATGCTTTTAGGGTGATATTGGGGCTGCCGCGGTACTGTAGTGCATCAGGGATGTTCGCGGACGCCAGGATTGATTGTTTTTATACAATAATGCTCAAAAGATGTGGCTCCCTGGTGCGGAGAGTGCGGGGCTCCTCCAATGTCATCCTGAGCATGATTGCGGACCGGCTTGATTGTCAGTATGTGGGTCATTGTTGCGCCATTTCTCATGGGGTGGGGCAGGGATGACCTGCATACCTTGACTTTTGTTATTTATTTATTTTTTATTCTAACATAGTCTGTAAGTAATTTGTACCTACTAACACCTGAGTCTTAGTTACTTGAATAAATTAAATTTATTATTATTATTATTATTATTTACGCTACTTTTGAAACTAAAATTACTTGCCAGTAACATCTAGTTTTTTTTTACAGCCCCGCAAAGGTTTATTTACGTAAAAAAATTAACATGAACGTCAACTTTCGATATACATAAAAAAAATTAAAAACAGTCATGTTCTTCCAATTTTTTTAAAACATCCCTGGATAATCCCCTTTTTAATGGTATGCAATATGCCAGGAAAAATAAGAAGTAACATCACAAATTTTCAATTTTTCTAAACTTAGTCGCAATTTTCTAATATTCAACAGGTGAAATAAAAATAAGTTTTTGCGTTAATAACACCGTAATAACACCGACATTTTCTGTCTTTTTCATAAAGTAAACCGCCCGTCCTTTGTTTGAAACCGGTCATCAACAAACATATTCAACTTTAGAAAAATTGAAAATTTGTAATGTTACTTCTTATTTTTCCTGGCATATTGCATACCATTAGAAAGGGGATTATTCAGGGATGTTTTAAAAAAATTTGAAGAACATGACTACTTTTAGTTTTATTTAATGTAAATCGAAAGTTGACGTTCAAGCTAATTTTTTTACGTAAATAAATCTTACGTAAGTAAATAAAACAATAAAAAATTAGCATAAAAAAATCTTAGTCAAACAGATTTTTTCTGTTTGACTAAGATTTTTTTAAGCTAATTTTTTATTGTTTTGAGTAAAAATTTACAAAGGTCTACATTTAAATTTTAATACAAAAAAGTTGTTAGGTTTTACAAAATTTTCTTTTCAATCTTTAATTTGTGACGTTTTACGCTTCTTTTGAAACTAAAATTACTTGCCAGTAACATCTAGTTTTTTTTACAGCCCCGCAAAGATTTATTTACGTAAAAAAATTAGCTTGAACGTCAACTTTCGATTTACATTAAATGAAACTAAAAGTAGTCATGTTCTTCAAATTTTTTTAAAAGGTAGCCAACGAGGGCAACGGGTTTAAAAAGGTAGCCAACGACCCTTCCAATCATTAAATTCAATTTGGCACACGATGCGCCAAACACCCTGTATAAAAGGAAGACCAACACAAGTTTATTATTATTGTGACTTACTCTGCATTATGTCTATATTGCATTCTATGATTTTAAAGTGTGCTCTATCAAAAGTCTTTATTCTTTATGGGGTTGCTATAAATATTAAGTAGGGCACAATACTTATTTGATAAAAAATATTGTAGCTGACTGACTAACTGAGCAAGATAAAAAAAGACTTTTGATAAAACATAATATAACATTGATATGTATATTACATATAACTCTATTTATTTCAAATGAAACATAGAGTGGAATAAAAAAAAACCGGCCAAGTGCGAGTCGGACTCGCCCATGAAGGGTTCCGTACCAGCAAGTAACATAATATAAAATTTATTGGAGTTTGTTGTAACTTTGATCGATGTTTTAATAACAGCGAAAGGTAAATTGCGGTTTACGATTTATGACATATTAAAAAAACTACTTACTAGATCTTGTTCAAACCAATTTTCGGTGGAAGTTTGCATGGTTGTACGTACATGTAAATCATTTATTTTTTTTAGTTATATCATTCTCTTATTTTAGAAGTTACAGGGGGGGGGACAAACATTTTATCACCTTGGAAGTGTCATTTGCACAAACTATTCAGTTTAGAATTTTTTTTATTAAAAATCTCAATATCGTTTTTGAAGACCTATTCATAGATAAAAATTTTTAATGTTTAGTTTAATGTATGGCGATCCCCCAAAATTTGTTTTTTTTTTATTTTTGTGTCGAAATCTTAGTGCGGTTCACAGAATACATCTACTTACCAAGTTTTAACAGTATATGTCTTATAGTGCTGGCTGTGACATACGGACGGACAGACAGACAGACATGACAAATCTATAAGGGTTCTGTTTTTTGCCATTTGACTACGGAACCCTAAAAATGGACTGTCAATTGACCATTACCATTTGTCATTCATTCATTCATTCATTCATTCATTCAAGGGTGTCATTTTCTCACATGTATAATCTTCGGCACTATTTATATGCATTATTTGTAATACCATAATGTTTATAGCCAAGTCATTTTATTAGGGATTTTACTGTAGTTTGTTTTTGTTTGATACTATTTAACTTGATTGAGCAACTTTATTATCTTTTATGTAGTTTTGCTACACATCTCCATTATAAAACATTATAACACAGTTCATATTATGACTACTTTTAGAAAAGTTAATATGAAGGTAAAAATAAACATAATGGATTTTAAATATATGGCATTCATACTCTTATTTTATATTATAATTTTATGGTTAGCTATCTTTGGTAGCAATGTTCAGCTCCATATTACATTATCAGTTAGAGCAGTTTGATTAATGATTCACATACCACTATATAGTGTCCACTTTAGCATTTGCAACACTTAGTGAAGCGTAGACTGGTGCAGACTTCCGTTTGAATGTCACATATGTATACAGTAAACTTGCAAACACACTGATGTTCAGACCCACAAAGTTGAGCCAAGAGTAAACATAGTCTCCACCAATAACCATTCCCAAGTATGTTACTAAAATATTTTTTAAGCAGCCAATGATTGTTGTAGTCAATGCACTGTTGTACTGTGTGCACAGCATTACACTGTACGAAAGCACAAATCCCATTATGCATGACATCAAGAATTGTATTTGAAATAGCACATCATCCCAATGCTCGTAGGCAACTGTGCGATCCAAGTCTCCAGACCACCAAGCCAAATATGCTGCAGGTATGAACATAAACAGTGCATTATAATACATCAAACCATATTTGCCAAGCTCCTTAGAATCCAATTTCTTCTTCATAAAAACTCCATTAGCTGCAGTGAAGACATCGTTGCTCAGTACTAATGCATAACCCGTCCATGAGAATGTGACATCATCAGCCGCTGCCAGCAGGGCGCCTCCAACCATTGCCATGACGCTGGCCTGCACTTGCCAAGTCGCATGCACTCCAAGTACGAATCTCTCTAGGATCATAGTCATCAGGATACTGAACCGCCTGAGTGCTGTGAACATAGGCAGGTTGAGTTGCTTCGTGCCACCGAGGCCAGTGGCCATATTCCCCAGGTATATAAGGGGCAGCGGGCAGATCCGTCGGGCCGTATTGCGGTCCAAACCTGGGAACTTCACCATGTCGGCCTTCCGGCCTACCCAGAGCACTAATATCGTAGCCAGCATCTGACCGAGGCCAAGGAACTGGTACGAAGGGAACGCGTATGTAGTCAGCACTGTTTTGTTGACTACTGTTATCATGAAGGAAGCGAGGGCGTAGAACACCGCACTCAACACCTTCTTCATCACCTGGGCGCTCTCGGCGTCTGCCTCGGTCTGCATACTGTGGACTGACATTGTTCTCACAATACGGGCGCCGTTTCCAGTACCCTTGCTCGTTCTGTTGGTCAACGAAAAATAACCAATCACGCGAGCGCTTCATAAATGTTATTGTAACTGATAGTCACGATCACGACTAAATCCTACGACTTCATGTTCCGAGTTTCTTCAGGGCCATACGCTTAATCTTTTCGTAAAAATTCAAGATAAAAAGAAAAACCTTGATTACGTCGCGGACGTGTAATTAATAGCGGTCATCATCACTCAACTAGCAGCCTTTATCGCCCGGCGCCGGAACACACAACACAGTCTCAAACAAACCGACACACACAATTCGCAATAAACCATGAATTTCACTAATCACAATTTTACAAAAATCTGTGAGTGAGTAGCTGAGTGAATTTACTATTATTTGACTGACTGACAGACAGACACGATACTGGTGACAGGACACAGGACAGACACGACACCAGTGTTGGGCAAAATTTAGTTTGATTAATGATTGATGATTAAAGGCCGGTTTACACGCTCTTAGTCTTTAGTCAAGTTCTTTAGCGAAGTCCTTTAGTAGAAACGTGTGGACGTCACTTGCTTTAGTAGACGTCACTTGCTTTAGTACTTGCTTTAGTACTTGCTTTAGTACGGAATTTAGTAAACTCTTTAGGAGAGTGCACAAGTGCCGGCGGCGGCGTGCGTGTTTTTTGTTTTTTAAAAGATGGCTATTTAGTTGTATCTTCAAACCAAATGGCCGGAATATTATTTTTGAATCTTTATAATAAGAATGAAAGAAATGAAGAATATTTATATTTTAATTTTGGTCGAATAATAAATTTGTGCCTGAATATTTTGTTCAATATTGTTTGTGGAACGTTAAAAACAATTTATACAAAAATAAACAGGCTAGGCATTCGGCATACACAGCCATTGGCGTATGCGAGACGTCGTTGCGCCTTCGTTGTGGCGTCAATGATACTCAACTGGAAGATGTGTAAACGTTCACTCGCAGCGCACTAAATCACTAAAGAACTTGCCTTTCAAGTTGTACTAAAGTACTTAACTAAAGACTAAGAGCGTGTAAACCGGCCCTAATGATCAACTACGTCAATCATGATTGATGACTATCAAATAATTAGTCATCAAGCATGATTACATTTTGATATAATAATATTTTGATTTAAAAAAAGGGGGCATTTTTTTTTAAAATTCCAAATTAAAAATAAAATAAAAAAATTAAAAAGGAGGGGCAAAAAAAAAAAACGAAGAAAGGGGCATTGACGACAAAATGAAACGGATGATCTCTTATTATTACTAAAGACTAGGCTGTATGGGCTTTAAACCCTTTGCCTTTTTCATAAGCGATAAATAAATTTAAAAAATTGAAGCCGGCTACACATGCGTGCTGCCGAGTATGCCAAAACAGAGTAAGACGCAGTTATGCGTTAGAATGAGATACCTCTGTGAAGAGTGATACAACTTGAGATAGATCGGTTATCAAGTGATTGTAAATCCTTAAAGAGCAATTTTTTTGCTATTTTTCTGTCTAATCGGTGTAGCTCTAGCCCTTCTAGAAGCGAAGATAATTTTGATACATCTCGCATTTTTAACATGACTCTATGTGTAAAATAATATCACTCTACTTGAATTACAAAAAACTATGTTTTCCGATGATAATTTTTGTGAAAAGTGATATAACAACATCAACATTATTTGTAACTGATAAAATTAATATTTGTAACTAGTGTATAATGATTTAACTCAAAACAAATCTATTACCACGAGAACTATTACAAAATATTTTTGGTGTTAAGTGATCTAACTTGAAATATAACATTAATAATACCAAAAACGTCTGTATGCAAAACGATTCCAGTTTGTGAAAAATGTTATAACTATTTCTCGGCCACAAGAAAAAACAAAGATCTTCACATCAATCGGTCTTACACTGCCCGCATCCAATCATCTTAAAAACTCCGACCCTCACCAGATCGTCGGTCTACCTTGTAGGGGGCCTGCCCTCTCTCTCTATGCCTTCCTTTATGTATTATGGACCTTTCTGCCCCAACGCCCACTTGACTGTCACTTATTTGAGTTTAATGATTCTATGGGCTATGTCGGTGACTTTGGTTCGTCTGCGGATATCATCATTCCTGATTAAAATCTGTAGGGAAACTGGAAGAAGAGCATTTTGCTTTTTGAGTGACTACATTATGAGCAAAGTTGGGTCTACCTAACTGGGCTGACATAATGGGGTATAAATTCGAAAGCAGAATCCCCAACATTTATTACATTTTCCTTCTCCATCTTCATCTTCTGACTAGTTGGCGAATCTGTTGAGCATTTATCAATACAGAGGACTTGTGCGAGTGGCGCAGACGGATGATTAGTTTCCGATATGAGAACTATTTCACCCCTAATCCCAAGTTGAGCAGTATGAGGTCTTCTAAGGTCCCAACCATGATTACAATATCCGTCATATTTTTCGCCCTTAATGTTGATGCCACGCCCATCGAAGTCCAAAAACTTAAAAACATTCTCCAATGCAGCTGCGTATTTTTTTTTAAATAACGTTTTTCTATCTCTCACCCCGCTGTAGCTGCATTAATCTGTAATTCTGATCCTGGAGACGGACTGACATGGTGGCATTTTCATAAAATATTTCAGTATCTTAAAGACCGATAGTCAATTTGAAACCTCTGAAGAGACCGCAGTACTGCCCAGGTTTCGTTTAAACAGAAGACTTTATCATAGTCCACGAACACTGAATATAGTGACTGATTATATACCTGCTACTCTTCAGTCTTCTGTATAACATGTGAAAGTGGTCTAATGGTAATGTAGTTTTTTCAGAAACCGACCTCCTCAGGAGGCTGAAAGTTGTCAAATCTACACAAGAGAAGGTTTTTATCGACTCTCGAAAACAATTTGTAAACATGGCTCAGAAGTAAGATGGGACTATAATTTTATTTCTTTATCGCGCTTTTTAAAGGGACCATTGTACTTCTGTGCCATACTTGCGGTTCTGTACCTTCAAGAATGACGGACTTAAAATTAAATAGTTTCTGAAAGGTGAAGAGCCGTGTACCACCTGCTCAGAAGTTATTCTGTCATCAATCACCCAGGACCTTGATGGCTCTCAATCTCGTACAGGCTGATGTCAGGAATGTTTTCGGTATAGTGTCGGGTTAACCTAGCTCTAGGGTCAGTTGCAGTTTGACTACTGACAGGTGTTCGTGTACAAGTTTCAATAGAATTGCTTGATTTCTTTTAGTAGATCTTTCCATACGACTTTGAGATCTGTCTATTGAGCTGCCGCTAGCAGGAAGCATCAGCAGACTGCAGAAATATCCTCCGTCTTTCTTTGATGAACCTGAGGTATTAAAGATCTTAAAGAACTTTAATCCAGTCGTCGTCGTAAAGACAGCTTCTACGAACTTATCATTGTAATCCTCTACTCCTACCTATTCTGCTAGGGATTCAAAAGAAAGTATTAAGGGTTCTTTATATTGGCAATAGTTAGGTTAGTATTACTTATTTATTTCTTACTTATGTTGACAAATTGACGCATTACTAAAAAAATATTTCAAAGAAGATATAGTCAAAAAACTGTTACAATTTTACTAAAATTCAAAGAGCATTGTTTTTTCCTTTATTTAATTTGCTTACCCAATTGCAATTCGACCATAATAACATAATTGATATCAATATACACAATTTAATAAAATAAAATGGTAATTTAAATCATTTTTCACCTTAACTGCACGGTTAAAACTTTGTGTATATTGATATAAGTTTGCAAAATACTTAAGAATTACAAAATAAAGTAAAGAATCGTAAAGAGGATACTTTAAATAGTATAGTTTCTTCCAACAAAAATACGTGAATCATGTTTATAATATTTAAAATGTTGAAAATATTAATGCTATATCACTTCACACAAAAATGCTAGAGGCTGTGTAAAGTGATATAAGTTTACATAAATCACTTAACACTTTGTTCGATAGGCGTGGAAAATGATATATAATAATATTCGTATTTTTCGATATTTGACACAAAATTTTGTATTGCAGCATAATTTTGAATTAGTGTTTTTAAAACTTCACATGAATACCTAAGTGAATTTGTGAAAATCAAAAATCTACAGTAAATAGAAATGAAATTAGAATTTTTTTTAATTTTCAAATCTTTAAGTCGCGATATCTCGAAACTGCTTTTTGAGACTTGTATCACTGTTCACCGAGGGTACAGAAATCACCGTGCTCACTCTAGCGCATAACTGCTTCTCGCTCTGTTTAGCAAATACGGCACGCGCGCGCCGCGCGTGAGTAGCCAGCATGCATGACAGCAAATGAGTGTTGCCAGAATTAGCTTTTGAAAAAATATATTTTGGTAGGTATGATGGCTCAAGTCAAGGAAGGGGTTTGCAGCACAAAATTAATGAAAAGTAAAGTGAGTGATTTTAGGAGGAATAGTGTAGGTGTTTACCTTTCTACAAGATTTTTAGAGATAACCAGCCACCACCACTGCATTCGTTATTGTACTTACGTCTAATATTTGTAATCTTTATTTAATAATTAACATATTAAATATCAGTACCAAAAATATTCTATAGACCACGATTGAAAGCCGCCCTGTCGCGTACAGAAGAATCAAGAGTGCTTTGTGTCTTGAGTGAAGTGTTGTGTGTTTCGCCATGGAGTGGTTGGTACCAGTGAATGACATGTTAAGGGAGGACATCACGCGGATCACCCACACTTTGCTGCCGCCCGGGTTCCACGGCGACATACGGAGTATCAGGTGCGATTTATACCGCCATTGCTGCACCACCCCTTACACAGTTCATCGACCTTTATTTCTCCCTGTAATAATTTGCTCCTGTCATAGGCTTCCCTAATACACCTGGTCACTGGTAATTGGTAATAAATTCAAAATCAATGTGAGAATTCCTAATAGTGCTAGTTTCAAGTAGAAGCATAGCATGACAAGCATATGGCCTATTTTTCATGGTCTAATAACCACTGTAAGTAGGTACCAGTAAATCAAATAACATGATACTTTCTAATAATAGATAAAAATGCCTAAATCTATCAAGTGTGTAAAAGGCACAAATTTGATTACATTTCTTAAATAACAGAAGCTTTGATTATATACAAGTTGTATATAATCAAAGAACAGAAGTATAGAAAGCTTATATGTAGTCATCTGTTGTTATTTTTCACTTATGTATTGCTTAGACTCATAATATTCTGAATCATTACATATAAATTCAGCAATTTACATGTTAACATGTAGCAAACACATTAACAAACAAAACAAAATGTTATATACTACTGTTAAATACTAGTATTTCAAGTATAAAATTGTCTGTCATATTGTTTGCTATATATTAACATGTAAATTGCTGAATTTACATGATTAAAAATTGTGAGGAGATATTATATGGCATTATTGAATAAGATTTACTTGGTAATGCAATGCCACAGATCCTCAATTGCCACGCCAATAATCTGTTTTACCCCTCACTTGAAGATTTTTTACATAAAAAATAAAAGTCTATCAACTATGAAAAGAGGCACCTTCACTGGGAAGTGTCGCCTGCAAGCCTGTTATCCTTCAACCCCTCACTTAAAGATTTTTTACATAAAAAATAAACAAGGTTACTCAGAAAAAAATAATGATAAACAATGAGTGCAATGCAACTACTCACCAAGTTATTTATTCTTTCTCAGGGTGATGCAAGACAGCCTTGCCCGAGTAATTGATGCCCTTGGGGAGCAGTCGGCTGCGGCTCAGGGTTTGAATAAGGTGATCACAACTGCGGAAAAACTTCGCA
Source organism: Teleiodes luculella (assembly GCA_948473455.1). Lineage (NCBI taxonomy): Eukaryota > Metazoa > Arthropoda > Insecta > Lepidoptera > Gelechiidae > Teleiodes > Teleiodes luculella. Next base: position 4,531,288 of record OX419582.1, read on the forward strand.
ATGCTCCAACTCATATACTTTACCTGCTGAAGGACTCTGGAGCTAAAGGGTATGTAATAACAATAATATGTAATAATAATAATATGTAATATGTGGGGACATCTTACACATGGCCATCTGACCCCAAACTAGGCAGAGCTTGTACTATGGGTGTCAGACAGCTGGTATACATATTTATATTATATGTTACACTCAAAGATCGAAAACGCTCAGTGAGCGGAAAAATAGCTCACAACGCGTTGTGGTCACAGTAAAACATCCACATGGCGAAATTCATGTTATGGCTCTAATGAAAACGCGCACGACGCGAAATTCGCGTCGTGGCTGACATGCTATTCGATCACAACGCGTTGTGGCAATGAAGAAAAGCCATGACGCGTTCTGAGCATTAAAAACCATATCACGACAGACAGGTTGTATGTAACTTGTCGGTGTCGGCTCGGGTGCAAAGACGCATTAAAACATCAGTTTTATTTATTTCTTTTTTGTTTTTTTTTGTTAGCCCTATTTATTTAATAAATAAAAAATATTTCCTAAGGACATCTAACAAAACGTTTCCAGCCTAGGCCTAGTAGGATCCATATCAGAAAGTAGTATGCGTCGTAATCAAATAATATTCCATACGCGTCATGGCTTTTCTTCATTGCCACAGCGCGATGAGACTAGAGATAGAATAGCATGTCAGCCACGACACGAATTTCGCTATTTGGTCTTTCTGTGATTGCCACAACGCGTTGTGCGCGTTTTCATTAGAGCCATAGCACGAATTTCGCCATGTGGATGTTTTACTGTAACCACAACGCGTTGTGAGCTATTTTTTCGCTCACTGAGCGTTTTTGATCTTTGAGCGTAACATATATCATCCAGACACAAGGCAAACGCAAGTGCTCATCACTCAAATGTTTGCTCTGGGCGAGATTCGAACCCGCGACCTTGTGCTTTGAAGGGAGACCTACTACCAACTAGGCTACGGGGCCGTAAGAAGACTGAAAAAGAAAAAAAAACATATCAAGAATCACAAAAAGTGTGGGTGGAGTGACTGCGCGCCAAAAGTTGTAGCGTAGGCAGAAACAAGGTGATCTGACGATTTGATTATTGTCGTGGGAAGTCCATGACAATCGTATTTTGTCATATCACTATATATTTTTTAGGAAGAAGACTTAATAAACAAGAGAATTCTACGTCTACCGGGATTTCGAGAAATCCCTGATGTCCTCATTTCCCTGCGACATATATATTGGGGGTATTGTTCCAGCGGATCTGAGACGTGGTCGCTAACGACGCCTCATAAGAAGGCTCAAAGTCACCCAAAGAGCGATGGAGAGGGCTATGCTTGAAATTTCCTTGCGTGATCGAATCAGGAATGATGAGATCCGCAGGCGAACCAGAGTCACCGACATAGCACACATTGCGCGTAGAACCGACGCGACGGCCGTTGGGGCGGAAAGGTTCTTGAATGTCGACCGCGCGCCGGAAAACGTAGTTTGGGCAGGCCCCTCACGAGGTGGACCGACGATCTGGTGAGGGTCGCAGGAAGCCGCTGGATGCGGGCAGCGCAGGACCAATCATTGTGGAGATCCTTGGGGGAGGCCTTTGTCCTGCAGTGGACGTCTTTCGGCTGAGATGATGATGATAATGATGATGTTGTTCCAGCGGTAAAGGCGAAGTGCTAGCGTTTCTGAAAGTGGGGCGCAAGCACCTGTTCCTGTTCGACGAGCGCGACACCGTCCGCGAGGTGGAGCCCCTCTGCGTGCTGGACTTCTACGTGCGCGGCGACCGTCAGCGGCGGGGGCTCGGCAAACAGCTCTTCGACCACATGCTCAAGGTACTGTGCACCGGCCAACCCCCTCCTGGCCACAGCTTCGCGCGGCGGCAACGTGCGGCGCGAAACTTGCCATAACGCATGGTCTAAGAAAACAAGGTCTAACGATTAAACCACGTGACTGACACATACCTACGTCATCTTGCGCTGTTCATCCTTGTCGAATGCGTGTAATAGACAAGGATGAACAGCGCAAAATGACGTAGGCTCGTTTCAGTCACGTGGTCTAACGGTTAAACCTTGTTTTCTTGGACCATGCTCGGAACAAAGCGCCATATTCTTACGCACACATTGATCATTGCGTTTACAGGCCGTGTTCGGACCATGCTCGGACCACTCGCAGTTGGCGCTATCGCGAGTATTAACAACGTATTGATGTTCGATGTGATAAAAAAAATGGACAAGTGTTCTTATTACTGTTGTAGCGTATTTAGCCGTTTAAACACAACACAAAAATGACGATTACACGTTTTGAAAGGAGTCAACCAAGTTTAGGTAGTTAATTTCAAGGACGGCGGGAGTGGACTTTCTGGAAACTTTTTATTTTGTGCCACAGCTTCGCGCGGCGGCGGCGACCTGCGGCGCGAAACTTGCCAGAACGTTAGTATTGTAACATTTTACGTTATTTTCGAGCACTTCCGCGTTACACGACTCAAAACGTTACTTTTACGTATTTTTAATCTTATTTGTGCTACATTACAGTGTTGAAGTCTTTTTCGAAGTACTATAAGATAAACGTTACTTTTTGCATGAAAATTGAACTATTTTTCAAAAGTTGGGTAAAGTCACGCCTTTAAATCCATTTCTTAATTTCGGTGGTACATTTTTATAGGACGTATTTAGAAATGAAAAATAATTTTAGTTTTCTCATGTTAATTTTGACTATGGATGGGTCACTGGCAACATTCTGCTGGTCGCAGGTCACGCCGCGCGTCGCGCGAAGCTGTGGCCAGGCTTTAATGGCGTGAGGCAGACCTAGCAGACGAAACTAAAAGCGTACTTTATATTATTTATTATAGTTATTATTATACCACAAGGTAACTGGTGTTTCCGCTGTTTTTGGTCGGCGCCCTCCAAGTTACTGTTTATATTCTTGCAGGAGGAAGGCGCTCGTGCTGAGCAACTGGCGATCGACGGCCCCTCGCCCAAGATGGAGCAATTCCTGCGGAAGAACTACAATGTAGACCGCCTGATCCGCCAGAGCAACAACTTTGCCGTCTCGCCCCATTTCTTTACCAGCGACCACCCGTGAGTACTTCACAAACCTTCCCCCACTTCACCACTCCTAGATCAACATCTTCTTCTTCTTCTCAGTCGTAACACTCTTGGCAGAGTGGTCGTGGTTAACGTAATGCGTTTAATAATATTTTACTTCGAATAAAAACATATTACATTTCATTTCATTCATATTATAAATGCGAAAGTAGCTCTGTCTGTCAGTCTGTTCGTTACGCTTTAACGCCAAAACCAATGAATCGATTTTGATGAAATCTGGTACATAGATAGAATAAACCTTGGGGAAGGACAGGCTACGTTTTAGCGGTGCGGTGGGGGAAAATACGACTGTTAGCGTGAACGCAGCCGCGGGGCAAGGCGGCTAGTACATAATACTAGTTAAAGAAGGTCTACTCTGCAATATCTTCCAATTAAATAGAGGTTCTTGCAGTAAAGTTTAACTCAGATAACATATCATCAATTTACCTACCATAGAAGTAGCCTTTCTTTATATCGCGTGATGCTTAGCTCTTCCGGCGTGTGTCTGAATAATCAATCACGCACGATCGGTCGGACATGGACTCAATTCCGGCGTGACCCCTAATATTTAAGTTCTTAGTCTTTTTAATTCATATGGGAATCGAAACGGACGGAAGGTGTAATCTAATTTTGAATGAATGATATTTAAAATATGACCGCAGCTCTCAAAAATTAAATTTTAAGTGGGATGTTTTCACAAGCCTGCTAAACTAGTGTCCTGTCCAGTCATGTCACGTGCATTCTTACTTTAAATTAACTTTTTTTCCAAAAGCATTCAGGACAAATCATTTGAAGTAAAATATTGAGACCCTTACGCTGTGTAACACACAAAAATAAAAATAACAAGCCTTTAAAAATATATATATAATTCAAAGTATAAACACACGTGATACGACTGCACGTATGAATTTGACTGTACCATCAAACATGAACTTTGCTGTCAATAATTTGCTAGAAGTGAATTAAATATTTATCGTAATATATTATTCTTGTTTTGTGTACAGTAAGTCGGGTTGCAACACTCCAATGGCCGCCGCCGCCGTCGGCCGTTTCTCAGCACCGAAACCACCCTCTGCCATCGGCTCGGTGAGTAGAACAAAACCAATACGATTGTGATTCCTCGTCACTGTTCCAATTTGAATCATGTGCACTACAAATGACATAAGTATCACTAAACTTTTTTTTTGTAAGAAACCAGTAAATTTCGTCATCTCGCGAAATGCTTCATTTATTACGACAGTTACAAAACAAACATACCATACATTTATGTATTGCTTTGCGTATAAATATAAATTGAAATCTATGTGTTGATCTTCTCTATTAGATAATGTCTAAAATACATTATAGGACTTTCGTTGTCTTACCTATTATGGTATTAAATTCAAAACATGATTTGTTTAAAATGTTTAACAGGTAATTCACGGTGGCGGATCGGACGGGTACTACCAAGAGAATAGCAGGTAAGTTTATAAGTTATCTATCTAATTTATCTTTGCTGAGTAAGAAATAAACAAAAATTGTTTAGATACGCATACTAATCGGAATCATAACGTAATCGCCTTTTGTTCGTAAGCTTGTCCCGAGGCGTTACGGTTACGATTCGCTTCTGAGCCACAATTCTCATTGAACAATCTGATGAATAGGTGTCTGTGCTGCTGTAATATGTAAACTTATTACAAACGATGATGAGACCTATTTTTATCTATGATTTTGTAGTAAAAAAAGCACGGGAAATTAATTAAAGAAATTATTAAGCAAGATAAGTCAATAATAAAGTGGCCTGGTAGAAAAAAAAAAACAAATTATGCATTATGTCGAATACGTCCAAATAGTGTCATTTACATCATTCTAAATTGTTAGATTTTAAATTGATACTTATATTGAACCTTTATTCGTACAAAAGCTCTTCGATCGCTTTGCTTTTCGCTTTTTGTAAAAACACACCTTCACAGTTAAGTTTTTTAACCTGTACTTATAGCCCATAGTCCTACGTGTAGTACTTATTACAAAAGCTGAATTTCAGAGATAATTTAATTTCATTTAAGACTGTAATTGTGGCAGGACTCTGGGCCTTTATAATTTGATCATATTGTTTTAAACCTTGACCAGAAAAATAAAAAAATTGCTCTGGGGGCGCCATATTTTTGATTTCGATGATCCAGGCAACAATTTAAATAAAATTAGTTCCATTGAAATTCCGCAATATGGCGACGATTTTTATTTTTGTGGTCGGGCTTTAGTTCACTTTAACCCGAAGATTGTGATAATTCTAATTGAATTGTGATAACTCCATTTCAATTAACGCGACAATGCGACAGTCATGTATTAATAGGTACTGGTAACTGTTATGTTTATCATTATGAAAATCATTTAACTGTTATTCAATTCGTACTAATATTGTCAATGTGAGTTGGTCTGTCTGTTTGTTAAACGACTAATAAAATTAACTGAACCGTTTCGTAAATGGTGTTGCTTGAATCTCATCGATCATCTGTATAAGTTTATTTTATGAAAGTGATTTACTTGGAATAAATAGGAAATACCTGTAATTCTCAAATCTATCTAGGAACTTCCAACTCTGTAATCATAAAACACAATAACTTATTGAAACATATAACAACACCCATAATTTAGTACAGTTCAGTGCTTTAAATATTAATGTTTGAATTCTCAACCCCCAATTTGACTTATCGTCTAAAGTCTGAGTTATAAATACAACCTGACGTTTCTCAACTATTTGGTTGTTTTTAAAAGAACATTTAAAATATTGCTATGAAATACAGTTATCTTTCTTAAAGCTACTAAACAATATTAGGTCATTCGCGACCAAGTCGTATTGTCGCTATAGTAAGGATTTATATGGACCAATGCGTTACGTTGATACTTAACAAAATCTTCGGTTAAAGTAATTTTTAATTTTCAGTTACTTTTGCGTCACTGTTTGGTTACCGTTGTTTTCAGTTTTGCGCGGCTAGGGCTCGGACGGACAATGAACTCGCACTGACGTCGGGGTGGTCGGCAGCCTAACGACTGCACTGTGGCCCGTTGTACTCTATAAATGACTTGACAGCTAATCAATGATCCTTCCACTAGTTTTAATGTAACATATTCACGGTTATAATATAACACGCGTCATCGAAATTAAAAGCTATACATTATGCTTATAAAAGACCTGTGAATCTCTTTACAGTCGTGTTCGCTATCGTCGATAGAAATATTCGTCTAAGTGAAGGGTTGTAGATCTAAAGGGTATAAGTGCCAGTGTCGTTATTTGCAGATATAGCTCTTAAGGACTGGCAAATAGAATGTGTTTTCGTTAAATTTTTCGGCACTTCTTTATATTTACAATCTTACTGGTGCCTTTGTTATAACTAGTTTTTTCCCTGTTTGTCTGATCCATCTATCTGACTTTGCTTACGGCTGGTTACTATCGACGAAAACGAAAATGGTTTTAAGAAAATGCATTTAAATCGTTTTTTTTTTTAGAATTTAGGACATTTATTGCACGCACGTAATATAGATTATGTAACACTCAACATATAAACACGAGAATAATAATAATAAGAGATTTTGTACTTTTTAAAGTAATGTGGATAAAAAAGGAGACGTACCGGCACTAACCAAAACTTAAATCTAACTTAATTATTATTATAGTTTGAATTGGTGGTTATTATCTGCTCCGCACTTCGAATTTCAGCTATACAGTAGGGGTTATTTTGTTAGTGAAATGATTATGCTTGGTGGCATTATCAATACTATGCGTGCCAAATAAGAATAGGACTGTCAAGACGCCATTTTGACAGTCCCTCCTTTTCATATTTGGCAAATTAGAAAAGGAGGGACTGTCAAAATGGCGTCTGGACAGTCCTATTCTTATTTGGCACGCATAGTACGTTTGAAATTGCCGAATTTACATCGCGAAGGACTTGGCTCTATTTGACTTGAAAGAAAACTCGAATATCGCACATTTATTGGTTCTTTCATTAAAAACCGAATATTATTTCGTAATGAGTTTTTGGCGTTTAATGATTTAGTTAAAACGGCAGTTCATATTTTTAATAAAAGTTATATCTGGTCATCAGGATGGCGGGACCAATCGTCAGATTTGATAGCTTTTAACAAAAAAATTGAAGATTATTATGAATTATATTTAAATTTTACTAACTGACATTGGTAGTACAGTACCTGCCTCTAACTCAAAATATTTTCATATTTTCAAATATAGTTATCTAATACTCAAAACTACAAGTACCTACTTACTTATAGAAAAGTACTTATAGAAAATCTTATTACAAACAATATTTTATTTACCTTCTTTTGAAGATTACTAATTATATTAAAAACGCGTAAGTGACAATGTTACTATCGTTATTGTAATTTTGCTGTTGAGATTATCTGGCAAAGCACATTTCCTCGTCGTCAGTCGTTGTGAACGCCTCGCATTTTAATAAACACCTTAGTTAAATTATGAATTACCTACCTGCACATTAAGTAGATCCTGCACTGTGATAGTATTAATTTGATGTTTTAATTTATTTTATTGTTTACATGGTGACTATTTATTTTCTGTTAAATGTTTTACTTTCTTTTAATTTATGAAATTTTTAATTAAGGTAATACTCTGAAAAGCAATTCGTTTCAAAATAATTTCTCATATAAATAATGCACGCATAAATTGATAAATAATGTTAAACTAATAAAAAATACTAATTATTTCTGAATAATTACTATAAACACTAATACGTTCAGGGTAGTGCCTAAATTGAGCGTAATTTACGGGGTATCAGTTTAATTGTAACAATATGACACTGATTCAGATGACGCACACACATACAATATTTTAAGTTCTAATGTCATTGTATATAAAAAGCTTTTTTCTGAGAGAGCACGTTGTAATAAAAAGGTGAAAACCACAATGATTGAGGCACTACTTAGCTAATAAACAGCCCAAGACAATGTCCTTTTTTTTAAACATAAAGTAAGATTTGTCATTTTGGAATTGTTTTATAACCAAGGATCTTTTAAGTACTACCCTACAACAGTAGGTACTTATAACATCTTTGTTTATAACAAGTTTAGTGCCAGTCATAGGGTTGACAAAGATAGTTTAGCTTTTCTTTTCTGTACAAATGCCCACAGCATTTTTTTTCTCAAATGTTTTGTACGTAAGATAAACTTATAAAATAAGTGAATACTTAATTTAGTTGTACTGTAGAAGCATAGTCCCTCGGTAAATTAATTGTGTGTCTCATTTTGTTTTGATAATGTCTTTTGTATGACACTGCACTGGCAGCTGGCTGCTTGCAAACTTTGATACCCCGTACCTGATTTGTTTTGTTTTTTTATGACCAAAGCTTGTAATAAAGGCCTTCTTTCCTTATAGTAGTTTTTTAATTGCTTCACTATTTGCGTCTTCGTCATAAATAAATATAAATGTGATGTAATTTCCGTTGATATTTGTACGATAATATTAACATCGATTACAGTAATTTTTAGCACTGTATTTTTTTTACACAATTGAAGATGCACGCACAGTTGTACGTTTTTTGCGATGTCGGAATTTTAAATCCGTTTTTAGTTCGAAGTAAACAGACGGAAAGAAAGTAATATATATTCGTAAAATGTGAAGTGCGTTATTAAGTGCCTCGTTAAGATGTCCTGCCGATTTAAAAAAAAGTTTTATTATTTATATACAGGGGTAGATATCTGTCATCTTATTCGCATCATTCGATTAACTATTTCAAATCGATGACGGGCGGGACTTCTGTAAATGATGTCGATATGAATATAAACTAAACGTCATTTAATGTAAAGCCTGACCAAAGAAATAAAAAACCTGCTCTGGGGGCACCACGTGTATATTTTTACGACTATGGCAACAATTTCCATTATAAAATTTGTTCCATTGAAATTCCGCAATGGCGAGGTTTCTTATTTCTTTGGTCGGGCTTTAAATGGCGCCTTAAACGCTACTGGCTATAGTTATGTAGGTATGCCGTGAACAAGTATATTGCATGATGACGTGGGAGTTTGACACTACATAAGCCTAATGCTCAGCGCGCAGATTTTCTTAGGTCTAGTGCTATTTAATGTACTGTGGGGCTGTTCCTGATTGGTAACAATTTGCGACAAGGGGTTCATCGCGCGTGTGCACTCCGGACCTGAGGGCTGCTCACACTCCGGAGCCCGAGTTCGCGCTGGAGCGGCCGCCGTCGCCCGAGCCGGAGGCCGAGCCAGAAGCGGCGTCGGAACCTAGCCCGGAGCGGCCTACTACACTACAGGTTTGTTTCAACTTTATGGACTTAAATACCCGTAATATGTTCATCATTTCAGCCGAAAGACATCTACTGCTGGACACAGGATACAGACCTCACCCAAAATCCCCACAACGATCGGTTCTGCGGTGCCCGCATCCAGCGGATCGTTGGTCCACACTGTAGGGGGCCTGCCCACGTAATGTATTCAGACGCGATGCCGAGAATTTTTTATTGTAATTACGATAAACATGTTTTGAATAAAAGACGAAGTAGCTAGCTTTCCATAGCAAAGGGGATTCTAGATCGGAGAAAATAAATAATAAATAAAAGAGATTTATAAGTATGTAATTCTCTCCACTTGCTGTAACCCTGCGTTTTACAGTTCGTTTAGTCAACACCCTGGCTTAGTCGTGAAAGAGCAACGGAGACTGCAGCACTAGGCTGAAGGGCACCTTATACGAGCAGTCCTATTAATATGGCCATAAAAGACAGGAAGACACGAATGAGGAATGTATCATTTTTTAAATACTCGTGACTCCGCCCGCGCCGACATATTATTTTTTAAATTTAAGAACCAAGGCTATTATTATAAGTACTACCTTCCTGCCATACCCTTCGAACCTATACTATCCGAAGTAGGGGTGGTGCCCTGAACTCCCATGCTCGCTACGCTCGCACCCGCGCCTGCCTGGCTAGTTTAGCCTAGGCAAAACTAGTTTGGCTTAAAATGTGGTTTGGCCGGTAACATAATACTTATATATAAATGAATGATGAATGAAAGTGGTACCACTATTTCTTTTGGTCACGCTACAACCTACTACTTCATTATTTTCTTTAAAGATTGACACCGAAACAGAAAACAAAGATATTACAAAAGAAATAAAGTCCACCGACAAAAGACAGACATACAAAAAGATAGCGATAATAAGCACGAGCTACTACTTTCTAATACTACTGTCTGGCTGTAACAATAATCACTATTTATTTTAATGATGAACAGCCTTCTTGGTCGAGTGGTAGAAGCTCGCCTGACGTTGCGGGTTCGAATCCCGGTGGGGCACTCGTCGAATAAATACTTATCACTTTGTAAGACTCCCCAGTTTGGTGAATTAATTCATTGCAGGAATTACCAGATTCTTATTGCACGTTACCTAGTAGTTATACAAGCCATGTTAGAAGCTTTAGGCGGCTCAAATTCTGACACCAGGGTTTGTGAGGTAGATTAACACTTTAACTGTCCAAAGCATATTTTCTTCCCTTTCACGAAATGTTCAACGTGGCGATAAGTTGATCTATGGTAGTCATACTTGTAAATATTGTTCCAAGGATAATTGTTTCTTGGTTATAATTTTATTGGTAGCTATATGCAATTTCTTCTTCAGATGTTCATTGTTATTTATCCGTTTACATATTCCAATTCGGTTTCTTATTACATCTCTTTATTCCGTTGAGATATTATTTATAGAATGATAACTACACTAGTGTGCATTATATGTAATGCACGGACGTATCAAGCAAGATCATCAGTGCATTACATGTAGTGCATGGACAGTCAAAGTGTTAAACCACAGAATACCAAATAGTAGGTTAAACTCAAAGCTACACGATAAGCAAGCAAGCATTTCAATCTGTAACTGTGATCCAGGTGGAAGCGATCCAGACGCCGCTGTCGATGCTATCCGTGGGCAAGGATTCACCCCCAGCCCATTCCCCGGCTGGGTCGTCCGCTTCCCGCCGCGATTCGCAGCTCACCGACCGCGGTTACTTCGACATTAAGTTCTACCACAACAAGCTGTGGTAATTAACCACTCCGCTGCAGTCAGTTTCACGTAGGCTTGGGTTCACTTGTGTCCAGTGCGAGTTTTCTAATCAAACAAAACGCGCTCTCTCTATGTAAACTCTGCTTTTTTATGGAAGTCAACTTATTTATTGATGGATATCTGAAGTAAAATTTTAAGCATTTTCACGTTGTCAAGCGCGTTTAGTAATTTAAAAATCTCCACTTGACACTGATCATTTCAACGAAACCTGCACACCTGCGTGTCAACTAAGGTCTGTTTACCCTGCCTGATTCAGGTTAGGCTCGAGCCCCTCGGTGGGGACATAATCTATGGGCTTTTAACGTGTATAATACAGTCAGGTAATTTTCTAAGATATCGAACATCACGTCTTTTCATTTTGAACCGAGTCTGGAGATGAGAGATGGGTGTGATGAGGTAACTATGCTAGCATAGCGGTAGAGTTATTCGATAGGGATTGAATCGACGAAATGATCAAATGTGAACTAACCTCGCAGAGTTACTTTCTGAAGACATTCTGAAGTTAGCCACTACACCCGCCTGCTCACCTCAATTTATATTGCACTCTCACTCGCGCTAGCTTCAGACTCAACTTCAGGGGACCTCTTCAGTGAAACTTACTCAAACTTGTCGCTAAGAGGCTGCTACGCGTTTTATTTCATATTGGACAGGCACTATGTCTGAGGCTATTTTTGTATTCGAGGAGGATGACTTGCTAGTCAATACAGCTTTTAAAAAATAAAGAGTATAAAATATACGATGCGATGTAATTGAGTGAGGAGTCTATAAGACTATACAAAGTGTAGTTTTCGTAGCAATTCCTAAAGTTGTAGACGCATGCTCACTCCCAAATTAGATGGCGCAATGTATGTGATTGTTATTATTGTGATCCCATGATAGAGTCACTGGTGACAATTATAGTCTTATCTATCATCTGCACATTCTTTGTAATAATTTTGATTTCGATTAGTTTTAAATTACGACGGTAGTTCTGATATCAAGCGTTAAACCAGATTTTAAGGCAAGAACAGACGGTGTTCGTTACAATCTTAGAGTAGGTACCTATAAATAAACAGAGCACGCGCACCGCTCCGCTGCCTTCACGCCAAGCGTAAGCAGATGTTCTATGGACTTTTCTTTCACAATGTTCTCCTATATTAAATTACTTATTTTCACTGGGAAAAACAATCAGCTCCGATAGCCATTTCCTACTGAACGAAGGCGCTGAAGATATGAGGCTGTGCATACCCGTGCTTATGGTGCATAGGTACTTGATAAGGCGTACTCTAAGGGGCAACGCAAATAGAAGACGGCGCGGCGAAGATACTGAGAACGTATCAATTAAAACTAAACCTTAAATATTTTGACATACGGTTGAAAACGGCATGCCAAAATCGAGTAGCGCGCGGCGCGTCGAAGCTGCCACGAGAGCAGGCGCGAGACCGCGCGCGGCGCCGTATGTCAAAATATTTAAGGTTTAGTTTTAATTGATACGTTCTCAGTATCTTCGCCGCGCCTTCGCCGCGCTGTCTTCTATTTGCGTTGCCCCTATGCCTACCACATTTTTTTTAATATATACTATAAGGTTATAATAATTACATTGTTTTGTACATACATACAGAATTCAAAACCGTGTGGTGCATGAAGAAACAAAAAATTTTACGCGCCCAATTTTTAATGGGCGTGGATTTTTTTTTTCCTTCATGGTGTCGTGTGTACAAGAATCGTGTAATAAGTACGGTACAAGTTACAAGAATCGAAGCTTTGTTTTTTGTCTTTATCTTGTTGACATTTTGTGATATATATGTTTATATAGGCACATTCCATTGAGCATTAAACAATAATAACGATGTACTAATAATAAAACATTAACAGTGCCAGACCTACTTCATAAAATCTTGAAATAAATATAACTTAGCTTGCCACAGTGATGCGATGTGTCCAGTATGAAACGAAAACATCGATTTCCAATTTGCTTTTACGCTAGAACCACAATACTCGTAGAACATTGAAGTTTAGTACCTAAAGGGTCCCGTCTCAATGTTGTAGTCATTATGTTATTTGTGATTGTGTACTTATGCTAGCTGCAAGCTACGATTAAGTGTAAAATCGTTGTGATTTATTGTTATTATTTTCTTAATTTATATGATCGCGTATTCGCGTTCTATTAGGACGACGCCTAGGTTTTTACTTGTCATAATAATATGATTGATTGTGTAGGTCTGATTTTTTTTGAAATTCATATTCGTGTGCAGCTATTGGGGTATAATTTCGATTATTGAATCATGTTAACGACAAGTTAAACAATACTAAAAAATCCCATAGCGAAACATACTAAAATTTTTATTTTATTTTTGTAATGAAATAATCCGACTTTACATGATCCACCTTTAAGTGTTCTTTTATACTAAGTATTATTTTGTGTGTATATTCTATTAAGACACTATTACCAGAATTCGAAGAAGACTTATTTTTAGCATGTTTAAAAATTAACTTTTGTTAAAATAGTAAAAATCTGTCTACATATTTCAATGCTTTAAGTTCATTTTAAAACATAAAACACATAGTTTGCTATGCGGTCCTTATCTAACCCATTATATAAACATTCAACTGAAAAAGGCACAACTATTTAGGTTCGCCCTGTGGGTTCGCCAGCTTGATATCTCGGATTCGCAAGGGCATATCACTGTAAACTGTTTGTAACGACAATTTGTCACACCAGTGTGACGAGCGACAGTGATATACGTTTGAGTTCATCAACCACAGATTAGTGAGTCTACTCCGACCTTTGCCGTATACTTAGAATTTGCGGAGGAATAGGATAAAACGGCATAACATGTTTTAACACTGTACAGAACTAAAAAGAATTAAATAAACATATTGTAATAAATGCATTCGCTATAAGTGCACATAATCATAAAACATGTCACAAAAAATATTGTACTACTCGTAATATTACAAATGCGAAAGTATATGATATGTATGTTTGTTACACTTTTACGTTAGATCAAAGTAGGAAGATTTAGACATGCGATTGGGAGTTTTTATTGACGCGGGAAATTAATACAACGTACAACGCAGAAAAGACGCAATAGAGTGCTAGTCAAGCATAATAGCTTTATTTTGTATTCGCATAGCTTAAGCGTTATAGGTTAAAAAAATTCGCATCAGCATAATGTACGCACTTAACTTAGATTATACCTAGAAATTATTTTTTAGGTTACAAGTATTACCTTACCTTACATTCCATTTTATAAAATGTACTGATTTCTATTGACATTACCACTTTTATTACTAAAATAAACCTTTTAAGCTTGTACACGACGCCTCATACGTACAAATAAATTTTTCGCAGAAATGAATTATTAATTGGTATTTAGAAATGAATAAATAATCCGATAGTAACTCAACATGTGTTTCTTATTTTCCTATGCCTGTAGATAAGAATTTTAGCCGCGATATTTGTGAAATTTGTTTTTATCCTATAGAAGGTTCTTGAAGAATTATAAATTTTGATAAACTTCCTAGAACTGACTACGCACCGGAAGACGTAGTAGGAGCAGAGCCATTCCCTACAGTGAAACAGGAGGAGCAGTTCTTTATCAACCACTAAATTCCTAAAGGGCTGGTTCCTTTGTTGAATTAGGATAAATAGAGATTAACCTTTTAACCGCCAAGCATATTTTCTAAGAACTTGCTCACACCGCCAGCCATAAAAACAAAATCTATATCAATCAGTCAAAACATAAGTCTTATTTATGAGACGGCGGCGTTGTGAGCTCGATTTGGTAAGTCTTATATTTCAGACCATGGCGGTTAAAAGGTTAATCGACCCTAAGCAGAAATCGTCGACTTCACACGCAACTTGAAATGCTTGCAGGTTTCTTCACATTATTTTTGTATGTGGCTCCTACTAACTACGCCTCCCAAAATGGAAGCAACACACTTCTAATCAGAAATCATAATGTTTTCAAATTCTAAGCAATCCAACTTGGAATTTTTGGACCATTAGTCCTCTCTGTAAGTAAAACAGTAAATAATGGTAAGGAAAATTTATTTCCATTACAATTGGACATGAGCAGAATGCAGTTCTATCTTTGGATTCTATACATATTTTATATAGTAAGGATACAAAAAAGTTCATATTATATATATTATATAAGTATAATCAGTAAGCGATGTTATCTATATAACTATGTTTAACAGAGAGGAAGACACTGAGTCCACAAAAGCGATTCTATGTGATTTTTTACCGGCTAAGTATACAGCAGTCAAAAATTTAAGCATTATTATAGAAGGTTCACTTTTCGCTTAGTGGACACAAGCGCATGCGTATTGAGGTAACATAATACATACAAAATTCCAAGGCATCTATCTACCATAATTAGCCAACCAGAGGGTTCGTATGTATAAGTACAAGAGACAATCAACAGTCATGACTGTTTAAAGACATGTCTTTGGATATCATAGTTATCGCATACAATGAAGACATTGCAGTCTCACTGGCGTGCTATGTCCAGCGGTGGACTGATACGGGCTGATGATGATGATGAAGACAATATGTAGATGACACAATCAATTCAAGAGCAATCAGACCCCCGTATAACTGTACAAAATAATAGGGATGTTCACTGTATTCAAAATAAATTATCTTACACTTTGTAGGAAATAAAACATCTGAAATTACTCTAGTATAATTTACGTCCTATAGGGGCGATTTTTGCCAATTTTATGACTATTGCAAATAAAAATCGAACAAAAACGACAATACAAGCTTGTGACTTCATAAGCTAGTATTCGCTTTAATGTATTAGTTATATAAAATATTGTTTTTGACATTTCATAAAAAGAAGCTCTTTTGACTTATAGCGGCGTTAGGGTTGGGCGCGGTTGGGCGACCGCCCAGGGCGCCGGGCACAAAGGGGCGCCGTAGGCGCCGCAGGCGCCCCTTTGTGCACTGAGTTTATAAATAAATTTATACGTAAATTCCCAAAATTTAGGGGAAATCATATGTTGGCTACACTAAATTGGTTCGCACCGTTCAATCCGCAACTCGGGAATCCCCGACCATAGAAAAACGCACACTTCGATGGGTGCATGGAATATTTCCGCAATAGCTATTGCGGCGGTATACGTGTAATGGGACATTCGGCATCTACGTCTCCTTACACACCTAGTGATTTTTTTTTGTGGCTCTCCAACGATTATTCTCGAAGATATAAAAAAATACTACTTTCTTCGCAACAAGGTAACGTGACTTTTATACCTGCAATACTAACACTACATTGAGTTGCGAATATATTAACCATACTTTTTTCAGGTAACAGCGATCGCAGCTTTCGTCTAGGTACATGTTTTTAGTTTATATAACTGGAATACCGAATACCATCATAAACACGGTAACAGCGATTGAGGCTTTCTTTCAGGTACAAGTTTTTAGTTGACATAACAGAAATACTGAAAACCATTATAAAGCTTTCGGAGCAAACACGGTAATGATTTTTTTTTAATTGACCTATGCTTGTGTCGAAAAGGTACGACCAATCAAGCTTCACCGGACTTGCGGGGGAGCGGAAGATTCTACCCAAAAAAAAAGTCATATACCAACGCGTCTAGGGGCGGCTCAAGGGAGCCTCGGACCACGGCCTAGCGGGTTGATATTGAAAAACATCGTGAAGGAGACGATGCCTGGGGGGCTCCGTCTCTGATTTTCAATTTTGATTTTGGTTCTGGCCGCGCCCCCGCCAGCGGGTACGGGCGTTGTTACCAGAAGGGCATTCTGTTAGGTGTAATCTAAATTCTTTGGCTGCTTTAACTACATCTGTGATTTCGTCGGCAGTTAGTAATGTTTTTTTTTTATTTGAAACGTAGGACCGTGCTCATTCTACTCTTAGTCAGTAAATTCCTGAAATGAATGTAATTTTAACAATATTCCTAAAAATCTTTGTTTAACAAACGTTTATAACAGTTTCCTGTTACCCCATACCGAAGCAATAAAGAACCGCAGATTGAATTATTCTTTCCTAATTGACAGATTAACTACTTACCTCTCGAGGGGCCATTACTCGATGCTATTTATTTACAGGTTACAAAAAAGCTGTTAGAATAATCACAGAAAAACATCGTCTTTCTAACTAAAACTAAACTAACTGGACTAAATTACTAAGGCGCCATGAACTTGGTACA
Source organism: Teleiodes luculella (assembly GCA_948473455.1). Taxonomy (NCBI): domain Eukaryota; kingdom Metazoa; phylum Arthropoda; class Insecta; order Lepidoptera; family Gelechiidae; genus Teleiodes; species Teleiodes luculella. Next base: position 4,548,606 of record OX419582.1, read on the forward strand.
CATATATAAGTAGTGGTCACACATATAACTTAAATCATAACAAAGAGCGTTATTTTTATGTTCTTGGTCAAAGAAGCTGAGGCGTATACTGACTGGCAGTGAAACTTTTTAAACGCTTTCTCATTCTCCGGTAATCGTGAATCTTTTCTAAATTCTATTTTTTTAGGTATGCTTCATTGCATAAGGTATATTCGGGTAAGTTCGGACGGTTTTTTGGCAAGTGAAAATACTTTAGAAAATTTAATATTTCTCTTTCATTCGGACCACGTGACTTGACACAAGTCTACGTCATCCCTGATGCACCCCCACTCGCACCTCAAACTCATCGCTCAAACCAGCAGGGCTTTTTACTCTAGTGCGAACATTATTATACATGTCTTGAATGAGCTGTATGTATGTCTCGGGTAGATATTGTGCTCTCAAAGCTTGCCACACTAGCTTACGTGGTACCCTATCGAAAGCTTTTTCAAGGTCAATGAATATGAGATATAGATCTTCTTTGCTCAGACGATATTTTTCTGTGATTATTCTAATAGCTTTTTTGTAGAAAGGGACTAAATTACTAAGGGCTCTTACAGACGAGCGGCACTTGCCAAAGGCAGACACAACTACAGCCGTCAACAGGTGGCGACGGCTGCAGTTGTTTCTGCCTTTGGCAAGTGCCGCTCGTCTGTAAGAGCCCTAAGGCGCCATGAACTTGGTACACATATATAAGTAGTGGTCACACATATAACTTAAATCATAACAAAGAGCGTTATTTTTATATTGTTCTTGGTCAAAGAATCGGAGGCGTATACTGACTGGCAGTGAAACTTTTTAAACGCTTTCTCATTCTCCGGTAATCGTGAATCTTTTCTAAATTCTATTCTTTTTTGGTATGCTTCATTGCATAAGGTATATTGCAATACTAACACTACATTGAGTTGCGAATATATTAACCATACTTTGTTCAGGTAACAGCGATTGCAGCTTTCGTCTAGGTACATGTTTTTAGTTTATATAACTGGAATACCGAATACCATCATAAACACGGTAACAGCGATTGAGGCTTTCTTTCAGGTACAAGTTTTTAGTTGACATAACAGAAATACTGAAAACCATTATAAAGCTTTCGGAGCAAACACGGTAATGATTTTTTTTTTAATTGACCTATGCTTGTGTCGAAAAGGTACGACCAATCAAGCTTCACCGGACTTGCGGGGGAGCGGAAGATTCTACCCAAAAAAAAGGTCATATACCAACGCGTCTAGGGGCGGCTCAAGGGAGCCTCGGACCACGGCCTAGCGGGTTGATATTGAAAAACATCGTGAAGGAGACGATGCCTGGGGGGCTCCGTCTCTGATTTTAAATTTTGATTTTGGTTCTGGCCGCGCCCCCGCCAGCGGGTACGGGCGTTGTTACCAGAAGGGCATTCTGTTAGGTGTAATCTAAATTCTTTGGCTGCTTTAACTACATCTGTGATTTCGTCGGCAGTTAGTAAAGTTTTTTTTTTATTTGAAACGTAGGACCGTGCTCATTCTACTCTTAGTCAGTAAATTCCTGAAATGTATGTAATTTTAACAATATTCCTAAAAATCTTTGTTTAACAAACGTTTATAACAGTTTCCTGTTACCCCATACCGAAGCAATAAAGAACCGCAGATTGAATTATTCTTTCCTAATTGACAGATTAACTACTTACCTCTCGAAGGGCCATTACTCGATGCTATTTATTTACAGGTTACAAAAAAGCTGTTAGAATAATCACAGAAAAACATCGTCATTCTAACTAAAACTAAACTAACTGGACTAAATTACTAAGGCGCCATGAACTTGGTACACATATATAAGTAGTGGTCACACGTATAACTTAAATCATAACAAAGAGCGTTATTTTTATGTTCTTGGTCAAAGAAGCTGAGGCGTATACTGACTGGCAGTGAAACTTTTTAAACGCTTTCTCATTCTCCGGTAATCGTGAATCTTTTCTAAATTCTATTTTTTTAGGTATGCTTCATTGCATAAGGTATATTCGGGTAAGTTCGGACGGTTTTTTGGCAAGTGAAAATACTTTAGAAAATTTAATATTTCTCTTTCATTCGGACCACGTGACTTGACACAAGTCTACGTCATCCCTGATGCACCCCCACTCGCACCTCAAACTCATCGCTCAAACCAGCAGGGCTTTTTACTCTAGTGCGAACATTATTATACATGTCTTGAATGAGCTGTATGTATGTCTCGGGTAGATATTGTGCTCTCAAAGCTTGCCACACTAGCTTACGTGGTACCCTATCGAAAGCTTTTTCAAGGTCAATGAATATGAGATATAGATCTTCTTTGCTCAGACGATATTTTTCTGTGATTATTCTAATAGCTTTTTTGTAGAAAGGGACTAAATTACTAAGGCGCCATGAACTTGGTACACATATATAATTAGTGGTCACACATATAACTTAAATCATAACAAAGAGCGTTATTTTTATATTGTTCTTGGTCAAAGAATCGGAGGCGTATACTGACTGGCAGTGAAACTTTTTAAACGCTTTCTCATTCTCCGGTAATCGTGAATCTTTTCTAAATTCTATTCTTTTTTGGTATGCTTCATTGCATAAGGTATATTGCAATACTAACACTACATTGAGTTGCGAATATATTAACCATACTTTGTTCAGGTAACAGCGATTGCAGCTTTCGTCTAGGTACATGTTTTTAGTTTATATAACTGGAATACCGAATACCATCATAAACACGGTAACAGCGATTGAGGCTTTCTTTCAGGTACAAGTTTTTAGTTGACATAACAGAAATACTGAAAACCATTATAAAGCTTTCGGAGCAAACACGGTAATGATTTTTTTTTTAATTGACCTATGCTTGTGTCGAAAAGGTACGACCAATCAAGCTTCACCGGACTTGCGGGGGAGCGGAAGATTCTACCCAAAAAAAAAGTCATATACCAACGCGTCTAGGGGCGGCTCAAGGGAGCCTCGGACCACGGCCTAGCGGGTTGATATTGAAAAACATCGTGAAGGAGACGATGCCTGGGGGGCTCCGTCTCTGATTTTAAATTTTGATTTTGGTTCTGGCCGCGCCCCCGTCAGCGGGTACGGGCGTTGTTACCAGAAGGGCATTCTGTTAGGTGTAATCTTAATTCTTTGGCTGCTTTAACTACATCTGTGATTTCGTCGTCACGTTCGGAAAGGATATGTTTGGGACGGCGGCGGAACCGCGTGGTGGGGTGCGGGAAATAGCCCGTACACTTAACAAAATAGGGATTGGGATGGGAAGGGCGTTCATCAAAGTAGCGTTTGGATGCTTTCTTCATGAAGCCACTAACGGAAGGAAACGGTAACGAGTTATTGCTTGTCCATTTTCATTACAATATTTTTTGATTTGAATGATTTTTCCGGTTGCGGCAATATTCCATGCACCCATCGACTTTTAATTTTGACGAAACGGAATTGGCTGCTTATTTCTCATTCATTATATCGACCCTTAATGTATGACTTGTAGTAAAAGCCAAAACTTTACAGGACGTGCAATAAACAAAAATGGCCTAATTTAATTAATTCACAACTTTTGAAGGAAAAAAGTTTTATTGACCCCGATAATTTCATTTTTCTTAGATCTTGAATCCCTTTCATATTAACAAACTTAGTCTCTTGTAGCTCTAATCGTTTCAGAGATAGCATGGTTTCTACTACAAAATAAAACTGCTCTTACTGGCTCTAACGACATATTTTTTGTTATAATAGCCACTAATAACAATGTATATTGTATCATTTAGCCTTGATTTTATCAAAGAAGATTGTAATTTATTGTAGTAAATGCAGAACTTTTTTAGCAGTTTGATCTTAAATTGTACAAAATATGCAATGACCTCAAAACTCACACAAATAAACGTCTTTTATCTCACACAAATAAAAGATTTTGAACTTTTAATTTCTCGTGAATTTTTTTTTTAATTTAGTTCACACCAAATACCAATCCCCACTATGAGACAATTTGAGGACTATAATAGTCCTTGAATTTTCTCATAGGTAATCAGCGGGCTTTCTTCAAGTAGCCACATTATTTTTGTTGACGGCAGTTGAAGGCCGCCCTTCACGAAATTCGTCATTTAAAGAAACCTGACCTCTCTCAAATTCAGCAAATCATCGCCTCGTAGTGCTCAAACAAGGTGCTTCTCTCCCAAAGGCATTTGAAGACGACCAGCCTTGCGGAGAGAGAGAACTTTTAAAATAATAAAAACATAGCTCTAAAATCTTTAAGACTTAATTCCATTTTCGTTGCGTACGTAGAACTTTAACGTGTGATAAAAAACAATCGACAAATTAATGATTTCCCGTCAAATTTTTTTTATAACTAAAAATGTTTGCAAGTTGTTTAAAAATATATAACATGAAAAGTCAAATAGTTCCGATTAGCTAAAAGTGCAAAACTTTTAGTGTGCCCAATGTAATCGTATTGGCCTAGTCAAATAGTTCCGATTAGCTAAAAGTGCAAAACTTTTAGTGTGCCCAATGTAATCGTATTGGCCTCCCTATAACGTGAGTAATTTAAAAATTTTTTTTTTTTTGCTGGTACGGAACCCTTCGAAGGTGAATCCAATTCGTGCTTGGCCAGTTTTTTTGGAATGGGTTTTCAGTCAGAAGGCGCGAGTAAAATAAGAGGTAGGGGGGCGCCGTATGAATCTCGCCCAGGGCGCTGGTAGTGCTAAAACCGGCACTTAGCCAAGCCAGTCAACATCCCTAATAGCAGGCGCAGTACCGTGTAATGACCAATCCACTCGGTTGCTAAATAATAGGTGATAAAAGCTCTGATTGCTCTTTTTATATGTGTGGCAATGTTCAATGGATAGTGCGTGATTTTCTTTTTAATGCATCAAAAATAAATTACAATGGAGTTACAATCAATTGACACATAGCGATTGATATCCAAGCCCCGTCCCGAATGTTGATTGTACATTTGTTCACAATTTCTACATCGATTTCCTAAATCTCTTCGTGATTCCGCAATATACAATACAATGATAATACAAAACTTGTCAGTTTCAGAGTTTAGGAAGAATAAATTATTAAAACAGTCTTTTTAAAAGACCGATATACTGTTACTAATAAGGATTTCAGTGAATGTACGCTAAACGTAAAGTGGGTTGTGATATTAAGCTGTTGTCTATGGCACCTGTATGTATGTATATCTCATTAAAGTTAGATAGTTTTGTAAACGTAGTTAAAAACTAAGCTTGCATACACTTAATTTTTCACTGAGCAAGTTGCATGCAAGGTACTCATTGCAAAATGACAATATTGGTTAGGTTTTTCGTGACCGTATTCTCTTGTCTTATGTTCGTTGATGGCCTTTCGGGCGGCACTGCGTACGGGGTCATTGGGCCCGATTCTACATATTACGCTCGAACTTAAATTTAAGAACCACATGTCCCTTTCACGTTCTTAGGAACGAAAAGGGACAGGTGATTGCCAACCTACATTTAGACACGTCAAACATCGATTTCACGCGTAATTTAGCAGGAATATAAAAACATCCCGTCTAAATTAAGCTGAATTTGACAGCTGCGCTGCTTATTTTAAATATCATTCATTCAAAATTAAATTCATTCATCTCCCATCCTTTTCTTTTCCCATATGAATGAAAGAAACCAACAACTTAAATTTAGATATTTTAGCGGCCACGGCAGAATGGAGCCATTGTAATTAAGTTTTACTTTGTATTTTTAAAACAACAAACTGCTGTGGTTATTTTAGACTCGCGTGACTTTGTAGATACTGCAGATTCTTCTGTTTTAATAAATTACATTGACATTACAACCCTATTACGTTTTGCGTACTTTCCTAGTAATACTATATCATTATATGCTTAACATGATTTTCATCTAATATTTATTATAATATTGTTACACATTGGTACATAATCGGAATATAATTAAATTACATTATTTGTTGTGAATCTCATAACAAAATCGAGCTTAAACTATAAACATTCAGGATTTTTTGGACATCTATTTACTTATAATATGGAAGCAAGATTACAAGTACATGTGAGTAAATAAGTTACAGAACTATCTTTTTGTTAGTAAGTAACATCGAGAATAAATGCAGTTTAAAGGAATGCATAAAAAATCTTATTTAGCGACTTGTCGAGACGCCTTAGACAATATGTTTTCAATGAAAAAGTATTTGGTTCTAGGTAGTATATTTACTAAATATGTAATTCTGTGCAACAAAGGAGAAAACTCATAAATGATTATATTTCCATTCATTTCTAAAGCATGGAAAACTGTGCAGCCACCAGTATATTTATTCACCTAATTGGGTTCGTATACTAAAACTCACACAAATTTTTAGAACAGATATATTTTCTGTCTCATTTAGGTACTTTTTTACCTTCGCTCGTCACGCATCAGAAAATTTATCTAAGAATCCACATCGACCCACTAGACAAAAAGGTAAACGTATTATGAACTACCGAATTAAGGTTTATTGATCGGTCAAATGTGGTTCAACTTCTAGTGCCGATATTTTTACTGCTAAATCGTTATCGACATTGCCTGCTTAGAATTTATGTCGGAAATTCATGTACAATTAATTTTGTGGAGAATATTGCGAGAAAGCGAAAAGATTTCAGACCAACCACTCTGATACCAAATGCTAAACGTTTTATTTTTTATTTGATCCACGCTTGTGATAAATATACTCGTACACTTCTGTGTCTTGTATGACAAATCGCAGTACCAAAGCTTCACCGGACTTAGCTATAGACTTAACTATAAAATGCTGAAACGTTTAATACAGGCGACATGCAATCAAACTACACCTTTATTATACATTCCAAACATAATTGGAACTAGTTTATAGTTTATTCCATTAAATTGGTATAGAAATTAGTATAACTCCGTATTAAGCGTTGTATTTGGCGACCTATAAATAAATTTTACGTTTTTGTAATTTGTATGAATAAATAAAATGTAATAGTAGGCATTTGTGGTTACAGAAGTCGGTTGGTCGAAGCACAAGAGGCACTGAAATTGCGACGATCGCGCGGTCGCCGCTATTCGCATAGTATAAAATCCAGTTTATTACAAAATCGCTTGAATCATAGCACGTGATATACATATACACCAGAGCTTACGTATATTTATCCTTAAAACGAAATACATTTAATAATAATAAAGACTAGCATACATCAGTGTCATACTTATAACTTTCAGTAAAAATGCTTTATGAACTATTTAATTGTTACCGAGCATTACAGTATTATATATAATATTATTTTTCATAAAATACTTAAGAGGTACAGTTCTATTTGATTACCTAAAATATAGAAAGGAAATATTGAGCATAATTATACCAATATTCAATAGCCGTATCACAGTACGCTAACTTAAGAATAAAATTTCCTACCGAGTGCTGACCTTGGCCAAAACGCGAACCTAACTATTTATTTATTTTATTTATCAAGGTCCGGACGACGGTCATAAGATTGTCTCGCTTGTGACGTCACATTCAAACTATAACCTAAGTCCAACGCTTCAGTGAAATAAGAAAATAAAACTGTAGCAAAAATATCCCACTTCTGATCACGCTAGGACCACATTTATGAAAACAATGAAATTACAGACTAGTACTAGTTTTTATATAAGATTATAATTTGGTTGATTCAGCTATAAAACCATAGACAAATATATGAATGCTTATGCTATCTTTTAGGGTATCTTTATTTATTTTACCCCTTTTTATTCAAGACCAAGGATCTTATAAGTACTACTGATAAGATCCTTGTTCACATAAATATCCTCTGAAGTATTGTCCAAGACAGAGGATGGGCATCATTTTATTTTTCTCGTCCAATGAGCACTAAGATGTTATATCAACCGTATTTAAAGCAGTTTTCATCTAGATATTGCTCAAAAATATATAGTAAAGTATAAAAATACCGTAAACATATTTTTCATCTAAAGATTGCATCTTGTGAAGCGTTGGACTTCTGTACTTGCTTATTCACCCTTCTTTGTGCATTAGTGTTAGACTCGAATAAGCTTTGTGGGGGTAAGTGACATTGAGGTCCGATTAAAAAAAACCCTAACCCACACAATTGTATTGGAAAGGTGCGAATGGGTTACGAAAATAATATTTGCTAGTCGGCACTTCTCCCTATCAAAGCAGAGTACTAGAAACGCAAATTACTTTTGAACATACAAATTCATAGTCTTCCTTTTATTTCAGACACTATGTTATTTAGTAAAAAATAATCCTTATGAATGATGAAGCCTATCGATCGGTATGATAAAACTACAGGGTTTTTTCTTCTCGTGTAGCGGGTTCGATTCCCGTTTCAACCATGTAATTATTAAAAAATGTATGAATGCAGTTTTTAGTTTTTAGAATTTAAATAAAGTCTTCTTTCAGTAAAATGTTGTATCTTCAATATTTAAGGTACTTTCCCTCCATGTGGCATAGCCGTGGGACACTCTGTATAGAACTTTAAAATTGATGCGTTTGGCAATAAGTGATCTATTTTTGTTGTTATTATAAAATTAGTGATTAAACCTCGATATGACTCTTTGAAAGAAATATGTCTTCATGGAATAGCACAGATAATTTTTACACTGGATAAAATAATATAAATCTGTTTAATTTATATTTAAGAAGAAACCTCTCAAATACTTGTTGTTACCGTTACTTGATACTACACTTACCCCATTTTGGTCTTTATAACAAAAATGCACATACAAATAACAATATTCTTTACTTGTACAGGTTAAATTGATAAAGAAGAGAAAACATAATATACTAGTAGCAATTATGTTGTACTAATTAAACGTCACGTCTGTTACGTGACACCAAAATTATATTTTATTAAAATTTATTATAAATTCTGAGACTTAAATATCATTAAGACTTCCACTATGTACATAAATAATTAAAAATACAAGACTACAAAAATAAATTCATGCTCAAACGAAAATTCTAATTAAATTGTAATCAAACGAGGCACCCCTATGAGTTTCAGCGAACCTTGTTCTAAGGGAGGAAGTGTGGTGATTAATTTAATGGGTCTGTCTTAATATAACAAGTTGAAAAGGTATTCGGGTAGGTACGCGTGATAATGCCCGCAAGTTGACGTTTCATTCTATAAGTTGTACAAAAAAAGGAACATAAATCTCATGTACTGGTCACTTTTTGTACTTTAATTAATACATTGGTAAAGAGTGTGATATATTAGCCGCAAGTGCCAAAGAAATTTTGGTAAAATTGAGATTATTCTCTCATCACTGTTTTTTACCAATAATACAATTTTAGCAATAATATATTGACAAATACCCTATATTGATGGATATATTATTTTTAGAATATAACGTTTAGTAAGAAAACGAAATATGTAGCTAACAAGGGTGATGCAAGATTTTGTAAACAGAAATTGGAAATGTGTTGAAATTGAAACATAAATTTAATAAATATTTAATACAGAGCTGAGTGGATAGATAAAATCAGTCATGTATGGAATTTTAGTATCCTTTTCCTTCAATCTTAAAGTCTATATTAGAGAACCGAGTATATCTCAAGTAAATTCTAATACTGTCTGCATGGACGTTCTTCATTTCCTAGCTGGTTATCAAGATCACTGGATTTACAATCAAAACTGCAACACCCATAAACCCTATATACTAACGCATGTACCTAATACTTTTAGATAACAAATATATTTTTTTATGTGCAAAAAAAATCATTTTTAGGGAGCATTAAATAAAATGTTACGTTAAAAAAAATGTGAATGACCTTGGGCTCCAGCGAAAAAGAAATATAGCCTCCTGTTTATTTGCACTGAACATTATAATCAGTCAAACGAAAGTTAGTAATCAGACTGACTGTGTAAACAGTGGCTCAATTGAGATCATAATTTTGTAATTAATACACTTAATTATACCCTGTTAATTTGTTAGAAAATTTCTTTAATGGAAAATACCACCGTACTTCAAAAATCACGTTCTCATTCTAAAATAAAGGAAATACTGTTTCAAGTCCACCGTTCGTGTTTGATAATTAAATACATTTGCAACTAAAAAAACATGAAAAAAATATTATTGTGGGCATTACCAACACTATACCGTAATTGTTATTTGGCACAAAAATAAATGTTACTCCACTTAAATACAGGTTATAATTTGAATAATAAATATTACCTATATATTTCAACCGCGCTTGACAGTTCGATCAACTAAAGCGAACACTAAACAGCACATGTGAATGTATTGTATGTACATAAATGATAGCTTTGTTGAACGGCCTGTTTTTGGCTTTACTAAAAGTAAAAAACCTGCTCAGAGGGCGCCACATAAATATATTTTTGTGTTTCTGGCCACAATTTTCATTACAAAATTAGTTCAATTGAAATTCCGCAATATGGCAAGGTTTTTTATTTTTGTGGTCGGGCTTTTATAGCGCTACATTCCTTTCCTATAAATTATGTTTGCGACGATTTAACTATGAACTGTGTCTATTGAAAAAAATTCTGTAAAAGCTAGGCCTAACTTGATTATTTTGACGAAGTCTACGCAACATGACTTTTAGGGGGTTTATGTATGTATGTACTCAAAAAATAATCATAACCAAATACATAGGTCATACTAACTTGATTTATCGATTTTTTGGGCCCACGTTTATTATAATGTACACGATTTTTCAGCATAAGTGAATGTTTAGAAAGTAAAAAGTAAGAATTAACAAAACGATATTAAATGTCTTTCCTTCTCACTTTACAGTAGGATATTATTTGCGGGAATCATGTACATAGACATAAAATATTAATTTAACAAAAATGTGAGTCTACAGAATGTAACTGAAACGAGGACGGAGAGGGTAGATGATACTTAAAAACAAAAGTTTTTTAAAATTATTATTTCTAAATAATCCTAACGAATGACATTAAGGGGATCGGTTTTTAGAGCTTCGTACCTTAAACTTCATTATGTCTGTCCGATAAACGGTCGATTTTCTCCAAAACTAATAAAAATACAAAAAAAAAAAAATTTCACATATAAATCGATTGAGCTGAAATTTGGCCTATGATCGATCGGTTTTATAAATACTACCACTATGTTGCGGCACGGTGTAGTTAACAAAACCCTTTTTTTTAGTCCTAATTTACCGCCCAAATATGGCCTCCATGTTTAAAATTTATTATTTAATGGTACAAGTCGGTTATAAGTGGTGGATATGCATATGTACAACAGATTTCAACTCAATAAGTCCAGTTGTTTTGGCTGATGATAAAAACTTCGTATGTACGGAAGCCTTTCTATGTTAAGTCAACTTGCACTTGACCGGGCTCTTTTTTAAGTTGATATAGAGAATAAAATAAAATGGTGAAAAAATTTAGTAGTTCAGAAGGAAAACAAAAAAGTGCTATAATTTTAATTTAGCACGTGGTGACTAGACGGCGCTCTCGTAGAGCTACGGAAATACATAATCTATTACTTTATAGGCACACAAGAGTAGTCCGGTTCGCTCCAGTACTGAATGAAAAAATTCTATTTGTCATTCCTGTAAATGGCAACGACTCATACCGTTGGATTCGTCTTGGTGTCCTGTACGTGGAACTGTCGGTCGTCAAGTTCTAAAGTGGTGGAGGGAGGAGGGGAGGGGTAATCAAAGTTGGCGAATTTGTACTTTTGTTTTTACGCTGTAATTTGAAAACTAGTGGACCGATTTCTTTGTTACTGGTATTATTTGAAAGTGTATAATATTACCTAAAAGACGTTCTAATACATCGAATACGCCAATTCAGCGGTTACCGCGCAATAATACGAAACATTGAAAAAAGAAATTGTGTATAAATAATATCACAGATTACGCTAAATCTATAACGTTTTCGTGGAAACAATGTTTACTACTTTAATTCTAAAACAAATTACCTAATCAAAAAGGTAACAATAATTACTATATGATTTATGGTGCCTGAGCTAGAGCTAATTTACGAAACGTAGTCGTAGGATCACTATACTACGAGTACGCAAATATAAGTAAATTAATGAGAAGAGATGGGTAAGTAATCACCATATTACTTTAATTATATATTTCAAGCTTACATTTTTCAAATAATACCTTGAAAAAAGACTTTACGTCGAAATAAAGAGGATATTTTTTTTTTGTTTTTCACTATTAGTAGTTTTGAATTTGCCTGTAGCATCTGACCCAAGGTACGTGACAAGATAAAACTTTTGTCAGGGGTAGATATTAGTAATACCTACCCATGATAAAAAATTAAATGAAATTTACGTCGAAATGACACGGAAAACAATGTTTTAGTTTTCACTATAGTTGTTTTAACTTTGCCTGTAGCACCTGACTCAAGGTACCTGACGGGATAAAACCTACATCAGAAGATAGATATCTGTAACACCTACCTATGATAAAGAAATAAAATAAATTTACGTCGAAATAACGCGGAAAACAATCTTTTAGCTTTTCACTATAGTAGTTTTGACTTTGCCTGTAGCACCTGACCCGAGGTACCTGACAGAATAAAAACTATGTCAGGGGATAGATATTGGTAATATCTAACCATGATAAAAAAATAAAAGAAATTTACGTCGAAATAACGCAGAAAACATTTTTTTAGTTTTCACTATAGTAGTTTTTAATTTGCCTGTAGCCCCTGGCCTAAAGTTCCTGACAGGATAAAAACTATGCCAGGGGATATTATATTGGTAATATCTACCCATGATATAAAAATAAAAGAAATTTAGGTCGAAAAAAAATAAAAAAAATAATAAAAAAATAATTATGTTTATTTCAGACAATTCAGTCCATACAATTCCATGTTAGTACAGTTTAATTTGTAACAATTAACGCGGAAAACATTATTTTATTGCGTACTCGTAGTATAAGTGACCTGCGACTACGTTTAGTTAATTAACTCTAGCTCAGGCACCATAAATCCTATAGTAATTATTGTTACCTTATTGATTAGGTAATTTGTTGTAGAATTAAAGTAAGCAACATTTTTATCACAAAAACTTTATAGATTTAGCGTAATCTGTGATATTATTTAAACACAATTATTTTTTATTATGTTTCGTATTATTACGCGGTAACCACTGCATTGACGTATTCGATGTATATGAACGTGTTGTAGATAATGTTATACCCGTTCAAATAATACTAATAATAAAGAAATCGGTCCACTAGTTTTCAAATTACAACGTAAAATCCAGCGATCTTTGATTACCCCCCCCTCATCCCTCCACCACTTTAGCACTTGACGACCGACAGTTTCACGTTCAGGACATCAAGACGAATCCAACGGTAGGAGTCGTTGCCATTTACAGGAGTGACAGATGAAACTCAAGTTCTAGAGCACTTTTGGTCTAAAATGAACCGGACTAGAGTATCTTTTTGCTATAAATTATGTTTGTAACCATGTTTCATCAAAATCTGAATCGCTTCAAAATGTTTGAATAAACAGAAAATAGTAATATGTACAAAAACTGATTTTTAAAAGGTAGTCAAGTGTCATCTACCCTCCGTAATCGACTTAATGATAAATACCTGTAAAAATACATGAGATTATCATATAAAATTAAATCCACCTATACATTTCGCTCATCTATTACTACAAAGACGTAATTGTCACAAAATGCAAAAATGAGTTAATGATGCCAGAATGTTCCAAAATGACCAATACGTATGGTATTAAAAAGACATTTTTATTGTTCAACAAATGAGCGTAAGATGGCGCCTCTGTCTTTGTTGCACCGGTACAAAATTTTACTCGCCCTGAGTGTAACGACGCCACATTGGTCAGTTGCGCATAATTTTTTATATTTTTAAGTGCCAAACGACGTAAATGTTATTTTCTGTCTATGTAGCACCAAGACAAAATTATTTTTTGAGATCTGCAGTGTCGTAATTGTATTTTTTGTCATTGTAGCACTAGAATAATAATATATTTTGTGAGCTACAATACCTTTGTATATGTATTTTGTGTCAGTGTTTAACTAAAAGCTCTTAAAATTGAATGAAATAATGACTTACTTAAAAGAAACAGGTGTAATTTTAAAACATTAAATATTGTATTTATGTTTTTCTTCATTATTACTAAAAGTAGTAATTTAAAAGTAGGTCTAATAAAAATAAAATCTAAATAAAAGTAAATAAAAAAATTGCATTCAAGTTAAGATCATTATTTTTTTATTGTTTTAAATAGGTACTTACTTGCATGTGTTGTGTGTGCAATAAAACATGAATCTATCTATGTACTTGTTTGCTAGTAATGGTTTTTTTAAAGAAAAATAAGGTGAATTAAACTAGGTATTTTAAATGGTAATAAAATTGCGAGTAATCGCAATATAAAAATGTTAACAATAGCCATAGAAGGCCGAATTCCTGCTCCTTTCTATAAAAATATAGAGGAAAACGAATGCTTAGATTTTGAATCTGTTATTATAAGTAAAGAAACAAAAGTTCCATCTACCCCTTTGCTCCTTTTGTTGATGAGAGTATCACATTCACAGAGCATGTGAAGTGCGGTTTGCTTTTCGTCTGCACAGAATCTACAGTAAGGGTTTTCTGATAAGCCCATTCTGCCTGTTCATGTGCTTATTGAGTTTACAATGCCCAGTAAGGGCCCTAATGCCCGAACACGAATACTCAACCGGACGAGTTTTTGTATCTCAGATCTTGATTTGTGGAGAAAACCTGGAAAAAACTGTTTCGAATGTGCAAGGCCATTTCTATTTCCCAAGCCACCACTTGGCGCCTTGAGCCGGATTTCGGCACCCCGAGCATAGGTTCCGGTAAAATGGGTCGGGTGCCAGACCCTTTCCTTGCCAGCTGATCTGCCGGCTCGTTCCCCCCGACTCCGAGTGTCCAGGCACCCAGCCCAGGCACACAGAGTTTTTGCTGCCCAGTTAATTTAGGGCATCAATGCATGTCAGAGTATTTCTGGATGCTACTTCATTGGACGCCAGTGCATTTAATGCGGCCTGACTGTCCGAGAGTATGAGAATCCTTTTGCTGGAATACTCCAGGCTTAGAAGAAAGTTAAAAAAATATTTGAACAAAGGCAAAATGAAGCTACTAAAACACAAGCAAAATCACAAAATAATAATTTTCATTGATAACTTAAAAGGGCGTCCTACTATCTGTAAGGTACCTGGGTTTGAAACCAACAAAGTACTTTTTTTAATGAAAAAGCCGTGACTAGCGATGGCCTTGTGTTATTTTAATATAAGGATAACAAATGAATCTATGATTTATGTACCAACACGAAATTATTCAAAAGACTGTTAATTATTCAGTAAGTGGTTTGAAATTACGATAAAAATACTAATTCACCTGTGATTTACCTGCTATTAAGTAATGTTAATTATTCAGCATTCAATAAAGCTGTAATGAATTATTATCTCAAATAAAGTGTTTTAAATACAATTAACTAATACCTATTTCAGTGTCACAACTTCCAAAATAAAACATTTTCAATGCAACAATGACACAATTGTATGTGTCAAATCATTTCAAGTGGTTTTTTTTATACTTACACTTGACTTTTTTAAATGTTTTTGCTATTGTACTCTACCTATATATTTAAACATCCAAAATATCCTAGTTGCAGTTATAAATATTATAAAGTGAAATAATAAAACGAAACAAAACATTAAAAAAAACTTTACAACGCCCTCCTGTAAAATTTGTAAAATGACAGTTACGTCTTTGTAGTAATAGATGAGCGATTTAATGTAGCAATAACACAAGCCTAGCAGGACTGAATGTAAATTGTTATCACTTTATGTCAAAGTCTGCTCTAGATTTGACACTATAAAATATATAAAAGTGAGTTTCATCAAAGATGCGAATGATTTCAATGAGTATATAGACCCGTTCGCGAAATGGTTATTAAATCACATGGTATAAATATGGCGTAATCGTCGTGTATCACCTGCTTTAGCGTTGCCATTGGAGTCCGCTGGGCGTCGCTACTTGCGTACTCCTAACAAACACCGGTAGTTTTTACCTGGGGAAGAAGGATATTGTTAAGAATAGTTTTTTGGTAACGCCATCTATCAGATCCAAAAGGTAATAACGCGGACGCATCTCACTTGTGCGCAGTGGTGATCAATGCCATGTAGCGAGAGCGAGGGGAACTAATTCGACAGTGCCTGTGACTGTGACATTCTAGGGTGCGCAGCGACCCGCAGCTGCATGCGGCGTTTAAACCCCGCTATTGGATGCGAGGAGAATAATTGACACAGCCATGGAAGCAGTTCTCTTAGCTGTGCACTGTGTAAGTCAGGTCTCTCAAACTCTTAATCCCTAGCCTGCGCGTAAACTTAGATTTATTTTCACACTCCAGTAGCCTTAGCCCTAAATACATTCTCTCCTCCGTTACATTTTTATTAAAATTTGCGCCATCTATTGTATGAGACCTGGGACTTCGGCTAGATCTTTTGCCCGATCCCTCACTTGTGCACAATGTCGACGAGTTCTCACAGCGACTGCTCGAGGGAATGAGGCGAGGCCTTTGCTTGATCACTGCAGCTTTAGAGCTCTTACGTAACTTTTCAATTTAAACAACGCCATCTACCGGATGCAAGGGGAATTTACTCACTCACCTGTTTGCTAAAGCAGCGAGCTCTCTCAGTGCCTAACGCGGCGCTAACATTATCTTTAAAGCCTTGCCACAGAAATAAAAAACCTCGCCATATTGCGAAATTTCAATGGAACTAATTTTATTTTTAT